>VXBC01009560.1:32186-62818 GCA_013399945.1 Ploceus nigricollis
AGATAAGCAAGAATAAACAACCTTGAAAACCAGCACAGACGAATTATGACTTCTTCTTTGGCACAGGGCTGAAAGACAGAGACTTTCTTAACCTCGGAATCATCTAAATATCACAGATTCCGACAAGCTTTGGCTGGAACCTGGGGGAAGAAAGGACAGTTTATGTTCTTTGGAAGAAGGGGTGGGTAATTCAGGAGGACTATAGGAATGTCACAAGGTTATGCAGGGAAAAGAAGAGATGCGTCACTACCTGTTCAGTGTATGAGATTTCAGAAGGAAAAAAGATTTTTTAAAAAAATATCCAAATGACAATCAAATTTGCTTATAAACTACCCTAATGAGCATAATATAAAAATTATGTTAGACAAATCAAATATGGATGAAAATATGTCATTTTTCAAATGTAACATTAATCGGGATTTTATGGCTAGAACTTCCAACTTACATTAAATGTTTCAAGTACTCTTATAGCAAGAGGTCATTCAGCTGGATAATCAAGCAGAAACAATCTTTAAGCATTCTCTTGTCATAATAGTATGCAGGCCTATTAAGTCAGAAATGCTATTTTCTCATTGAAATTTATTCCATTTCCTGAAACACTGTTCTTCTTTTACTAGTTTTCCTTCTGTTTTCTTACATTTATAAGTATCAGTTTGTTTTTCCCACAGTCAGTTTCTCATTTGCAGAGCAAAACTGTTGTCCATACTCTGTCCATTGTGCCATTTCTGCCTCTTACTCAGATATGCAAAATGAAGTTAATTGTCCCCATTTCAGAATGGCTTGAGTTTTAAGAGCTTACCTGATATTTGTTAGAAACTTAACTTTTGATGATTAATTATTAATAAAATTCTGTAAACAGCCTACAAATTATAAATGTGATCAATAAATATTTACAGGTATTTCAGGAAAAAAGTTGAGCTTCCCTTTATGAGAGTAAAAATTTGGGAGATTACTTGTAGCCTCTATTAGCCAGGGAGTACAAAGTGATCTAGCTCAGAGCACTGATAAATTATGATTTTCGATGGTATTTTTACTAAAAAGTTAGCACTTTAAAAGTTTATGGCAAGTAAGATTGCTTAGCATATCAAGACACTGTTTATCCTTAATACATTCATGGAGGCTACTTGAAGGACACTTTCAGTGCATGGCCCTGTATATATAATACAGCCTTTTATTGTTGACAGAGTCCAGAGCCCTGCGAATATTTTTACAGTACATTATTTTTTAGAACCAATAAATTACTCATCTGAAGTATCCAAGTATAAACATGATGACTTTTTTTCAGGCTTGACTATGATACTATTACAATGAAATATGGATTTCAGTGGTTATCTGGTTTTGATGTATTGCAATAAATCATGATCATTTATGATTGGTTCTGAACATCATACAATTTTTTTCATATAATCTGTCCTACACTTGTAAGGTTCCTCAGAGGTATACTTTTAAAGATATCAGACAATTTCAAGATAACATTAGACTGATTTAAAATTCTTTTAACAAATTTAAATATATTTTCAGACCTATTTTCTATTCCATATACAATTATAAAAGCTCCACAAATAAAGAGTGAACTCAAAATTCCTAAGTATTTGTTAAAGGACAGAAGACATCTTTAATACATAAAATTTTTTTTAAAAAATCAAGATGTTCCAGTTACACAGACTAAATTAGCAGCTATTAGCAGATGATTCATGTAACAGCAGCCTTCAGATTAAAAAAAAAAAAAACACAAAACAACAAAACAAAAAAGTGCAAGACATCTTTAGGCCATATGTGAGGTATGTGAGTGCAGCTATACTCCATACCACAGAGCAGCTATACACAAACATACCACAGAGGGGAAAAAAAATCTTCTTAATCTCACCTTCTTTAACACAGTCTGTCATGTTTTCTATATCCTCTGTTATCTAGAAATGACATTTCTGCATTAGGAGTTCAGCCAGTTCCTCAGTGGAACTAAGATTTTACCAAACTCTCTTTTACCGTGATTAATTATTCTCCTATTCTATTATCTAACTCTGAATTTCTAATTTTTTACTTTTTTTTTGCTCCTGACCATATATATTACTTCTGTCTGGCAGGATGTATCTTTCTTCACTTTCATTTCTTCTTAATTTTGCTACGTTCTCCTATATTTTACTGCAGTTTGTGATGTATTGTGTATTACTACTGGGCTATGCACTTCCCTCACCAGAACACCAAAGTTAGATTTAAGCGATATATGTGGTCAGTACATTTGATGAAAGAAGAATTTTTTTTTTTAATATCAGTTCAACATTTAAGTATTTATAATAAAAAGAATAAAAAGCATGAAGTAATTTTTTAAAAGAACTAGAAGAAAATAATTGGTTTTCCACACCCCCAGACTGAGCAAATTCCTGAATGGATTTGAAGTTCTGTAGGACACATGGGACACTTAATCCCTAGGGAAGCCTTTGTACAGGCACATAACAAAACAGTTTTCTCCATGACTGTCATCTCAGAATTTGCAATAAGAATCACTTTTTTTCAGAACAGTAGCATCCATCTCAGATGTTTTGATGCCCTTCTTGTCAGAGTACTGGGTGACTCAGTTGACATGATAGTGTTGGTGCATGCATCTGTGTTCAACACAGGTAATTGCACTGAGCACAGATTTAGCAGTTTCTCAGCTACAGTTTACAATGCTTTACTTCTACTACACATTAATATAACGTTGTAGCAAGGTAGGGGTTAGGTTTTTTTCCTAAGTAACAAGTTATAGGACAAGAAAGTGGCCTTAAGCTGATCAAGGAGTTCAGATATCGAGATTGGTTATTAAGAAAAATTTCTTCACCAAAAAGGTAGTTAAGCAGTGGAACAGGAGGCCCAGGGAAGTGGGAAATTCGCCTTAGCTGAAGGTATTTAAAGGACGTGTAGCTGTAGCACTTGGGCACATAGATTAGTTTGAAGATGGAAGTGTTAGTATTTTTCAACCTTGATGATTCTATGAGTCTGTGACTCTTAACTCAATGAATCTAAGCTTCTTTCACATTTCCTTAATCAGTCAGGTTTTACACTCCAGAAAATGTGTAGGTTGTAGATATGCCTGGATTCTACATCAAAGGCAGAGAAGGGAAATATAAATCTCCTAAGTGCTTTAAGTATACATACAGGGGTTTTTTTCCACTACTATTAAGTTTGATTCAAAACTTAATGTTGGTACAATTCTGAATTTTTAATTATACTGTAATTTGAAGTTGCATTTAATGTATTGTTTCACAGTAGCAGAAGTAGCAATCCACAGTTCTCAACTCTTTTTAGCCCTCCTATCCTTCAACCTTATTCACTAACCATTATTAAAAAATGGTTTATTTTATTAAAGAATCTCAATAAAATCCTCAAGGAAAAACAGGAATTACTTTAAAGTTCATCTCAAAGATCCAGCTAGGTCAGAAATAGATGCTGAACAACAAATACCTATTTTTCTTAGCTACATATTAGCCCTTATTCTTTAATATTCTGTCATATAATAGGAATGTTCCTCTACATTGCCTCTAACCTTAACTTCCCTTAACTTTGTAAGGTAGTGACACTGCTTGACCACTTCCCCCTGAAACCAAGCAAAGGATGACTCTTACCAGCACGGAGCAGAACAGCATCACTCCTGCTACGCACCATTCTCAGCTGGGAGTCAGAAACAGTATAAGTATGTGCAGAGCTCATACCCATTTGAGTTGCAATGTAGAAATTTAAAAAATAATTTTCTACCTGAAGAATATTTCCTGGCAGCATAGGAAAAGTACCACCACAATTAAGCAATTACGTTCTCTATTCTGACACATACCACTGCCGAATGCCTAGCACAAAACCACCAAGAAAACAAAACATACTGGAAGGAAAACTCGTCCAAGCAGACCCCAATTTCAGCAGAAAGATAGTCAATATGACCACTGCCTCCAACCCGCAACTGCTGCCTGACTGCAGTGTTTGTGATGTTAAACCATCTGGCTGCAGGGAATAAGCTCTTCTGAGAGACAGTGAGGGCTGTGAGCTTCTACCTCCTAGTCAGCCTGCTGTTTGCTCCCTCCCAGCTGGAACACAAGACTCGCCAGAGACCCAGCTGTGACATATCAGACACAGGCTAAGAAGTCAAGTCAAACACACTCAGTGGGAGTGGATGAGTCTACTGTAATTATTGGCAAAATATTCAGCCTTTCACCTGTGTAGGCTTGAAGTCTGTCCGTGGTTCAAGCCTGGGGATTTTAGTCTTTCTTTTAAAGTTGTAAGTGCATGAACAACTATTGAACAGTTTAGGTGTGGTTTAGATAATTCTATGATATTTTCTCTTACAGAATCTGCAAAAACTAATTGTACTAGCTTGTGTAGAACCAAGCTGGACCATTCTTTAACTGATAGTTCTTCACTGTGTTTCCTTAATGTGTATTAATTCTGCCTCTGTCTATTTTAAGAGTCTCCAGAATTTAACGCTGCATTGTCAGGCAAATATACCAAGCAGATAATTAGAAATGTTTGTGATATTTATAAAGAATAACATGCATTTTTTTATTCCCTTCATGATGCCATCACACTTATTGTAATTACCTGTCATAAACCAATGGGTTTTAAAGAATTAACTTCCCAAAAACCCAAATCTAGAAAGGTGTTTGGCTTCCAAATTTAATTTTAAAAATCCTGTTAAACAGTTTACAGTGCCCCTGTTTCTTCATCCATAAACAATAAACCAAAGTAGCACTCAAGCATGTGAATTGCTTTGGCTCATTATTTTATTAGATTAAATATTTAAAGCGGACAATAATCTACTGTCAGTAATTTCTTAGAAAGTGGCAATTTTATACTATGATTTGTATTACCAAGACCTCTATTTTCCAGCATGAGCCTTCCTGATGTTTGTTGCCAAATAGGACAGCATCTGTACCTTTAACAGACTCCAACATATCTTTCTATCAAAAATTTCTTGCAGCTCACATCTGAGATCCAGGATGGGTTAAGAAAAGAGCTAAAAAACCTTTTTTTTATCATTCTGTTGGCACTTGGAAAATATAACACATGTAAATCATAATACTCCCTTTGGAGGAACACATGTAGATTACTTCAGTTTTTGGCAACTATTGCAATACCTCAAAGGAGAGTTTAGTACTAGCAATGCTCATGACCATGAGCTCTCACTTCACACAGTCCTAGAAGATGTTTGCTACCTACTGAATAAATACAGATAATGAGATTCTTAGAGTATGTACCATTTCAATGGTGCTTTGATTTTTTTGAGTCCTCTTGTTTGCTAGCGGGTAGCCTAAGGAATGTGAGTGTTCCAGGTCTACTTCATCTCCAGCTGCTGCATGCTTTTACCAGCTTTTCTTTTTCTCTGACCAGAAATAAAAAAAAAAAATCAACATATTAATCCCATGTGAGGCTATAGAATGCATCATGATGTTTACATAGTTATGGCACACATGCAAACAAATTAAATAATACATAAGTAAATTAATTACTGGGTCAACATATCTTAAGGTCAGTAAGGGCCTTGTATGGTACTAGAGATTCACATTGAGAGCCAGGACCAAGATTTTATTTCCTTTATGTGCCTTCAAAAACTAATAAAAGTGTGAAAGGTTGTTTTTCCTACACTTAAAAAAGTTTGCTCTTGCTTTTGGAAAAATGTCAAAACCTGAAAGCACACCTAAGCAGAGAAGCACAAACATGAGCCAGAACAGGAGCAGACTTACCTTCTGGGGATCTGTTAGATGTCAATTCAAGTCTGTAATGTAGGGCCATTTGTTCAGTGGGTCAGGCTGATTTCAGAAATGTGTATACATTCCCAATCGTGCCTGATATGGAAGGTTAATTTTTTTTCAGACTACTGCCTAAAGGTAAGCTCATTTTGTGTGTAATAAAAAGATTATATCACATACATCCTGGAAAAGATAAGGTGAAAAAGATACAGTATGGTATAGATAATAAAATCTACTATTTTGTGTTGCTTTTATGTATTTGTAAAAGGCAAGAGTGATACTATTTATATATTATACATATCCATTACATATGTATAAAAGGTTTACACCTGAACAAGCTCTAAACCATATTCCAGAAATGTAGATATAATAAAAAAACCTTTATTGAACCTCTAGAAGGAGTTTAAAAGAAGTCTGAAAACTCAGCCATTGCTGAAGACATTAATTCCAGTTGTTAAAGTCATAGCCCTGAGTCTCTGGGTGAAGTCTTTCCAACTCACTAGTTCATACCTGTCACTACACAAACAGCTTCTTGATGATATATTCTGAAGTGCTAAAGCTAAGAATAAATACCGTATGCTCTTTTCAAATCTTTATGGCTGAGAGTTTTTTGCTTAGTTTATACTCAGCTCTCTTAGTGGCTTCCATGGAAATTAGTTCAAGTAGGGTGAGTAAAGACCCGGTAACAATTTCAGAATAAATAACAGCTCTCAATACTGAATGGCAATGATACATTAGGAACAAAAACACATGCTCCTTGTCCCTGAGTCCTTCACTGGTTCATGAAATAGAAAATGTTCTGCAAATGAGCAGAGAACAACAGGTGCAAGCAGAGGAAGAAATATAAAAGTACTGTATTAAAAAGCTAGGGACACATTGCAGTATGCCAGCAGCACAGCAAGTGAAGTTATGTAATTCTGCTTATTTTCTGTCACCAATACCAAGATGTATCAGAACATGATTCTGGCTTCAAGCTATTCTCCATAACCAGAAAACGTTGCAAGAACTTTAACACTTTGCACACATCTTCATACAGGAAAAAACAGTAATGGCTTCCACATTTGCAGCCATTTTTCTTCAAGAAAAAAGCATTTATAAAAACTTCTCCTAAAATAAGTAAAGTATGATCCTACATTAGATCTTAGTAATTTACTAGATTTTTTTAACTTGTCCTTTATTTCCATACCATGAATCCACTGTGTGCAACTAACCATAAATTTTAGTTGAGAGCTGTTGTATTTAGTAAAACTTGCTTGTGATTCATATTCTTAAACACAGAGATAAATTCCAATGATGCTCAAAGATTCATCTGAATGGCCACTGAAACAACATTTCATAGCACAGAAGTGTGTTGAACATGTTTAGATAAATTGGATTCTATGCTCTTATAATGCTCTTAAAAACACCTCTAAGAATTACTTATGCAACACTGTCATCCAACATCACTATCTTCAGAGGAAAAGTTAAAGGCCAGTGTATGACAGATCAAATTGATTTGCTGCAATATCTGACTAAAAACCCACAGAGGACTGGTAAGATAGTCTAGAACCCCAAATTGTAAGAAGGACCTTATCAATCAGAAGATGAGGAAGGAAGCAACTCCTGTGAAACAAAACAAGTTGTCTATATTCAGTGTTGACAGTGTGAAGTGGTGCAAAAAGCTTAATATAATTGTTTCACCTGTTTTGTCTTTTTCAAGGCTTTTCTGTGTATGAAATACCCGGCTTTAGCCAATAATTTCTGTGTTTGGGATCTGTAACCGTACCATGTATGTAGAGTGGTATCTCAATATTCTGCAATGGAAGCCTCTAGAGAAATATAATTCTGTTCATGTTCCCATGTTTATCATGCTTAAAGGATAAGAATTTTAAGATCTCCGTAAAGGATTGCAGGCTTTTTTTTTAACATTCATAGGCTTCAGGTTTATAATATGCTCAACAATTTCTTCAATACCCAGGATAATCTCTGTGTGCGCTCTCCAAACATGCATGTCTGACCTCACTTATAAATATAAAAGTTTCATCTTCTGTCATCATAAATATGAATGAGCATATGACTCAGTTCAATCTTTGAACAAATGTCTTCATTATTGCTTCCTGCATCTGTGGATGAATCATGGCCCTCTCTCTTCCTTTGCATTGGACAATGAAGACTGGGAATAGCATTTAGCCTGGTTAATGGTCTAAGAATAAGGAAAGACTTAACTTTTGAAGAATTATGGATTTGAAATTTGCTGAATCATTACCTTGAATAGGGTAAGGAAACACAAGCAATGATGCAATGGCAGACTGGAGGCTACAGCATAAGAAATCACAGTATGCATTTTATGCAGATTTCTGTATCTAGCTAGTTTTAATAGTATTACCCAATACTTATATATGACAAAATAACAATGATAAGTGATGTAATATCTATCTTTTTAATGCTATTAGCATGACACAACCATGCAACTCAAGAAGACAAATTCTTCAGTAACTTTATACTTGAAATTCTTTGTCTTTTACAAATTACTTTGGAAATATTCTAATTTGAAAGTTTTATGGGCAGACTGGGTTTGGTCCAGTCAAACTTCTTCTGAAATTTGATCTGCTATAGCAGATTATTTTCAGCACTCTATGAACCCAGTTTTTGTCAAGATGTTACCAAACAGTAATTGAATGAGAAGTATTTGTATATGCAACTGTACATGCCTATCTAAAATGGTATTTCTGTTATAAGCACAAGTCAGCAGAAGAGTTAAAGTGTCTCTAAATACTTCACAGAGAATTGTGTTCTTTGTCTATTGGAAATCTATTCCGTGTGATTTCCTTAGTGCCACTCACTCCCTGCTTCCACTTAGATAACTGTCCTCCACCTGTGGTGCAAGAAAAGTATTTTAATTGAATTTAAAATGTATCTGTGGGCTGATAATCTCAATTCCAAGATATATGGTCTAAAGAAGCATTTTCAGGTGGATACTTCTACTGTCAAAACCAGTTTTATACTGCTTCAGATCCCATCTTTCAGATTTAAAAAAAAAGTAAAATAAATCTATGATTCACATGGATTTGTGAATAAACCAACTTTGAATTCTTTGCAAATCATTCTGTTTATAATCAATTGAAAGTTCAGTGTACAGAGCAATGCTGCAAAACTCAGCTCTCCAAGATCAATATATTACCATTAATCAGCACTAGATCATATGCTTCAGAGAATGGAACATATTTCAAGTAAGACAAGATCTGTCAAGTAATGATGAAATTGTAGGTGGATATAATAGTAACTAGGTATTTTGGAGCAAAATTTTTATTTATATTGCTAAAAGGTGCACAGAGTCATTAATCTGCACTAGCTCTGGGTTACTGCAATACCCGTCCCCTGTTCCATTATTAGAAAAGGGGGGGTTTTTGCCAATCATCTCTAATGTCACACACGACAATTCATTGTCTATCTCCAGACTAATTAATTATGAACATACCTTAATTTCAGTAGTCACAATAAGATCAATTGATAATCATAGACTAGTCATAATTATTTCCATATAATTCTCATTTAAATTAAAAATTCATTAAGCTGACATAGGTAAGAACTTTGTGTGAAGTACTTTTGCTTAATAATGAATCAAATTCTTTGATTTTGAGAAAGACCCAACAATTATTTCAGAAATTACAAGTTTCCTTGTACATAACATGTTTTTAAAAACAAATTGTCAGCAAAGTGGTAGGCACTAATAACCTCAAGTAGACATTTACAGAAAAGGTACCTGTGATTTTTCCAGAAAAAATACGTATTTGAGAGAGGTGAATGGAAAACAGAAATAAATCTAGATTGTCTTTGGTCCCAATCTATGTTTAAACAGTATCCTTAACGTAAGGACAATCATTAAAGGCACATAATTGAAATAATTTTTGATATTACATTAAGTTATACTTAATTACTTTGCCTTACATTATGTTATATGCTTTCCATGCCCCATAGAGCAACATTTATTTGTTTAAACTTGAGACAAAAGCATAACCTTTCAACTAAAGGTTGAAAGAAGCTATCAAAAACACATATGTTTTGTTGGCATAGGTGTATTTCTTTATGGAAGCCTCTGCTCACATGAACAGACGTAGCAGTGAAAAAACTATTACAGAGAGAGCTTCTAGTCAAACAAATAATTCAGTAATCAAAATATCTAAACATGTTGAAGGGCAACTCGATTTCTGGAACTAGGTAGGAAAATGTACAGATAGATTATGTTGGTTTAGAAATTAAATTGCCTGAAGAACTTCTGGAAGGTCTCTAATGAGAGAGACAGTATTGCATACTCTTTGATTTAATTCAAGCAGGCAGAAGTAGCTATCTGTAAGTGTTTATAGAGAATATTATTACTATATGCTCTGGAGATAGACTGAAAGTACAAGGATCAATTCTGTATTGATGTGTTCAAAGGAGGTCTAGTAACTACCCTTTTTTCAACAGCAACATAATTATTTCCTCGTGTTGAGAATAGTATTTCTCTTAATCTTATCACGAAACTTGGTCTAAGCATGAGATTATAAATCTGGTTGCGTGTGATTTAGAACATTATAATGTCATTCATAAATTCATAGAAGGAAAAGGTGAGCTTAGGCAGAAGCCTTCAGAGCGAGTAGATTTTGGGCAGGAAATGTCTTTTCCTGTTTCTGAGAATTTCTGGAGGTAAAAAGAAATCCTTTAAAATTTAAACTGAAAAATCAAAGAAATATTTCAATAAGAATAGTAAAATTAAGGACCCCTTTCAATAAAATATTATTTGAATCAATTTGAATCTCAATATATAAATTCTGGACAGTTACCAAAAAATATACAATAAACTGTAGATCTTAAAATATTAGCTTTCCTCTAGGTTCTGTGCTTTTAAGACACATTGGATTTACTTTGAACTTATACTTAAATCACTAATAATAGAAGTAAAAATAATGGTAATGGGGAAATGAGAATGGATTGAAGATTGAAAAGGTCCAGGTAAAATGATAATGCAGATAGTGATTAATCATTTCTCCTTTCCAAATTGGTAATACTCTCTCTTTTTCTAAAAGCACTGTTGCCTGAATGAGACCCTTTGTTCATAGACTTGCAGAACGGTTAAGTTTGGGAGGAGCTCATCTGGTCCAAACTTCTCTCTCAAGCTACCCAGAACAAGCTACTCAGAACCATGTCCAGATGCTCTGTCATCCTTACAATAAAAACTGTTTCTTGAGGTTCCTTCTGTGTTTCCGTCTGTATCCATTTCCTCTGACCCTGTCACTGAGCACCACTGAAAAGAGCCTAGCTCTGTTCTCTCTAAACCTTCCCTTCTGGTATTTATACACACTGATGCGATTCCTCCAAGCCTTCTCTTCTCCATTATGAACAGTCTTAATTCTCTCAGCCTTTCCTCATAGATTAGATACTCCATGAAGTTTTTTTAGTAGGACTTCACTAGATTTTGTCTGACATATCTCTTTTTTTCTGGAGAGCCCAGAACTGGATGCAGTAGTCCAAGTGCAAAGTTATTAATAGCTATTTCACTTTCACAGGTACAAATGCTACAAGAGAAGAACATATATGACAGAAGTTTCAGACTTTCTACCATTAGCAGCTCATCCAACAGCCATAGGTTTGTACCATCCCACCTTTTTCTGCTCAGAAATGAAATGGACATGAAGCAGCGGAACAGGAGAGGTGAAGCATCCAGTCTTGGACATGTATGCTAGAGGAGCAATTCCAGAGTTGGTACATCAGTAGTCTCATAACCTGCCTGACCAGCACAGCAAATCTTGCACTGTCCTGTGCTGCTTAGCCTGGCTGACTGCACAATTGGATCTGAAAACATTTTATAGTTGGAAAGGGAAAGGCCACAAAGATATTTTCATAGTCTATTACATCGACCTGAACAAAATTTAGAAGTATATTGATAGAAGCAGTTAAGGAGACTAATCCTTTAAATTGGAAAGGTGTAAGTGCCTTTGGTTTACTAGGACAAAGAAGCAAAGTTTTTCTTCCATGTTAATGAGAAAGATGAAAAGAAATAGAAACAATGGAAATTTGTCAGGAATCATCAAATCCAGCCCCTGTTCCTGCTTGCAACCATGCAAAACAATTATTTCAGAAACCTACTTATTTTTAAGGTTAAACATCTTAGTTTTCTTGCACTTGGAAGATAATAGTAGAAGAATTTTCAACTTATTTATCATTAGCTTTAGCTATTGCTTCATAAAAAGAAACTCATAGATTTCCTTAACTTAAAGAGCTGTCTTGTCCCCAATTACTCCTACGCTCTACTTTGTGAATCTAGTTGCTGTATAAGTTAGATTTCTGTTCTTCTTATCAACCTAGCAACATCTATTGCAAATTTAGCTCATCTTTCTTGATCATCAATGATCACAATTTATACATGATATTGAAATTAACAGAAATAGACAGGCCTGAAACTGGAATGTTTGGGGGAGAAATTCTGAATAAAGCTCTTAGTATACATATAAGACTAGATTAATTATTCTGAAAAATCAGAGGCACCAGCTTTTACAATAAAGGAATTGCGTCATTTTTTGTTCTCTCTTCAGCTATAGAGAGCATATGGGATAACTGTGACTAAGACCTAGGCAATTACTGAGAGGCAGATTAGATGGTAGAAGGGTATCAAAGGAAGATCATGGTTGTAATAAATCAGCTTCTATAAGTTTAATAATGCAGAAGTGTATCACATGATCATAAGAATGGTGAGGACATTGGCACAGGATGGCACAGAGTCTGTCAATAGCTCTTAACAAGCTCAGCACAGGTGCTGTTAAGTTGCACATTGTTACAATAAAAAAAATATACTTAAAACTATTTAACTTTCTGACATTCAAGCTGTTAAAGATGATTAAATATAATGTAGCAATAGCTATAGGGCATGTAGAGATCATAAAAAGATGAAAGAGGCATAGCGTGATGACCCAACAGTGCATCAGCAGTAATGGCAGAACAGTAATAGTCTACATATTCTTCATGCAGCTCCCATGCTGCTCAAAAACCTCTCTCTCATGCACTACATTAATGAAACTGCGAAGAACTTTATAAAGGTAGCACTTTGCTGCTAAAAAACTGTTAACTATCTAATCTTTCTGTGACACTAATGCTACCTTTTTACACTGTAAATTCTTTCCTAGAATTCTTCATTTTCTGTGTACTTAGAGACCTTGATTATTATAAATTACTTGTGCTCTATACCTGGTAATTTTGTTTAAACCCAACTACTTATTCTTCTATAAGTTGACACAGAAAAAAACCACATACAAAACAAAACAATCTGTGTAGGTTCATAGACTCTACCATGAGCAGCTCTTACAACAACAGTGAAATTACTAGTATGAATGCACTGAAGAATCTAAGTTTTGCAGTCCTGGCTGTAAATTCTTGTAATACTAAATCTCACTAAATACAAAATGCATTTAAGGGATTGACCTTAAGAATAAAAATAGAGAGCCAGAATTGTCTTCCGTGAAGAACTGTATGTCAGCATTTTGTTTTCACTTAATTCTCTCCTAGAGTCAGCATCTTTTCAACCATTTTTTTTTAATGGAGATCATATCTGATAGAAGATTCTTCATTTCATGTGCTCTGTCCACCCTTCTCTGTTCTAGTATTTCACTTTCATATAAAAGCCCTGTTTACACACATATTTTCTTAGGGAAACAAGTATCTTTGTTCTTTATGAGGACTCACATGTATTGTACATTACTGGCAACTTCAGCAAGAGGTGCAGGAAGAATTGTGATTCCTGGACCCTTGAAGCCCTGAAGGGATTGCAGTCTTCTACTAATTTGCCTGTGATTCCTTGCCACATATTCTTCCTTCCATAATATCATCTTTTTTTCAGCATCTAATGGTAGGTTTTATGAAAATGCTTTATTTTGTCAAGAAACGACTACCTGCCACAGTGCTACTGGAGCAAGAGACTGTCTTGTAGTTTCTGCCTTACAACGACATGAAATTCAGCATGATAAACATAAATTACTGAATGCTTCATTCAGATTTTGGATACAATGACTATTTCAGGCTCAAAAATACTTAGTAAACAGATTCTGAAAAAATATTCTCAGAATTTCTTCTCAAAGGCTAGGCCGCTAAGAAAAATTCTCTGTTGCAATAGTGTAGTGATTTAGCAGCAACATTCTTCAACACAAGGCCGCCACTGAGACTTCTGCAGACTCACACACTTCCCCGCCTTCCTCCCTACCTTCCCACTCCAGGGGTGGAGTTGAGAATTTGAGGCACAAAAGTGAAAATCACAGGTTGAGATAACAATCTAATGGAACCAGCAATGAGATAAAAAAACAAACAGTAACAGCAACCATATTAACAGCAAAAGTTATGAGACAAAAGGGTGATTTACACAGAAAGTAAAAAAAGTACTGGACCCTTTTGCTCACCACGCTTTCTCCACTGACCAAAAATGGGAGACTCCCTTACTCCCACCCCTGGCAAGTGAGGTGGGATGGTAGTGAGTAACATCAGGGTCTGTCTGTGCCTGCTTGGCACAGAGCACTGCAGCCCAGAACTCCTAGGCTGAGGTGATCCAGCAGGCTGTGCCTCGCCCGTAGCTGGGACTACAGGAATGTACCACTGTGCCTGGATACTTTAAAAATAATACCTTTGTCCTGGCCAGGACTGGAACAAATGAGTAACTGACTGTCAGCCTGCACTTCAGAGTTTTGAGACTGATAAAAACAGCCACACAGGAAGAAGAGTGTCCAAAGAATATAGCAAAATAGGAACAAGGGAAAAGAAAGAGCAGTATGATACTTTGCACAATGATACATTGCCTAAGGATAAACAAGTGTACAAAATTTAAGCATATTCCTTTGGATAAAAATTCAGAGTTTTTTATTCAGCTTTTTTTTATTTACTATTTCCATCTTTTTTTTTTGTTGTTTCAGACACGTATCACTGAGTGCCCACTTTTTTACTGTATCTGAAACAACTGGATATGGTTCTGAGAAGTGGAATTGTATGAAAGCATTAAGGAAGACAGCCAAAGCTTCTTGTCAGACAGGCCCCCTGATCAAGCCACGTCAGCCAATACTGACAGAACAGGGTAACTCATTCACATATCTCAGTTAGAATTTACTCTAAAGTCAGTGTGTAAAATAGCAAATGCATTTTAGATTCCAGGCCTAACTGTACATTTGCAAACTTGGAGTGGATATTGATGTCTGGTTTTTAAGAGAAATTATGTTTTCCACAAATGTTTATATGAATGTTGTACATGTTTGATCAGGCAAATTTTACAGCTCCTTGGTGAAATAAAATTTCTGTGTAAAAAAGAATAGGACAACAGCATCATGTTTTGGCACCTGAAATCAAAGATGTTATTGCAATTTGGCAGGAAGTCAAAGTTTTGGTCTTTGTTCCAAAACCTCCAAACTGAGGATGCTTTTGGATTTGAGGAAAGTCTTGTCCAATAGGTTACTGAAGAATGGATTATGGTTTAGGGTGGGGGCATAAAGGGTATAAATATTTTGGAAAAAGCTTAGGTTTTACTTTGCATTAGAATAAAAAGAAAAAAATCTGAGGGGAAGTTCTGCAAGAAAAAAAATAAACAAAAAATTGTTTTTGTGGGGTTTTATCCCCCGAAACCTCTTTTTTCCCCTTTTTTCTTTTAATTTTTTTCCCAGACAGTATTATTTTGAATTTAGAAAAAATAAGCTTTGAAAAACAAGTGAAGACAAGGTGCACAAGCATGATTCTAAGGCTATATTAATCATTATTCATGCAAGTGAAGTTGTCATAATTACTTTCAGACTTGATTACTGCTCCTAGAAATCCATCTTTTGATACGGAAAAGGGCGGGAGCTTCATTATTTTTTAGTCTATTCCTAATACTGTTGGAGTGTTTTGGGGTTGCCATAAAATCCTTTCAATGTGCCATGACTAAAATATTATGGAAGGATCATACCTGGAGAATTCTGTGTTGAAGGTTGAGATGAGTTTTAGGGTCAAGAAAATATACAAGTATTTTCTTTACTAAGTGATGAACAAAACGTATCCTTCCAAACATTACTACTTTTATACTAGTACATAAAAATTTTGGCTGAGAAGTTACAAAAGAAGTTAATTAGTTATTCTGAGTTACTGTAATTTTAAGATGTTCAGGTATTATTTGGAATAATTTCTCAGTCCCTGCTGATCTTTATAATAAATAACCCCAGTATTCAAAATGAATGCTTACTGAAAGTCTGTGCTATGACAACATCTCTCTCCCTCCTTCTCTCTTCCCCCCTTTCTCCCCATCTCTCTGTATTTATATTATAATTACTACTAATGCAGGCTTTATGCTGGATGATAGTTTTAGACAGAAAACTGTGAAAAAATTACAATTTTGTATCGTTTTTCCAGTATTGATCAATAAAACCAGGTTAGGAATTCACAGAGATCCTTTCTTTCTTACAAGCACAATTATTTAAAACCAGTTGGAAACAAAGTTATGATTTTCAGCTGAGACTGGAACCTGAACTTCTGGAGTTATCAGCATTTTACATTGGTTCATTTTTGTGTTCTCTTCTATATTTCATGTAGCAATTTTTATTGTGAAGTAAACTGCCAAATAAACTTTTACTTTAGTAAAAATAATTTCTGAGCTTGCCAAGGTAAATGTTATCAGCTGCAGAACACAGAGACTGGCCAGTATTGAACAATAACTTTTTCATGTCACAGACATAATGCCACTCTCTTTTGCCTACAGTTCCAAAGGTACCTCTTTTTTAGATTTACATTTTTATTAACTTTTTACATGAAAACCTGAAGTTTATTATCCTTCCTACAAATAATTGAAGCAGTAGGTTGACCAGCTAAAGAGATAAACAGAAGTTTATTTTGACAGTGCAAGCTTTACTATTGGTGTTTTGCTAAATTTGCTTTGTTGCATTTTCATGTTAGAAGGCTATCAGTGTGTAGCTGTGAGATAGTGTCCTGCATTTCAAATAGATATATTGTGTGGAATGAATCTGGATTATGTGCAGAAAGCCAGCCTCTAAGACTGGAACTACTTTTAGTCTGTGTGTTCAAGAACAAATGTGCATATCATATAAAAAATTCAGAACAGAGTGTTACTATTTCATCAGCTGCCACAATAGTAAATTATTACAGATATTTCACACAGGAGGACATGCTGCTGATCTGTGCAAACTTCTGACTACAGTGAATTCAGTGAATTCTCTGTTTGTTTTGTTTGGAGCACAAGAGCATTTTTTGTGACACAGTAGCTGTGTCTGTGTTCATCTGAGATGGTGACTAATTATTACCATGCAAGAGGAAAACTACATTGTTATTACACAATGGGGATGGGGGAGTCTGCGGGGAATGAGGGTTAGGAGAAATAAATTGCCATGAAATGTGAAGAGCTTGAAGAATATATGTTGCAGCTTCATTTGACAAGGGACATTTGTCAAACTGTCAATTGTACTGATTAACCAAACAACCCCTCAGTGTCACTTTTTACTTGTCCTTTTAGTAGAAATTAGTATTTTAAGTAACATTTTTAACCAATTCCCACTGTTAAAGGCTTTGCATTGAAGTAAATAAAAAAAGAAAGAAACTAGCCAACCCAGGTATTATTCAAGACCTGTTTACACTCATTCCTGGATGTTATTTTTCTTCACGATTAAGACCTGCTTCAGTTTGCACTCAAACTGCAGCAAGCATACTCAGGTTGGCATACTGCAATACTACAATTTAAATATGAGATATAGAAACATACAGAAATGGAAAACATTTAACACAGATGTTATTTACATTAAGTAATTATAAATCTTATTGCCTCTTCCTGTTCATGCCCCATTGGCTGTCATTCCATAGAGAATATAGGTAGGCACTGTATTTTCAGAGTTGCCAGTTTGTTATCAGGCTTAATGTCAAGATAAATAGAGCCTGAACAAGGAATGCTATACTTCAACTGCTCGATAAATTAATTTTTTTCCCATTAGATTTCAACACACTCATGCAAAAAGTAGACCTTTATTCCATTATTTGGGCTGCTGTCACCTCTGTGACAAGGCTGTTGGACAACTACAAGTCCAAGGAGCCAGCAGCTATCCAGAAGCTTCTACTAACAGCCAACTAACAAACACACTAATGCCTGCACTAACTGGTAATCCAACAAACCACATTCCATAGCCCTTTTAGGAATTTTTAATACTTATTTTTAGAGACATAGCAGTGACAGACAATATAGGTCATTCCAGAAAGCAAGTCTGAAGTCATCTTGATAGTGTTTTAAAATTTGTTGATCTCAAAGCCTGTGGATATTTCTGAACTAAAGCCAGAATTTCTTTTCATTCTATGTCTGTGCTGATACACAGGAACATTTCCTGCAGGCTGGGATATCTGCCATGATACAAATTTTATAATGTGTCTGGTGGGTCATCACAATTGTGACAGCTATAATGTGCAGCCACCCTCTGGTAAGCCATGCACCCCTCCAGCAACTACAGCAGTAATGAGAAAAATAAACAGGAAGGAGTCACTTTCATAAAGTCCCCAAAAAGTTTGACTTCTAGTGTCATTAAATGGCTTAAAATCAGGAAGATATCCATAAAATCCCAGGTCATGAGCATGCAACTAGTGTACAGGCATCTAAGTAGTATTCGTGTCAAATGGAGTAAGCTGCCAAAAACAAACATCTGGGAAAATTTTAGTTGTTACTGTTGTGAGCTACTTGAACTATGATAGTTTATGAAGAGTCACTCTTGAGAGGCACATCAGGTCTGTGGATTAGAGAAATGAGAATTAGCAAAACTCTAAGCAGCTCAAATTTATCCCATCCTAAACTTATTCAAGGTTGTAAGACTATATTCTCATCCAACACACTACAGAAGAAATCAATCATAAAATTACTTAAAAGCTTATAGCTTTAAGGGGTTTCTCAGCCTCAAGGCCCCTTTGTGTCGAGGCAACAGAATGTCTGCTAGTAAATATTTTACTAGCACACTACATGAAGTTTTATTTTTTGTCATGAACAAAGCACAACCTTAATTTCTCAAAAGGAATCATAATTCTCTTGTTTACATTTCTGTCACTCAAATAAAAAAAAGTTTTGCTTCCTGCTCTATTTTGTGCAAAGAACAAATTTTAATAAATACAATTCCCCACTGATTTTTTTACCCTTTTTGCTCAGTTCTTTCTTGCTTAAAATGCCTGTCAGTACTTTTAACAGTTCCTTGTATCTCCAACAAGACTGGCCTTAGGCTGTAGCTTGACAGAGACACCCAGGATACCTCTGTCACTTCATAGGTGGCAACTGTCACCATCCCAATACTCCTTTTGCTAGGAAATGTGTGTAGCTACTTGGACTTCCTCTAGCTGTTGTAAAGGCATACAACCAAGGATGTCCCAACATGGTGCTGTCACATGATCCAGCTTTTTCACAGCTTAGAAATAACATGAAGAGTTGGTCCTACAGTTACAGCAAATTTGGTACTTAGGTTTACGGTGCTTTTTATAAAAATATTGAGTTTTTACTATGCAGTCGTTAACACAGGATAAAATAGAAAAAGGATGCAAAATATTGTGTTTAAAAGGAAATGGAAAATTCCACACATACTACCTCATTTTCCTCACAGCCACCCTTATCTATATATCTACATTCCTGGAATGACTCACAATGTCATCAAACTTCACAAAAAAATATAGCAAGGATTTTTTTGAAGACAATTCATCTAGCCACCTAATCCAGCATTAAGAATTGCCAAAACATACATGCTAAATTACAGCAATTTCTCTGAGACAATGATCAATGTCCCATCAATGTTTTAAGCAAGGAACCTCTCTCGAAAAAAAATTAAAATTTACAGAAAAAAATAATCTTTCTAAATCAGTTCTCTGGACCAAAGTAAGGGAGGTAATTTGGGAAGAGACTATAGACGTAAAATTTTCCCCGCTATTTGTGACACAAGCAAAGCTGGCAGTGCTGGGAGATTGGATGTTGCCCTTATAACAATGTTACATAAGGAGTCACTATTTGCTTACTCTCCCACCAATGAAATTAACTATGAGGATTTTAAATAGTGTAATTCTTTGGGATACACTTCAAATTTAAAACCATGACAGCATTAATGATCCTTAGACTCTGTTCAGAGCTGTTTTATGGAAGAAATTTTAAAATTTCAATCAGTAATTTTATCAATACTTGTGTTTCAACATGAAACATATTTTATTTTTTTTTCTATTGCAGAAGTTTATATTTGTAAACACCAATCCTAAAGGCAAGTCTGTTATTGACAAAGAGATGGCTTAAGGTCCTTGAGATCCTATCTACCTCCTGAGGGTCTACCAAACAGCCAAATGACCTTCTTGCCTGTGCTGCCCTGTAATATAAAAATCCTTACTGTTTCAGTTTAACTGGGTTCCAAATTCTAATAACTTACTCTTATATTAAATAAAGACTTTTTAATATCTTATTTTAATTGAAAACTAAAGCTGAAGCCCAGACGTCTGAATCCTTCTGAGATGAGACTAGATACAAAGGCTCCTGCCTCCATTCCAGCTCTTCTGCATTCAGGCTCGGCAAACAGTTACTGTCATCACTCTTTCTTTATTTAGGAACATCAAGATATTATTTAAGAGCCAATAAAATCCACAATGAAAAATCCATATTTGTCCATCCATGCATTTGGTAAACACAATGACAAACTAGTTGATTTGATGCCATGGGACAAGAGTAAAGTGAAAGACTTGCCAGTGGGATGTTTGCACATAACAGATTATACTAATTACCTTGTAGGGACAAATTTAAATTCTAAGTATTAACTCTTGTTAATCCCAGGTGGGAAAGATAAAACATTTCTATAAAGAAAGAAGCAAGAGTAAGTAGGTTGCACAGAGAAGCACTGGATTTTAACACTTATTATATGTTTACAGAACTGTATCCTCCCGGGCTGTATATCCCCGTGTAACTGAAATAATTGTTCAATGGTAACATTCTATGGGTAATGGCTTTCAATAGACACCTGCTACTTCCATGGATGTCGTTGTGGTGTGATGCCACAGATACCGTATGTTGCTGCAAAATCATCCCCTCAGTTTTAATGAAGGCCTTAGAAAATCACCCCATTGAACAGCTTCAGGGCCCCCTGCCCCCCAGCTTCACAACCTATAATGAGTTATAAACTACTTGGAGGCTAAAAAACTTTATTCCAAAAAGAAAAGAACACTATGACCTGAGCTACCATGTATTCTCAATTCCATCATGCTACTGAGATTTTAAATATAAGCAAGCAGACACGATAGTAGGCAGAATCTCAGGACCAGATCTTTGGCCTTCAGCTATACGGAAGACTAATTAAACCCGCAACAGTTTAGAGCATCTCAAGCTTTGGCTCATTGCCATTTTCAGAGTCAGGAAACAAAATCTAATGCCTTATGGCTTCCGTCTTCTTTCTCCAGCTCCTGTGTCTGCCAAAGTCTTGGATCATCTTAATTTAATATCTTGCTTGTGTTGGCTTTTTCCTTTAAGTTTTTAACTGGCTTTTGTCTTGAGACCTTGCAAAGCACTTTAAAATCTGTTGTATAAGCCCTCTTTTTAGGTGTTTGGAAAAAGAAAAAGCGTTTTAGTTTGGTAGGATTGTGCAGTGGACTGAGCAACTGAATGTGCCTTTCTTTGTAGCAATACTAGTAGAATGGAAAGAAGAAAGAGAACAAGGAGTGCAGGAGAAAAGAATACTGCTAAGTTAGGAAAAAAGAGAAAAGACAACAAAAAATTTTTAGCTATAAGAATGAGGAATTTTACACGGTGTATTTATGGACTTGCAATATTATGCATCTATATACTCCTCATTTACTCTACTCCTTTCAGCTGGCCTTGTTTGACCTATGACTTTCACTTCTCATTCAATCTGTATAATTTCTTTAATTAGATACACTGAGGTCAAAGGCTTAGGCTTTTAAAGGATTAGACACTTATATAGATAGTGATAACAACCGTAGTTGCATTAGGTAAGATTAATCACTTTTTCTGAAGAGACATAAGCTTCATATTTTATGGAACAAGTGAAGTTCAACTGAAAGAAGACTAAAACTTCCCAAAAGGCAAGTTTCTTCATAATTGTTCAAGAAGGGATTCTTTCACTTTCTTTAAAGTATGATGTTAGATTGCATCGCAGATAAAATACCAGACTCCATGGATCTTAAGTGTTTTATCCTATATTCCAAACACAAATGAGAACTACTTTGACTAACACTAACTTGTTTTAGTACTTGATCTCCCAAAACTTTGTGATTTCTTTTTTTTCCTGCACTACAGCTAATTAAGGGTTTAAGATCCATTGCCAGAAGTCTATTACTATTTCATTGCCTAACAGTGTTACACTGGTAGTAGTAATTAAAAAGTATAAGCATGATATTAAAGCCCATAGATGGTAAGTCTGCTCATAAACTCAGGTGTATAATGTGAGTTTTTAAATATATTTATCATAATAATTAATAACAATTTTAGTGCATTTAAAGTGGGATTAATATACATGTTAATTATGTTAGTCATGCTAATTTTTGAAAAATGTTAAAAGTCACCTAATTCTTCTCCATCCACCTCCTCCTAAAAACTTCCTATTGCCAGCATGTCATCAGGCACAGCATTGGCAGCTGGTGAAGGAAGGGAAGGGATTGTCCCTCTCTGCTCTGCACTGGTGCAACCTCACCTTGAATATTGTGTGCAGTTTTGGCCACTGCAATACAAGACATTAAACTATTAGGAGGACTACAAAGATTGTGAAGGACCTTGAAGGAAAACCATGTAAGGAGTGGCTGAGGTCACCTGGTCTGCTCAGTCTGGAGAAGAGGAGGCTGATGGGAAACCTCATTGCAGTTACAGCTTCCCCTTGAGGAGAAGAGGAAGGATAGGCACTGATCTCTTCTCTGTGGTGACCAGTGACAGAACCTGAGAGAATGTCCTGAAGTTGTGTCAGGGGAGGTTTAGATTGAATATTAGAAAACAGTTCTTCACCCAGAGTGTGGTTGGGCACTGGAACAGTCTCCCCGGGGAAGTGGTCACAGCACCAAGCCTGACAGAGCTCAAGAAGTGTTTGGACAATACCCTCAGGCACACAGTGTGACTCCTGGGGATGGCGCTGTGCAGGATCAGGAGTGTGACTTGACGATCTTTGTGTGTCCCTTCTAACTCAGCATATTCTGTCATTCTGTGATCATCTGTTACGTAGTTCCTTACTGCACTGTTCAGATTTTATTGTTAGTGCTTGCCCTTGTGGCTTTCTCAACTAATATCTTTGGAATGGATTGCAATTGTAAAGCATAGGAGAAAAGATCAGTTTATAAATCTGTAGTCTGTACCAATCTCAGCACAGATTTTTTCTCCCAAATTTCAGGTACATTGCCATGACTTGGTCAACAGTTTATGTCTAAAAGATTTTATGTGCACAGTCAACCCCTTATATCACTTACTAAGATTTTAAAGTTTAGCATGCTATCAATTACCAAGAATTGGCTGTGGCAAGAAATCTCTCAAGCTTTAAGAGCAACCTTGGGAGGCATCCCTGCTCAAGAGCCTGGTGTGCAGCCCGCTACCGTGCCAGAAAGCCCAGTGGGCCCTGGGCTGTCTGCTGTTTATGGAGTAAAATGATTGACTTAGATTCATATTTGAATACCAGCACGTCATCTGAGTCACTGCTGCTGACAGCTCTTGGCTACCTTGTTGCCATCTGTCCCCCAAATTCCAGAGTAAACTGGATGAGGTCACCACTGTCCCCACTGGTGGTTATGGTTTATGGACAGGGGAGGGCTGTGCTACCTAACAAGCCTGATCTTGTTACACTCAACTCCCAGCAGCCCTTCCCTTTGGAGNGAGCTCAAGAAGTGTTTGGACAATACCCTCAGGCACACAGTGTGACTCCTGGGGATGGCGCTGTGCAGGATCAGGAGTGTGACTTGACGATCTTTGTGTGTCCCTTCTAACTCAGCATATTCTGTCATTCTGTGATCATCTGTTACGTAGTTCCTTACTGCACTGTTCAGATTTTATTGTTAGTGGTTGCCCTTGTGGCTTTCTCAACTAATATCTTTGGAATGGATTGCAATTGTAAAGCATAGGAGAAAAGATCAGTTTATAAATCTGTAGTCTGTACCAATCTCAGCACAGATTTTTTCTCCCAAATTTCAGGTACATTGCCATGACTTGGTCAACAGTTTATGTCTAAAAGATTTTATGTGCACAGTCAACCCTTTATATCACTTACTAAGATTTTAAAGTTTAGCATGCTATCAATTACCAAGAATTGGCTGTGGCAAGAAATCTCTCAAGCTTTAAGAGCAACCTTGGGAGGCATCCCTGCTCAAGAGCCTGGTGTGCAGCCCGCTACCGTGCCAGAAAGCCCAGTGGGCCCTGGGCTGTCTGCTGTTTATGGAGTAAAATGATTGACTTAGATTCATATTTGAATACCAGCACGTCATCTGAGTCACTGCTGCTGACAGCTCTTGGCTACCTTGTTGCCATCTGTCCCCCAAATTCCAGAGTAAACTGGATGAGGTCACCACTGTCCCCACTGGTGGTTATGGTTTATGGACAGGGGAGGGCTGTGCTACCTAACAAGCCTGATCTTGTTACACTCAACTCCCAGCAGCCCTTCCCTTTGGAGAGTCCTGACCTTACCGCTCCCTGGCCCCTAGGTGCAAGAAAAATCCACAAGATTGCATAGTCAGAGATGTTTGGGGCAATGTCTTCATGACGAAGTTGCAGATTCCTCTCTCAAACTGAGTTAACACTTAACCTAAAATCTGCAAACTTCAACTGAAGAAAGAATAGAACTTAGGTTCCCTTTCTATGCAACTGTACTTCCCACTGGTTATCAAGCAATTCACCATTTTTCTCCTTCTCTTCTGTATACCAGTAAATCTTTAATTATTCTCTATCAAGTAAAATGGTTTCAGTGAGCAAGGCTAAGGGAATCTTCTAACTTCATTATTACAAGAGTTAGAATTGGCATGTAAGATAGGATTGGTAAATTCAGAACCCTTCAGGCAGGTATGAGAGAGTACAAATGAATTATCTACCTACCTTTAGCTAAAATGGGAAGGCATTTCTTCTGTCTCTTGGGGTTTGTCTATTATGATGTTCTTTAAAATATCTGTTGGAGTTTTCAGGCAGGAAGTCCAAAGCTCTACTTCTACTTATTACATTCCCAGTAAAATGTATTTTAATAAAGTCTCATAATGTTTCAGGTTTACATAGTCATAGGCATGCATAGGGACAGAATTTCACTGGTTAGGAAATTTTATCATTAAAAAAATACACAATAATGGGCTTACAGCATCTCCAGGATTAGACAGTAACTGAAAAGGAATTTTAGATATTTCATATGTGGATTTACATTTCTAGAGGAATAGAGAATTTCATTATTATCCTTATATTTCTGATACACTTCACAAAATTGCACAGATTAGCTGCTAAGATTTTAGAAAGAACTGCAGAAGGTAAATTTTTACCTTTAGAATTATTTCAGGGTCTTATGAATTTTCTTGCCAATACCAATCAATGAAAAAATATCAAGCGGTGTCCTCCAAGTCACAAGTTTAAATTAAAATATTCAAATGTATATCAGAGCACTAACTGTTATAATGAGAATTCCTTTTTTTCTACTGTCTTCAAACTTTTCTCTGTATTTGTGTTATTCCATGGAGATACCAGGACATAAACCTACTTTTGAAAAAAGTTACCTAAGTTTTTGACAAGTGGCAAAACTAATAATGCAAGACTTATAATTTAAAAACCCAGTAAGTTGGAGATATAAAACTGTGTTCATAAAAACTAATCACATTTCTAAAATGCAGGATGTAAAAGTATTTTATGTATTTTTGGTAACTAAGATGAAGGGTAGTATTATTGAAATTGCTAGGTCATATTTTAGATAGTTAGAATTTTATTATTGGAATTGAGGTTTTGTCAATTAAGCATACTTAGTACAACTGCTGGTTACATCATGCATCAAAGCTTCTTATCCAACTTGTTCCTGCCAAAAGATTTCTGGTCCTGCAGGGCATATGCTTCATGCAGCACAAACCAGATATTTCTGTTCACAGTGGGAAAGAGAGGTTTTAAGAAACTAAAGTTTCTTTGCCAAAAAAAAAAAAAAAAAAAGGAAAAAGAAAAAAGAAAAAAAGAAAAAAAAAAGAAAAAAAAAGAAAAAAAAGAAAAAAAAAAGAGGGGTTTCTCTTTCTCTCTCTCCCTATGTCCTTTTCATCCCATAGGAACTCTACAAATCTTGGATATGTTCTTTTGTTTTTCCATAGTCGTGTATTATTCCTGCTGCTTTTCGTTTCCCTGCAGCCTATGATCCTGCCTATCCAAACCAGCAACATCTAGGTTTTTTTCTAACTAGTATCACCAGGGTTCTAAAAGGAAGAGGAATGGCATTGAGCAGGAAGGTGTATTGAGTTTTGCTGAACACTTGCTTCCTTCAGTGCAAAAGGCTGGGCTTGAGGTTTGAGGAGATTACATACAATCAATCTCAAACTAAGGCCATAAGGCTACCAGCTAGTGAGTTTGAGGAGAGATTGGCAGGCTGAATGAAAAGGGGATTAAATCAGCTTCTCAGTAAAAGTGAATTGCTACTTTGTGTTGAATAGTTAAGTAATACAGGAGTGGGAAAGAAGACAAGAAAAAGGTGAGCCCAGAGTTCAAAGATCATCCAGAGTGAGGGTCTCCCTTTCTCTCTACTGATAGAAATACGTTGTCTCTGGTAAGTAGAGAATTCAGACTCTTACCAGACATGAATACAGTCAAAATTGGGAAACAAAAGTTGACTTTTCTCACAGGGGAACAATCAAAAGCTCTGTCACAGAGAGGTTTCCCATTTTCCAAAGAACTGACTTCCCCAGAAGACTGAATAAAGAGAGACTAGAAATAGAAAAGAACTTATCAGATTCCCAGGCAAATACCTCTCATCCTTTCCTGCTCCGTACCATGCAATATCCTAGGGGTTCCCTGTGAAAAAGAGCTGCCTGTCCTTTACACTTCTTCCAGCAAAATCTTTTTATGCTCTGTAGAATATTTTTCTGATTATACTTCTGCCTTTCAGAGTGATAACAACTCTGAAAACAGGGAAGAACAGGTTTCTGTTAGCAACTTCACACACAAACACACAAATCTTTTGTGTCAGGATCCTGCCATCCTTCAAATATGTTGTTAAGTAAACCAAACCAAATTTCAAGGGAGTCTGATGCCTGAAAGTGTCAGGAATTCTGTTTTGGATTTCATACAAATCCAAAGTTTTTAACAAGTCTTTGCATGTTAGTCTATCAAGGGACCTCATTTGCAGTACTTTGAAGAATGATTTGCATCTATCACGTCAGTACTACTTTCTTCAGCCACATCAATTGTCTTGAAGACCCCCTACCCAACTAGCAATGAGATCTGCATATTCAGTGTGACAGAGACAGTAAAATAATATGTATCAGCCAACAAGATCTACTCTCCTAACTAATAGGTAGCCAGTTTTAGCTAACCAACCTTTTGCAGTCCCGCTGTGATCAGTTCTTCTCTACTGATTGGCTACAACTGATCATCCGTTTTATTTATGGAAGCCCACTGAAGAAAACAGAGTTGCCCAGGCATAAATAGGAAGTGTTTATAGAGATACAGGGATTCTAGGGTGACTTCATAATTGAAATTGTGACAAAACTGAGGAGCAACAAAAGCAGCAACTCACAGTTTACAATTTTTCAAGGAAGATTTGATATAGAGTCTTCAAAAAATGCTCTATATTGTTATATTATTTAAAAACACAGGGCCACTGTATGATTATTTTAAATATAATTTTATAAAACAATTTTTTTAAGACTCCTACCAAGCAACATTCTCCACATGCTCTTTCTGAAGAACTGTCTACCATGAGTGAGTTAAATTATTGGGCTGCACTGTGTTATAATTCACTGTTTAAAAATTGCCACTGTGTTTGTATGTTCAGTTGCTATATATTTCTTTGTAAATATATCTATACACACATAAAGATAATTATTACAATAAAAATGAGATGTAATCCTTTTATAAATCATATGCTAGAGAAAAGGAGACTGTGTGATTGGCTAAGAAAAAAATAGAAGCTAACCATACTTAGTATTTAATAAAAGTTGTACTTTTTTATTTCCCTCTTCTACTTTACAAGATTGACATACTTTTGTATAGAAAAAAAGAAAAAACTGATCTGTGCTTGTTACCCAGAAACTTTGCAGAGTCACGTTTCAATAAAAAAAAATAGTTATGCAGTGCCAAGCATATTTTTACAGTCCATCCTATGTTTGTGCCCATTCCACATATGCCCTATGTTTTATGTTCACACACTGGCTGTTCTCATCTGCCACCATGATTAGGTGACCTGGACCCCAGTGGGAACACAGGGCCATGACACAGTCTATGTGTAACCACATTCATGGGTATTTTTTCCCTACAGGATAACTGTTTAAGTAATTTCAAAGGGCAGATAATTTTTATCACCCTGCCCCTTCCCTTCCTGATAATTTCTAATTTCTTTTAATGCCTAGGTCAATTAGAAACTCCTGTATTGGTTTTTCACGCCAGGGTTTTTGCAGCAGGGAGACTTCAGGGGTAGGTTCAGCAAGAAGCTTCTAGAAACCCGTGTCCATTGCAGCCAATGCCAGACAGCTCCAAGACAGACCTGTTGCTGACCAAGGCTGAGCCCATCAGCATCAGTAGCAAAGCCTCTCTTTTAAGAAGAGGGAAAAAGAAAATTGCAGCAGAACATCAGCCTGTGTGATGAGTGAGAATTTGTGTGAGAAACAGCTCTGCAGACACCAAGGTCAGTGCAGAAGCAGGGAGAGGAGGTGCTCCAGGCACCAGAGCTGAGATTCCCCTGCAGCCTGAGGTGAAGATCATGGGCACACAGCTGTGCCCCTACAGCCCATGGAGGATCCCATGCCAGAGAAGGTGGATGACAGAAAGAGGCTGTGACCCTGTGGAAACCCTGTGGTGCAGCTGGTTCCAGGCCAGTGGGGAAGAGGAAGCAGAGAAAATCAGGAGTGAAGTGGTTCCTGAGAGTATGGAAGGGGTGGGGGAAAGGTATTTGAAAATTTGGGTTTATTTATCATTATCCTACTCTGATATGCTTAGTAATAAACTAAAATAATTTCCTCAAATCAAGCTTTTACCTGTGATGATAATCTGTAGGTGACGGCTCCCTGTCCTTATCTTGATCCATTAGCCTTTTTCTATGTTTTCGCTCACCCTTCTAGCTGAGAAGAGTGATAGAGCATCCTTGGTGGACACCTGGTATCCAGCCAGGGTCACCCCAGTACACCTCCCCTTATTGTTCTGTTCCAGGTGCTGTCTTCACTCTCTTTCTGTCCTGCCCGTGTATTTTTGCCCAAATTGTTTTTCTTTTTTATTCACCTATACCCTTAGCTTTCACTCCTCATTGTCCTCCTTTCACCTAGCAGAGAAAGTCTTATAAACACATCTGCAATTTTCCACCTTATTTTAGTCCCAACCCCACTGCCAAAACAGTCTCCCAGTAGAAGCAGAGGGAGTATTCTTTACCTCTTTGTCCTTTTGTTACTTAGTTCTTGCATATGTTTGGTACAGAGATAATCCTAATTGAATTTAGCATATCAGAGTACTATGACTCTCCTTTGATGCACTGAGATTCAGACAAGAGCTTGTTTTCATGAGGGTGGAGAAAGACACCATATGCGATCTAAAATGTGTAGATAATGGATGTTGTAAAGTGTCATGACAAAACAGTTCTCAATTTCATTTCTATTTGATATCTAGTCAAACCAATATTTCCCTATGGTCCCTGGAAGCAAAAGATTTGTCATTTTGGCAAATGAGGATGATCTGTATGGATGATTTCCCACATAATTTCACCTTTATAGACTTTTATCGTCACCATCTGAATTTTTCAGACCAAATATGTCAGATACTGCAGAAAAACAAGCAATGGAAAACATATTCTTATAAGGGTATGCTAAGAAGCAACCTTGAAAGTAATCAATAAATGTTTCTTCATTCACCTTTAGTATCCCATATGTGAGGAGAATTTCCATGCAGAAGACAGGCTGGACCATCTGTCCAGATCTTCTCTAATCCTTCATCACTTTGCCTCTTTTGTGTAATTTGCACTATTAATTTCATGCCAATAAAAATCTGTAGGCCACACCATAAAGCTTTGTTGTCTGTGTATTGATAGAATGATAGCAATTGGAAGGCCTTAGCATTTTCACTGTAATACTCCTTATTTTTGTCATAAACCCTAACATGTATTTTTCATCCACGTCCCTGTGTAAACTAATAATCCCGAACATTTCTCTTCACATTCATGAGCATGGAAGAATCTGAAATGGTGAGTCTCTTCACCTCCAGTGAAAATGAATTGCCATCAACATCCAGAAGCCCAGAAAAAAGGGCTCCATCTGGAAAGAAAAATACTTGGCTGCTTAGTTAAAAACAACTACTTATGTAAACACAATAGCTGAAATTGCGTTAGAACAACTCCAGAGAAGGGCCACTGAGTTGATCAGAGGGATGAAGCACCCCTCCTGTGAGGAAAGGCTGAAAGAATTGTCATTGTTCAGCCCAGAAAAGAGAAGGCTTTGGGATGACCTAATTGTGGCCTTCCAGGACTTGAAGAGATCTTACAGGAAAGATGAGGCAAGAGCAGGTTGTGACAGGACAAGGGGGAATGGGTTCAAACTGAAAGAGAGTAGATTCAGATTCGATATTAGGAGAAAATTTTTTATTGGGATTGAGGTGAGGCACTGGACAGGTTGCCCAGGAATGTTGTGGATGCCGCATCCATGGAAGTGCTCAAGGCCAGGCTTAATGGAACTCTGAGCAGCCTGGACACCTTATGGAAGGTGTCCCTGTCCATAATGGGGGGTTGGAATGAGATGATCATCAAGGTCCGTTTTCAACCCAAGCCATTAAAAAAA
>VXBC01009560.1:62867-99487 GCA_013399945.1 Ploceus nigricollis
AAAATTGAACTAATGTTCATTTTCACCAATTTATCTTCCAAAATATTTGATCTTCAGAATACAAAAGCCTTCATATCTGATTACATATGCCTTCAAAAATAGAAAAAAATAGCTATTGAAAATGCATATATTGAAAATTGCTTGCCTGAACAGTATTCTCAAATTCCTACTGATGGAATAAAAAGCTAATTTAATTACTCTGTCATTTTTTCACATTTCCACTTTTTTGGCGGTAATTTTAATTTTCACAGATACTTGAAAAAAGTAGGAACAAAGAAAAACAAAATCAAATTACACTTTCTTGCACTGATTAGAAGGTTTTTTTGTTCTATTAACTGTTTCAGCATTTGTCCAATAATGACTTGATGAAATAATATGTAGTAGGGATTGTGATATTAATTGACACATTGCAAACAAAGCATTTAAGTGAGGTTTCACTGGTTATATTTGAAAGAGTCCTCAGAAGTCAACAGCAAAACTTCTGTTGATTTTGATAGAAACAGAACTGATCCCATGCTCAGTGACTTGCATCAGAAAATTATCAAGATTGTACCACAACACTGCTACCTTGTGGCATGACATGGAGCAAAATCATTATTGCTTTTGTGACATGCCTCTCCCTTCTCTAACAGGGATGCCATGTGTCACAAACTGCTAACACCTCATCTTACACTTGAAGGTATGATTCCCTTTCCACTGTAAGTCTTTATATGACAATTAGTGGAAATCTATGCCTATTTTACTCATTTTATGACTAAAAAGTTTTAAAAGAAGATGCCAAATCACTTTCCCCTTACAATTCCAATTCATAATGTATTAGTTCTTAAAGATGTTAATTATCTTGCAAAACTTTGTAATGCTGATGTTAGGAAAATGGATATAGTTTTCCAGTAATGACCTGAACAAGTTTGGAACTAGTTTGTATATCACAGATAAAAATACCCTTCCTTACTCCACTATATTTATGTCTCATTAGTTTATGGACCTAAAGCCCTCCAGGGACTGTCACTCACAAATCCATCTAATGTTTATGAGCTCTAAATTTTGCATTTGGATCTCTAATTTATCCAACAGATATGGAAAATCATATAGATAGAAATCTCCCTTGTGCCTACAAAGCTCTAGGTTTTAATAGAGAGGGCAGAAATAGCATAAGCATAATGTTTAATATAAGCATGATGCTTAGCACATTAGTGGCAAGCCAAGGGTATCACCTAAGAGGGAAGACACTCACTGTATTTCAGGGAAGTGGAATAGTATTCCTTCCAGGACTGTTGGCTTGTAATGATACAGAGTGTTAATGCCATCCAGCTCCTGTGGAAGAAGTTTTTTAATGGCACATTGTCAACACAGGCAAGTGAGGATCAGCTATTTTCTGGGGACCAAGGGGGCACCGTCATTTCTCCACCACACATTATCAACGCTGTTTTTATTTGGAACCCCATCCAAACAGGCCTACCATAAACGTACAATAGTGGCAGAAGCTGAGCACACGTTACTCCAATATTCAAACCTACAAAGAGGACTGTTATTACTATTCTACTATCTGAAACTTCTGTTAAACATACATAGATTTAAGCATTCTTTCAGCTTCCTACAGCATCACACTTGGTGCAGTTGATGGACCCCAAGACAAGTATCTTTCCTACTGATGCTGACGATCATACAGCCTCAAAACTTTGAGGTTTTTATTTTATAGGTACCTCACTATTGAGGTACCTATAAAATAAAATATAAAATTCATTCATTCATCCAAAAAGAGAGCTATGTCCTAACAGAATGCATGTAGCTACACTGTAAAGTTAAGGAAACTGAACTGGAAATGGAATTTTGCCAAGAGAAAAACTTTAGGAATGGATAAGAAGATAAGGGATAGACATTTAGCAAGACTCTAAAAAGGCTGATCGTCAGCAGTAGTGTCTTAACAGTGAATGCTACATAAAAATTCCCAATAGTCACTGCAATATTCTGAAATTTGGTTGAAATAAAAATACTGTTTATACTTAAATCCTCCTGTCCTGGCCAGAGGAATTTAGTGAGATAATAATGCCTCTACCTCATGATTACCTGGGCTTTAGCTGTGTATAAGATGCTTTTTCATATCAAATAAAAAATTCAAACTAAACAGGATGGACCTCACAGAAACTATTTAACTGAGTGGTTTTTTACTAGAAAGGTGTTACAAAGGTATTCAGTAGTATTTAATGTATTTTCCCATTAAGGTCTCTCTGTTTAAGATTATAAGGCTTTATTAAACTCCCATTGCTCACAAAGATATAACGGTGTAGATGGATGGTTAAAGGTTTTTGGTTTGAGTTTTTTTTTTTTTTACAGTGATTGAATTTTTACAGGGATTATTTTATTTACCTAGTAATGATATGCTGCAATGTATCACTTTTATTCTCAGTTCAGTCCTGTGAACCAGGAGATAGATACTAACATTATTGTTCTGCCTGCTCTGTGTTAAGATGAATTCAGATGTAGTATAGCTGCCCTGATAAATATATCCTGAGTTCCATAGCATGCATAATATACAATTCTATACCATATTGCTTGGAATTAATACTGAAGGTAGTAGATTAGGTGTTTTATAAAAGTAGCATTTGTACTAAAATTTGCTGGCAGTAGCAACCTAACAGCAGATGGGGTTTTATAAAGAGCACATAATGATGATTCATTGTAGTAAGTACATGTGGATCCCTTAGATCTTCTTTCAGTTTAGTTCATTCTTTGATTTATACAGTGATTACCTAGCTACATAATTATTTGAAAAAGCAAGCAAAAGTGATGTCAGCCATCTGCTAAATTACTAGTAGATATAAGCAAGATTTGTCTTTCAGAAGGAAATTCTTTCCTGCAATGCCACTTACTGATGTGAAATTAAATACCTGTGGTTTTCACCTGATATGTTCTCTATTGTTAAATCAGCAAGTGATCATAGACTGATAAAATACATTGCAGAAATGTATCAGTGGGGAAGAGAGGAAGACAGTTTAATGATTAAAATACTGAATTGACTTTGAAAATCTGGAGCTGCTGTTCACAAACTCTTTACATATCCCTAATCATGCATTGCTCTCTCTTTCTCAGTTGTTCTGACATGAAAATAAGGCTCACACTGCTCCATGTCACAGAAGGACTGTGGAGAAAAAAAAAAAACTCCACATAAATAATTGATAGATAGTTTAACCTTCAATAAATTATACTTTACTATGTTGATCCCACTCTATCTCCTGATAGAAATAAGTAAATTGGTCCCCTCTAATAATCTGCAATTACTTACCCAGAGGGGAACACTAGGCAGAATATTTCAAGAGATTAGTAAGAGTTTACATGCTCTTTGCATTTTGTATTCAGACCCCCCATTCTTGAGACCTGTCTTTAACTTCTGAAGCAATGGAAAGTTTCCTGTTGAGCCATCAGTTCTGCTACACACACTCTTCCAGCCTGCTCGTCATCCCCAGCTGGCCTGTGGGAATAAAAATAAAAATGAAAGCAGAGAAAAAAACAGTGCCCAGGGAATGTATGATATAAGCAGTGCAGACCTGAATTTTGACTAAGTGTTGATCAGTTTTCAGTTCAATTGCACAGTTTCCCAAAGCATTTTATATAAACCCAAAATATGTAATGATCTTGCCTGTAGAAGGTAAAATATAACTAGGGGAACACCCAAAGCATAGGTTGTTTTTCTGAAAGAAGTGGAAGATTCTAAATGTGGAGGTTTTGCAGACTCTTGTTACACTTCAATGGATTTGTGCACCATGTCTGGTAGGGTGGTATTCATGGTGTCTGTTTCTAGAGTGAAAGTATTCGTTAACATATTTTTTTTCCAGATTAAGCACTAATAAATTCTTTCCCTATTTATTGTTTTTTTCACAAGCAATTTTAAAACCTGTTTGAATTTATTAAACAGATCTCAAAGACTGAAATTGTTTCATTGTCAATAATTGCAAGTAGGAATACCATTTTTTCAGATTTTATAAACAAGACAATAATCAACTTAAATGAAAGAAATTTAACTCATTGTTGACTTAGTAACACTGATGGCACTGGACTTTAGGGAAAAAGGGATCTGCTCCCAAATTACTGCAGTGGTATACTTTTCTGTTTCTGATCAACACCATGTATCTCACTCTGTCTATCTCAATATAGGAAAATATCAATGAATGAAATAAATTAATCACAGATAAGAGAATTAATCTGAAGACAGAAGGAATGTTCATGACTTTACTGTGAGAGTAATATGTAAGCAGGAATACATCTATCTGGAGTCAAATGCAACAGTTTTCTTTTTTTTCTCCTACATTTGATCAAAATCTTGACAGATTGCATCCATATAAGATTATTCAGGTTAGACATATACGTATGACTCATAAAATATTTTGATGAAACATATTTCACCATTTTTCTAAGAAGCATTAAATGTTTAAGAAATAATGTCCTATTAATTTGTCGCAATAATGTGACTACATAGAACCATCTGTCTGAGGCATATAAACCAACAGGTAAAGGAATTGTAGCTAAAGGTACATCAGGTTTGAGGGCTTAACATGTTATTTTCAAACCTGCAGAAATTCAGACATAAAAATAAAGACATCTTCTACTGCTATTCTAGCTCAAAAAACAATTGAAATTCAGCTGAAACCTTCTGAAAGGAAGGTTTCACCAAGAAGCAAGTTCGAGAAAGCATATTAAAATTCTATCTATACCGACAATTACTTTCCAAGTATTCTAGCTACAACTGGTAGTGTTTCTTATTTTGAAACATACTTTTTCTTCCTGGCTGATAAACAAACATATTGTGATCACGCATTCCTGATATCAAAGAGTTTGCCACAAAAATTATGCCAATATCTCTACTTCAGTTAATCTTTGGCCTCATAATATATCCTTTTATTATGGTATAATGAGCCCACTTAAGCTGGAAGTCTTGCCAGCTTTGCAAGGTTTAATAATCAAAGATCAGCACATAATATCTCAATCTCTAAATTACTTAGAAATTGATATACCATACCAAATATATGTGATGCATATAAAATGATGTAGTAGAAACAAGAACAGAAAGACTCACCCTATTGCACTTGAAAATTTAAAAATCTAAACCACATATATAGGGGTAACATATAAACAGAGTTCATAATGTGACTCCAGCATATGGTTAAATCATCATGATAATACCAATATTAAAATACTTATATGGGTTCTTTTTTGCATGAGTCCATTTAAGGAAGAAAAGGAGAAGTTAAGTTGAGGAGGGAGGAGAATAAATAATAAAGTTGAAGGATGAGACTGAAGTATATTATCTGTGTGGAGGGGAACTAAAGACAATGAATGAAAGCAGCAGCAGCTGGTATTGAACACAGAATATCTAGCTAAAGCTCTTGAGAACTCTGAGTGAGTCCTTCATAGGGCCCTCAAGGCTATTGCCTCCAGCTATTGCAGTCCACCTTCTGCTCAGAAGACTATGTATCAATTGGCCCTAAGGCTCTTAAAACCTCTCCTATATATCTCTGGCTCCATTAACTGTGTGGTCAAGTGGAGAAAACACCATCCTGCAATGAGTTACTGGTCACTGACTGCATAAAGACTTGGGCAGTCTCACATCTGGTAGGTGAGTTGTAAGGAGAAAATATGGTCCTGTGACTTGATTCACACAGGAAAAAGAAATAGAGTTAAATTTTATTACTCTATATAAACAGGCAAAAGAAAAGGCAAAATGGTTCCAAAATTAAAAGGGTAAGATTAATGGAAAAAAGCTTCTTAGTGCTCCACATTAGAAAAAATGTTGTTGAACAAGTCAGATTAATTTACACAGTAATCTTTCTGGCTCAGCTTCAGAACTCCTCTGCCTCATGGACTGAATGTTAGGCCACATGAGACTAGCAAATATAAAGCTCTGCTGCCAGAACTCCAAGCATTCAACTCAAGCATCCAACACTAAAATTTTGAGTCTGACTCAGAAAATAATTGGAATTTAAAAAAAAAGGTAAACTAGACGTTCATGTGGAATTCATGTGGGGTTCATGTTCTTTATTTATTATGCAAATATCTCATTTCCCTACAGAAATCCACACTAACTTCATATGTTGATTGATTCTTTATGTACCTGGAAACCACAAGGTCACAGGGAACTCAGTACAATGATACAATTTCTTTTTTTCTAGGAACACAAGCTATCTTCAACATAGTTGTAAGTTGTCATGTATAAAAACAGTGTTCCCCTGTTGTCATTAAAATGTGCATAAATTAATTCCTCTCCCATGGTGAAGAAATTTTTTGAATAGTAGTTCTGTGAAAACAATCTATATCTTGGAACCTTTTTGCATCAGTTCCCTACACATGAATGACATTTTTGTTTGCAGAATTACTTGCATTAGCAGACTGTGATTGTGACTTGTGTCTGTCCTCATAAGAGAAAACAATGACCATATTATTGGAATAGAAAAGGCAGATGGCCGAGCATAAGTCCATGTACTCTAGTGCCCAAATCTCAGCTGCCCACCCTCAGCCACAGTCCAAACTGAGTGAATGGGTGAAGTTTCTAACAGACCAAAGCCAAAAACTTGATGTTTTCAAGCTCTCCAGGGGAATTCGGAAGAATGCTTTTATGTGCTCTAACACTACTAAGACACCTATAATACTGCTTACAGATTATTTCTATTGTACTGCTTTAACCACTACTGTCTTCGAAAAAGTTTTGAACTTTCATTCTAAAAAGTCTAATTTACAAAGCATGAAGTTATAAAGTGTAAAAATGTATCTACAGGCAACTAGTACAAAACGGATTTACCTATGAATGCATGGCATCATCTTCATAATTAGTGTGCTACTGCAAATACATTTGATTCAGTAATTCTGTAAGTTACAGCAGAATAACTGTTAATGATTCAAAGTCTGCATGACACACAGTGACTGCATATTTAAAGTTATATCTTGTGAAGTTCTACATTTTTTGGTGCAGACTTAACATTGTATTTTCTGATGAGGTATTTCTGTAAGGTAAGGCCATGACAGTCCACTAATATTTGCAGGAGCATTTCATTATACCTTTTACTTTAGAAAAATATCATAGAATCATAGAGTGGCTTGAGTTGGAAGGTGCCTTAAACATCACCCTGTTTCAAATGTCCTGTGCAGGGACAACTTCCTCTATATCAGGTCACTGAAGTCCCCACCCAACCTGCCCTTGAACTATATATAAGATATGTAATGAAGATAGGCATAGAGTATATCAAATTTGATCATCAAATATTAAACCTGTAAATTTCATAAATATTAAAAATGGGCATAGTTGCTTTTTATCAATTTCTGTCTTTTTCCCAGACTTGGAGAATGTAAAACTTCATTCAAGTGAAAATTAACACTATTTAATTAATAAAAATTATTCTCTGGAACTACAGTGTACACAGAATTTACCTTTTATTCATGCAAAAAAACCTACTGAAACTACTTAAAGATTTGCTTTCAGAGGAATGTCTCTTCGTAGTAATAAACTTTAAAAAACCTCCTCATTCAGGCTGCTTTGACTATTTTTAGCAGTGGAACTTTGTATTTACTAATAAAAAAAATTCCATCAAAAAGTACCATTAGAGTTGATGACAGCTAAACACAGAATAAAAGCTTCACATTTAAGTATTTTAGGGTGTAATAACGCCTTTTTTAAAACTATCTCTGTATTTGGAAGTGATAAAAATGCTCCCATTTCCTGGTCTCTTGTGCTTCATGGTAAGAAACTGATGATTCATTCTTACTTGCTGCTTTGGACAATTCATGTGTTCTGAGCACAATCCATCGTTGCAAAGGAATACAGGAGTTTTTATGTCCCTTTCAAACACTGAGCTTTGTGTTCTTCTGAGCAGCAGCACTCTCACTCTATGGGGATAATAGAGATATGTTTTTTTGCTGTTCATAAGACCTGAGCGTAGAAACTGAAATATGAAATTTCAGTTTATGAGGAGATATGTTGCAATTTCCAGAAGAAAAGTCAGCAGTGGCAAAAGATACCATCCTATTTTAAAAAAAAATTAAGTACGTGGTACATAAAAGTCCATTAGAATGTTTGATTCTTCCTTCTTGTCTCTTGATAGATGCAATTTTCATCGAGAAAATGATCCCTTAAGAAAAGAGATGGAGATGAACCCAGTAACTCAAGAATCTTTAGGAAATGTCTTGTGCAAGGGGAGTAATTCATACAGATGGGTCCTTCAGGAGAAATCCTTAAAAACATCCATATGTTTAGAAAGACATCATAAACACCTGTTACAAAGCTGACACTTTGGGAATTTTTTTCAGGTTACAGCTTATATTCTTGCAAAGAGAGCTCCAACTCACTTCCAGTTGTTCCTGATCTGTATTGCCACATTCCCAGCTAGACTGTGTGAGTAGGGGAATCTCTTTCCATAGCGGGGAGAGCCTGACCTCTACAGGAAGGGAACATTTGTGCACTTGAATTTGGTGCTTTCCTCTCTCCATCTTCATTGGTAACTGTAGTCCCAGCTCAGTTAAGCTGTACAGCATTCCAGATCAATCCCCTTGTGAACCCAGATGCACCATCTTGAACATTTTGAAGTGTTCAGTAGGTGAGGTATAGAAATGAGAAATACAGCACATATTTGCATGGAACCTATCCTTCAGAGGAGTCTAAATCCCACCAAGACCAATAAAAATAAAGAATTTAAGTACACAGTTTGCCTCGGGTCCTCAGAGTTAAATCATTATTTCAGTGAAATCTTAAGGAATTTTTCCAAAATCTACTCCATCTAAGTAAAAGAAAAGCACTAGGGTAAGCACCTCTTATTCAAATGTAGCAGCTTTGCCTCCTGAAATTATGTTATTATCAGGGTTTTTAACAACCATTTTTAAGGAGAACATGAAATCAGAAGTAAGTGACACAGCTGAAGAATGAATGGACATGCAGGCATTATTTTAGAGTACTATGATTTTAAACTTTTACTCTCATTTAGTTCTTATTCTTTCAAGAAAGCACTAGAGTACATTATCTGTAAAATAGAAAGAATGCAAACCACTATTTTTTAAAAACTGAAAGAAACATGGGTAAGACAGACATCTGCCTGGAATGAATTTGGTATGACTGACCTTGATTTGGCAGAGAATGAGAGCAGCCTTGACTGAATAGTCACTTGATGTCCCTACTCATTTTATTTTTTTATGATTTCTATGAAAAATAAAAAAGCAAAGAAAACTTTAAGCAACTGCTTGCAGTCATAATACTACTTTACATCTGAAAAGCAGCTGTTCTAGTATTTGAATTACCATCATAAGGCACATTAATTCAAGAAAATGTAATAAAAAGTCACCTATAACACGAAGGTTTTCCCTGGGAAAAGCTGCTCCTATTACTTAAGATGTACTACTCTTTAGTGTGTGTACGGGAAGGTCTTTATATTCACTGAATGTGAATTATTTTCTAATTCTGTGGCCAAAATACTTTCAGGGAATGATAAGTGTGCAAATACATTAACTTGTATCTTTAATATTTCCACACAAATATAGGACAAACTTTGAATTTCATATAAAGGGACATACTTCTATTTTCCATTGAGAAAGAGTAGGTCACTCAAGCTGATACTGTAGGCAGCAGTTGCATCACTTATTATGTGTCATGTAGGGAACAATAAAGTAATACATAAATATTTATTATCCTTTGAAATATTTTTAATTAGTATTCACTTATAACAAATTACTCACTGGAATGTTCTATTCTATTTAAATAAGATGGTAATAATGTGATTAATCCCATTATAGAATGAGTTTCATTATCCAAAACCACAATTAAACAAGCAGAGGTGGTCCTGCTGGACTGAAAGATCTTATTAGAAAAGCTCTGCTAATGTTTGTCAGAGTCAGAAATCTTTATCCAGTAGTGAGGGGTGCTTAGGTGTTGAAGTTAATACCAACTTTTTCAGCCATTCCATGACTGAAGCTAGCCAGTATAGGAGTTGACATAAAATTTCAATAACTGCTCAGAAACTTTACATCTGTGACCTCATTGAACTCAGGATCTTAGGAAAATGTCTGTGTTCATAATAACAAATTCTGTCTCTATTCACAGGAAATAAAGGAGAAAAATTTCACCAGCTCTGTTGCATGTGTCAACAACTTTCAATGCAGGTTAAACTTTAAGCAAATCAGTTCTCTGTCTGATTTCAAGCCTTTAATTCCTTCCAGAATTAGCACTAGCCTGAGGGGATTTCACGAAAAGAAAGGCAGTGTCTTATCAAGCAGAAAGGACAGGAAGGGGAAAGAGGGAAGGAGGAAGGAGGAAAAGAGAAAGTGGAAAACTGTTACCAACTAGCTCTGTAAATTTTACATTACATCAACAATATCTAGTATATAAATGCTTTATGGAAAACACATTTATCAATGTATTTTTAAGGCATGATTTATTTTTTCATACGTCATTACATGTACTAGGATTGCTTGTCTTATGTGGTTTGTAAGAAAAAATGTAGTACCTAATATAAATTGAGACAAAATATTTGATCATAAAGCTGAAAATTGTCTGATATTATAAGTGAGGAAGGAAGTAATATACATCTTAACTTCCCACTTCCCCAATTCACACTCATCTTTCTATCAATATAGATCTTAAACAGAGAGTATCATTTAAACTTAATTATAAATCAAGCAGTACGTCAAACTAAAACAACTTTTTATTTTTTCTGTTACTAAAATACACAAACACAATTATGTATGAACTATGAAAAAAATGCTTACCAAAATTTTTAAAAGGTGTAGCTATTCTGTATTTTAATAAATGGACTCAGCACTGTGGAGAATAATAAAAAATGAAAAAAGAATATGGAATTCATTTGTCAAACTAACTGAAAACTGATCAATGAACAACAAAAAGAATACCCCTGTATTTTCCCATGGGATTTTCCTGTGTTATCCTACAAACTTCTGGGAAACTGGGAAATAAATTAATAGGGTGCCTCAAGATTCCTCTGCCATGGCAGTTAAAACCTCAGATCTTCTATTAATTTCAGTGACTTTGGAACACCCAATGCATCTCAGAGTAGGCACAAACTTTGCAGATCAGTCATCAAAATGTTGGTACCATTACTTTTTAAGACCAGGTCTCTTGGCAGGCATTTACATCACACTGTGGACAACATTCCTAATTTTTCATAGTTAAATGTGAATTTATAAAATAACTGTACAGTTTTAATACATAGAGTATAACTTTTGGTACCTTACAAAAACATTAAAAGCTCACTGAGGTTTACAATTTGGAAAATATCAGGTTTCAACTCCAAGTTCCTTTTGCAGTGAAAAAAATAAAAAGCTGCAGAAAATGTCTTACACTGTGAAAAATGTTTAAACTGAACTGGAAATAATTTGAACTGTTAAGTGAAATGGCGCTAGGGACAACAAACATCTTAATTTCTGAGTAAGTGAAACACATACCAAAAATATCCCCAAAGATTAAATAATGTGACTAAAAACATGCACTTGAAAGTATATCCTTTGACAATTATGTGTTTTTTCAGATCTAATTTAGAATTTTTTTTTATTATATTAGGATTCTTACTGATTGAAATTAGACACTGCAGAGTACTGCATTGTAGCTAAAGTGTTATACTTTATTTTAAAGGTTGAATTAATGGAACTTCATTTTTGTAAGGAAAAATGAGCTTCATTCAGTTATGCAGTATTTCAGGTTAATCTTCAAAAGTACTGATTAAGTAATTGCACTGTAAAAGAGCCCATGTTCTGCTTCTTACTCCAAATGAAGTTTTCTTCCTAGAGTAAGAGAAATTTTTTCCAAGAGCCTGAAATCTCTCCTAATGATTTTTTCCTCATAGGTCACTTGAAAAGTTTTTGACCTTGAAAAGTATCAAAGCCAGTATTTTTCTTATTAAAAAGAAAAAAAAAGAGGAAAAAAAAAAGAAAAAAAGAGATTATGCTCTCCAGTACCTTAGCTATCAATGTATGTTCTGCTATGTTAAAAGGCTGTCATGAAAACTCTGATCCATCCAGTACAATATAATATATAAATCATGTATATAATCTATTATTTTCTGCCAAAGGAAATATTGATTCTACAGAATGGTAACATTTGTCTTTCAAACATGTAACATCTCCCTGGATACATTTTGCCACAAAGTGTAGATGGTGATTATAGATAAGTTCAAAAATAGCACATAAAGGCGTGGCAAAAAACCACCAAACATTAAATTCTGTTGTATGATTTTGAGGATAATGGGGAAAGCTGAAAGCCATAGCTATGTTTACATTTTCTATACAGCAACAGGAAATGGCAGAATGTCATGCAGCCTCACTGTAGATTTAGAATAAAAGTGTCAAAATGGGGAGAAAGGAGCAGAGGAAATAATTTCAAAAAGCACAACAATCTAGATAACAATCATAGTAAAGTCAGACAACTGTGAACCCCAGTTTCAGATGTTAGACTAGCTGAAAGCAGCTATTGTTGCTTCAATAATAAAGGCACTTCCATATACAGAATCTTGATGCCTAATGGCAATTATTAGGATGGTAGATGGAGGAAGAGAAAGAGCAAAAAGTTATTGGTCCTTCAGCTATCTGCTCTTTAACAAGCCAGTGGTACTTCAGTGTGTCGATTATCAGAATGGCATTGCAGGGACATATTTCAACACAACAGGGTAAGCTCCACAAGAAGAAAAGTAATCAGAAACTGATTTGACTCAATGGACCAAATCCTTCCCTCATGTTACTTTAAACTGCTCATAGTTTCAGAACAACCTGATACACTAGAAATGCACATTCCCTCTGTCAGGTGAACATGGTATACCCACAGAAAGAATTTTCAAAGGTTTATCTCAAAAATAATGGAGTACAAACCTCATGCCAAAAGAGTAGAGTTTTGTTTTACCAGGAGAGAATTTGAGATGACTTTCTCTTCCTGGATGAAAAGAGATAAAGAAATTTCGGTCATGCACAAGGTGAGGGGTGGGAAGGAAGGCGAAACAGATGATTAGTTTATAAATAGTGAAATGAAGGTAATGTGACTTCTATAAACTCAAACAAGAATCCTATTAAACACTAGGCACTATCTAGCAACTAAATACTTCTGAACTCCTATTTTTTTCCTGCTAAATTAAAAGCAAAGTTCTAATCATTATATAACTGAAAACAATGGGAAAGGTGCAAGCACCTCAGCAAAACTAATTTTTCAGATACTAAGTGTAAATTACAGAGCTTTGTTTTGGGGTGGACTGCACACATGCTTACATGTGAGCATACACCTTAATATCAGATGAAACAGAGACATTACGAAGTGTTATATTTTTACTGGAAGTTAACCCAAGTGCTATTATTCTGTGTGAGAAACAATCAATCCAAGTACTGCCAGATACTGTTAATGCTTTGCAATATATCAAAAACCCTTTGGTTTTATTTATAAAACCTAAACAATGACAAGAAAAGCCAATGCAGTCAACAAAGCAACACACTTATCACAGGATATTAGATATATGGAACAAACCATAAAGACAGTTCTAGATATTTTCCATGACAAGGAAAGAAAGTCTTATTTTAGGTATTAGCCTATATTTTTTTAATATTGAAAATATATATGCCCTTTATTCATTTGTTTATGTATTTAAAGAATATATCTACTTTGTTCCTACAAGCATACATGTAAATATAAATATATATAATTTTGTATGTGTAAATATATAAATGCATATGCATATGTGTCTTATCAATTTTATTATACATTCATGTACATCTTAATTTTGAATCATCTGGGTTTTAACAGTCTTTCACTTATTGCTTCTCCTTAAGTTACTGATATTGTTTCCTAATTTTAAAACTAGTTTAATCTAATCACTTGTGAATGGCAGTGACTGGAGAATTTGAGAACAGAATAATTTTCCCTTAATGAGCAATCTACTCACAATGAATACAGAACACAGCCAAAAGCATTACATTAGATAAAATATATATGAAGTGCAGTTTATTAATGATTGATCAAAGTTTATTTCAAATCATTGACCTGAATCAGGATATTGTTCTGAATAGGAATTATTTAATACACTGTTCAGCCCAAGACTGAAAAATACTGGCATATATAGCAAATAACCTATAAAATAAATTGTGACCATAAATAACACGAACATATAAAAAATTTTGCCATTTTCCGTATTTGCACACATGAAAGATTCTAATAGATTTATTGTAAAAGTTGTTCTGCATGCAGTGTACACATCATGTGGGGAAATATATTCAAGCTATTTACAGAAATCAGAGTTCTATTTAGGCTATGATGATTTTCCCAGGAAAATGTCTTCATTTAAATATATATATGAATAGCAGATTGCAAAAGTGAATAATTCAGTCAAGAAATAATACCAAGAGACATTTTCAGAGCTCACAAATTGTGCTATATTATCAGACAGCTGATGACTTTTAATAAACTCCATCCACAAAGCAGCTTTGCTTTTCAACTTAAATAATTTATTAAAATAAAACATTTTTTTATAAAAGGCCTCTTTATTATATACATATCATGAAAAGAATCTTTATGATACAATATACTTTGAAGAAAACAATCACATTTTAATAATTTTCCAGACAGTAGCAAGGAGATTTACAAAGGGGAAAACAGATATGTAAAATATTTTGCTTCTCTCTTGAACTTTTCTCGTAAAATTCTAAAAGAAGGTTCCTTAAAGTTCTGAAATTCTAAAGTTTCAAATCTATAAAAGGTTCAAATGACAGTAAGCAAATTCTCACCTTTTACATTTTCCAGAAATCTGAAAACAATATAAACTCCTTGAAAAGTACTGCATACTCAGTCTTTACATTTACATATTCAATTTGTGCTTACAAAAGAAAATAAAAGGAAGGTAGCTATGCAAGTGTGATAAAGGAGGAAAAATCCTACTTGCTTCTTGACTAAAACACGAATTGTAATCGCAAGAAAATGTTCTTTCTCAGCCCTTTGCCACACGCGGGCATGCTCAAGGATTTTAGCTGGAGCTGACAAATCACCATTTACTTTCTCTATCTCATTTCAAGGCATCATGTGGGGCAGACAGATTTTGAAACCTGTTTATTTTCTCAAGGTGGTGTAGACCAGTCTTCATACAGTTACCCTTGTCAAATGTTAAGCTTGCCAACCCTTGCCTGGTAGCCGTAATGTTATGATGACATCCTAAAATAAATGTTTCATTTTTCTGTATTTACTTAAAACTAGTACTAATTTTAATATTAATTCAATTTTCAGAAGCTGTCTTACTAGTAAGAAAATTTATTTCATTTTTTTTCCTAAAGTTATTCTTAATGATTTGGTTTGGATCCTTATTCATTTAGAACTAGCAAGTGCACGTTACTTTTGACAGACTGGTTTTAGGTTTTTGTAGTCATTGTTGATCGATTCCCTCTATTATGAATTATTTCCCACCTCTTATTGCAAACATTACCAGTGTGTTTTCAACAGTCAGAACCATGGCTGAACTATTCAGCCTCTATGGCTTGCAACTGGTCACTTTAGTTGCAGGCATTTGATATCATTTCAGAATGACTGAAACCTTTGAAAACGGAGACTGATGAAAAGGGAATAATTAGAAAAAAAACAACAACAAAAAAAAAACCCCAAAAAACCTAAAGAAAAGGAAATACTATTAAAAAAAATCAAACACTCATGTTTACATGGAAATATTCTGCTTTAAGATCCTTGTTGTTTATATAGGCAACACAAAGATCACTGGCGCCAAAGGGTCACAGAAAGTTAAGATGCTGGACAGGTGTAATTTTATTTTTTTTCTACTCTCATACTTTCCCCTACGTGGGGGAAGAAACTAGAAACTAGACTCAGTGGACTTGTGAGATTAGACTAAGTGGAGCTGTGCTTTCACATTACAAAGATTTTTATGTTATGTTTCTACCACTACCGATTCCCAAATCTTTGTGGGAGGAAATGCCTATGAGATAAAATATTGAAGTATTCTTTCATAGCAAGTAATAAGTGAACACAGTAAAACGGCAAAATTCTTAAAAATGGATCATTAACACCATTCAGCAATTTTTTCTATGATTTTAAACAGTTTTATCTCCTTTGAATTCAAATTTTTGAAGTACAAATTAAATAATGCCATAATGTTGACAGGCTGATGGAGATGAGCACTAGCCATGGAAGAAGTGGAAATTACACCTATTTCAAGCTAGAAAACAGAATTTTTATATTTCAAGGAGTTTTATCTCTTTGTTAGAAAAAATGTTTGTTATTATCCTCTGGGTGGTATTTCTGTAGCTTTTGTTTTGATATTAAAGTTATTAAACTTGCCTCTTCTATTCTCATTACCAGAATATTTTATGGGTAAATCCACTTAAGGAACCTATTGTGCTTTCTGATCAAAGTGGAAAATGAACCCAGGTTATAATAAGCAATTTAATTTTTAATGAGCTGATTGAGACCCAAGGTCATACCAAAGGACACAAACCAACCAAACAATAAAACCCAAACAACAACAAAATTTCCAGCACAAAACACTAATGATAGCACACTACACATGACCTGGGCAAAATAATATTTGGCAAACTACATCTAAGAAGTATCCCACTTGTATTTTTTATTTTCTTTCAGAACCTTGACTAAGTCTAAGTAAGGTGTAGCATATTAAATAATACAGAAGCACATAAAAATGCATGAGACTTGTTTTCTGAAAAGAACTTAGCAAGGATGTTTATTGAATGTAAATTTCCTAAGCTCAAGTTTAAATGCTACAGCTACAAGCTGAACATTTAACCCTCTAATATATTTTATAACACCTTAGAAGGTAGTTCACTACTGTCTTGGAGTATAATTCTGCCAGAATGCTGCATGTAACTTCCACTGATGTTCTTGGGATTTGGCCTTTCAGTCTTCAGAAATAATAAATCATAGGTAAGGAGAATCTTTACCCAAACATGGTGTCCTTGCTTTCCTTGCAGCTTGTAAATTAAGTAATGAAATTTTATTATTTTTGAATATAGCCTTGTTTAAGATTTTACTTGGCATATTCTTTGATTTTTTTACTGGTAGACATTCTTACAGCTTTCCTTTTCTCTAGCAGTAGAAATATTTATTCCACTAAGCCCTCTAGTAAGCACTTTATGTCCAAGACACACATCATTTTACCCTGACAAAACTGCTCTCTGTATTGCAAGTAATGTCCTTATGAAACACACTCTGTCTCATTAAAGGAATATAAAATTTAAAATTAAATTAGATACACCTTTACATCTAGCAGAATATAAGCAATAGAGAAGACGATAATGAGTTCTGCAGGTTCTACAGGTAGTCCATGGATCAAGTTCAGCCCACAGGATGCTTTCATCTGCTTTAATACCTTTTCTCTAGGGAAGAGAAGCAACTATTTGAGCAGCTAATTGCTGCTGGCCCAGTCAAGCACTTCATCATGGTAGTGTCACTGCCTCTACTTTCCTAGTTGGAAGGGAGAGGAAAGAAGCAAAGAGGGTGGACAAAACTGCCCCCATTGAAAGACAAGGAGAAAAGGTACCCCTGCACAGCTCCAAAATAATTCTTTCTAAATGGCAGTAGCATGAAACCCAGAAATAGGCACATGCCCATGTTGGTATCACTTGGCAGAGCCATGAACTGCAACTTTAATGAAAGTCAAAGAATCTAAAGGAAGAAGTGAAGTCCAGCTCCTGTGGCTGTTGTGGCAACAGTAACCATGTATTGAAAGTTTACTCACTTCCTCAAAACAGTTTTTCTTAGTAAAATATCCCTCCCTTCCTTTCTCTCCATTACTAACAGTATATGCCAACTCACTTCAATCAAGAGTTGGACAATAGAATAAATATAAGAACTGGCTGTCTGGTAAAGTATTACTGAGGAGGTATCTAATGTATTTCCTCTATCTTCAGGTTAAGATTGGAGGAGGAGAGGAGGACAACAGTCCTAAGTGATCAAGAGGCTTCCTATGAACAACAGAGCACAATTTGAGAACCGCTAACATACATGATCAGTTATTTAAATACATAATAATACACAAAACATTAAAATGAATGCCATCTTATGTAACATTTGTATATTATATTACCCATTTCAGGTGTGCTGCAGAAGTGAAATCCCACTTGTTAGCTATACAGAAGCAAGGCATGGCCTTGCTCTATCTCTCCTAGTAATAAGAACAGCTTGCCTTAACAAGCGTTTGCTCTGAAATGCATCAAAGGATGTTTTGCTTTTTCTTTGCCTGGTGTTTTTCCTTCCATTTTATTTAAAAAAAAACTTACCAGCCAGTGCCTCTGAGATTTTGTCCACACAATTTATTATTTCTGCAAAAAATGAGAAAGAGGAGGAGAAGAAAAAGAAGAAAGAGGAGGAGAAGAAGGGAGGAAAAAAGAGGAAGGAAAAAGGAAAGAAGAAAGAAGGAAGGGACATTGATTTCCAGTGAGGATGTTTTGTTTGCTGAAACAATCTAAATCTAAATCTAAAAAAATGAGAAAGTGCAATGGAAATGATAAAAATTATAAGGAGTAAGTGAAGAGAGGACTGATATCTCAGTGTCTGGAGACGGCACCAAGTTAACCTAAGTGTTTAATTTGTTGTTTCAATAGAAAGGATGTTGGACAAAAAGATAATAGGATATAATTTTAAATGTGGTGTACATATGCATATTATCCATTACTTGCACAGTGCAAGTGTCTTTACCGTATTTTATCTGTATATTATTATCATAGTGTGTTACTCTACTGCACCTGGAAGAGACGTCATCAGTAACTCATCAGCAACAGAGTAATAGGATTGGAAGGCTCCTTCAATCTTCTGAAAGTGCACAGAGATGGACACATTGCTTCACACCTTTTTGGGGAAAATGATAGAGATCAGACAACTCTGATATAAAACATACATGCATTTGTACTAGCCAAACTGATGTTAGAAAAGCCTTACAATAGCTCTCCACTTGCTTTCAGAAAAACTGTCAGAAAATCTTTATTAATCACTTAGTTTTGAACTGTTTAAAATATCATTCAGCATATATGGATGAGATTTTTATTTAAGTTGTGCCAGATATATACTGATTATTTTGTTTAAATGTTTCATTCTGAATTAAAATTACATTTTGCTTTATTTTTGGAAACTTCAAAAGATGAACCTTCTTTCTGTTTTTGTTTAGATAGTTGTAAAAAAACAGACTATTTCCTCAATCTAAAACTCTAAAAACCAATATACTGCTTACTATTATTTTCCTCTTCAATTCCACTAAATTATCCTGAGCTCTTGTCAATTTTTAGAAACTATACTTCTGTCTTCAAGTGTTTTTGTGGATTTTGGATTGTCAACTGAAAATACAAACAACACACCAGCAGCTGCAGGTAATAAGATTTGACAGTAGCACAAATTACATACAGGACAGATGCCCAAGACCGTGTTGGTCGTGATGGAAGTAGGTGTTCATTAACACACAATGTAGTGACAAAATGGTATAAACACACTTTAAATTAACATAAAAACAACATAATTCCTGAAAGCACTCTGGAGTAACATTGAATCTAGAGAAATCAATACCATTTACTAGAGAAAAGATGCTCAAAACCCAATCTGTATTTGTCAATATCAACCTACTCAATGCAGTTTCTGTACCTATAGTATATATTTCTTGCATTGTAGGAGAGTGACAGCACACATATCTTTTCACCTGTTACAGGATGTAACCTCAACAAACTTAATGCCATACTTTGGCAGTAAAAGTGTAGAGTAAAAATATCCTTAGTCACAGTTCTGAGAATGACAGAAATTTGTCATAGACTGAAATTTGTAGTCTCCTGTGCTCAAAATGCCAAGACGACTTGTCAAATTTTTCAATCAAAAACATTCTTTCTTTTACAAAGTCTTGACATTGAACCAGTACATTCAGTGACTTTGTACAATACAGGTTTGGAAAAGGCATGATGGCAAATTACTTTTGAAAAAGCAACACAAACACCACATGGTCTTCTCACCTCATCTGAAAGCAGGAGGCAATTTCACGGCAATTCAAAGACACCAGCAGTATCTATTGCAAATTATCATGATGCAAACTGTGATAATTATTGTGGCATTTCTTTTCTCCAATGCTAGGAAAATACCTAAAGTGATGAAATCAAGTTCTGTTTTGTGCAATCTGTCTTTCCCAAACTTGTATGTAAAGTTATTAAGTAGCACTACACACACAATGTTTTTCAAATAGCATCAGATCAAATTACTGTCTTCGCTTGCTGACCATTGACCTAACTAAACACTTTGACAATGTGAATTATAGGGGACTCTTGAAGCTTTGGCAGACCCATGAATGCCTTACAAATTTTATTTCTGAACTATCTAAGTCTCAGTAATAAGATGATGGTTAGATAGGTAGAAAACTGAAAGATATCTTTAATATCATAAAGAGTTTCTGTACTCTTTTACACCTTCTCTCTATTGTGCAGATGGAAGCACTTTGTGCCACTGGCAGAGCTATATTTATTCAGTTTCTTACTGATGCAAGTTGTTCAGTCTGCAGACACGTGTGGCTGATTTCTTCATTAGGGAGCTTCTTTTTGCTGATGACTGTGAATTGGTAGCTCACTCAGTCAATAACATTCAATTTACTATTGATGACTTTCCTTGGGCACACTATCCCTCTACTTTTTCTGTGAAGGTAAGACAATGGATGCACCAAACCAACGAACACAGTGGCACAAGTACACGTACTCACATTTTGCACTTCGGAAAATTTTCTCAAGCTTATGGTATGCTTTTCTAGTTTGTCATGGTTCAGATAGAGACACACTGTTAAAATGGTGCCACACTGCATAAATCCCAATTTGAAATATTATAATATAAACCACGTAGCTTCAGTGCCAGCCCCCAGAGATGCACTGAGCACTTTCTCTCAGAACACTGCAATGTGTTCGTGAGACACAGGTCATTCTCCCCTTATGGGAAATTCAGTTGCATAGGCAATGCGTCTAACTATACCTGGAAAACATTTTCCTAACAGCACAATCCCTTAATAACAACAACTGTTATTATTTATACTCATGTCCTGATCCCAAAAACTTGGCTGTAACAATGATTAGACAATATGGTCCAACTCACAGATAGTTATGATTATCTTTTGGTGCCTTCTGCCAAGATAGTCAAGGAACGCTGCCCTATCCATTGCAACATGATACAGGTATACTATGCAACTCTGAGCATAAGGCAGTTTACAGCATAGCAGACTCAGTATTTGCGGCTAATTCTGTTTAAATTATGATGCCTTTCTAATGTTTCATAATTATATTTTGCACCACAGTGCCACAGGCTTCCCTGTTCCTCAAATGGAAATGAATGAACTCTCCTGCATTCACTGGGCTGACCAGAGCAAGAGAAGATATCGGTGGGCTTTCAGCTAGCCTTGTATAAAGACTTGTAGTCATTCCAAAGGAAAAGAGCTGCACAGAAGTCTGGACTGTCCTCCTGTCTTCTGCTACAATATATTTCCTGTGACATCGATGTGACTTACAGACTGAGTAATGGGGGTTCTCTTGGAACAGCTGGGATAGCCCAAGGGCTCCTAGTTATCATGAGCTAAATGCCCAATCATATGTGAAAGAAGATCAAAATCATACAAAACACAACACAATGTTCGGTACTTTTCTTGCAGCTTTCTCTTTCCACAGATCAACCCCTAACTAATAAACCTTTCTGCTGAAGACAACAGAGCTAATGAGCTTTGCTACACCATATGTCCATCAGCCAGGCCTCCTGTGTCTCCTGGTATTAGTGACTACAAAGCAAGAAGGACCATTATAAACTTTTAAAAGGTTAAAGATTCCATTTGCTCTGGATTAACTTGGCTAAAATCCACACACATTCTTCTGAGTGAAAAAACTTCTACAGTCTAAATGAATGAAGTCACTGTTTTCTAAGATTAGACCACTGATACCTCCTGAAAAATCATTTTTATCCAAGTTTATTTCCTAACTCTTTTCTGAGTGATAAAAAATATTGATGTTTAATGGCTCTCTTGTTTCTTTTTTGTTTGTTTGTTTTAAATAAGTTCCCTTTTATTGTATGAATATTTACATCAACTTAGTGAATGACTGAAAACATAAATTTTTCTTTCAAGGAATCAGTTTGTGTGGCAGTATTTTAAATTATAATTTGACCTATTATTTTCAGTGGAATGAGGCCACTTAAGAAAGCACTGTTCCTTTATATGGAAATTTCAGGTTCTTGAAAATTCCTGAACACAAAGACATAGGTACACTGAGATTCTGAACATTACTATTGCTACATTTAGTATTGTCTAGCTCATCCATGCCTATTTATTCAGACTTTCAGATCCAATACTTGCTGCACACTTCTTAAGAGTCATCATATTGTCTTTGAATACTGTTTTGCATTACTGTTTTACACTACATTAAATAAAATACAATAAGCAGCAGAATTTATATCTTCTACAGCTTTCAGATGTAAGAGAGACTGGAGTTTGCACTTCACAAATAGCCAATACAAGCAGGCGAGGAGCATGTAAAGAGCAGGGCTTCCCTCTGCAGAACTGAACCATTATTAATGAAAAACCATGCAGGAAATCAATAGAAAATCCAGAAACAGGATTATTACCTGCTAGTTTCATATCAGGAAGAAAGCCATTCCATCCCAAAAGTTAGGCGTTTTTTTCCCTTTAACTTTATTGAAGACAGCTTCCTTGCATTGGAACATGGAATACACATTTCTTTCTGGAGGACTCTCAGCCAGATTCTCTGAGGATTTTTGAAATTTAATTTAAATTAATGACTGTCTAAATCTTTGTGAGGCTCTCTTTTCAAAAGGTAAGAAGGAAAGAAAACTCAGGTTCAATACATAGCGTTTGAGAATGTTCTACTGCTGCCTATAGACATTCAGAGAAAAATGTCTTTCGGATTCTTTGATGTTTTCCAGTAATGAAGGAAGGAAATGAAACTGTCAGTGCAAGAAGTTTTCAAGCAGAGACTTGACACTTAAGGAAAAAACAAACAAACAAACCAGCAAACCAATCCCACCACATTAAGAGAAAGCGTTTAAAAAATCCTATCTAAACAGAAAACTAGAATCTAATAAAGTCTTTCTTAAAATCTGCAGAGTGATAACATCAGAAAGCAGACAAATAGTGAAAGAAACATACTCTTCACATTGTGTTGCAAACACATAAACTGAACAGGAAGTCTGTCCACAAATATTTGACCCAAAAGTTATTTGCTTCTAAAATACAAACAAATATAGTAAGTGCTGCCTTGATAACCTTTTGAATCTAAGTATGTTTGCATATTTTTCTATATTTTTTAATTCAAAAGCTACAGTATAAACTTATCAATATTCTGTATGTGCTACAAAATTTAAACCATAAAAATGTCTTTTTTCATTTTTTTCCTGTTTTAATCAAATAGTTAAAATTAATCTTTTCTTCTTTTAGTCATTAAGGAAAAAAACAATGGCACACCAAAAAACTAAATTGAAAAAATAAGGTATTAATTAAATGTTAATAAAAAATGTTTTCCTAATGATGTCACATGCAGATCTGTAGCTTCACCTGCAGGAGGAGTAAAAAGCAGAGGAGGGAGATTAAAGTGTCTTAACACCTGTAAGTACTGGTTTTAAATCAACTTTCTTTCTCCTCAATATATGATAGATTGTATAATATTTTCTGTTCTGTGAAAGAAGAAATACTCTGAAAAACATAAATTCCATTGAGAAGATAAAGAAATCTTTCCCAGAAATCCTAAGCATGATTTCTAAATTCTTAAATGTTCTTAAGGTTCTAAATGTTAATTACTTGATTCTTTGATATTTTTGCAAGTGCTACAAAACTGAAACTACAATTTTATTTAAAAGTAAATTAAAAACGTTTTAGTCAATAACACTTTATCTATTGATTTTCATTTTTTTATATGACTTTACCCTTTAGCCACTTTTAAAATGGAAAATGCAATATGTTAAATATATACACTTGTTTTGACGTAAAGATAAATTGTCTTATTTCTGTAATCTATCTCAGCCTTGGACAGACACAGGAAAATTCCTGGGAGGCAGACAGTGGGTCTTTGAGGCAACATGCAGTGCTCTGAAAGTCAGAACACAAATAACCTTGATAAGGAACAGTAATGGTCTCTGCCAATTTGTTGAATTGCATCTCTTTTCAACTCACATAACTTCATTGGCCCGGGTTAAGCTTGAAGTGGCTCTTCCCTCAAATTCTCATTTCTTTAGCACACTCAGGCAGTGACAGCTTTGTCTCTTTACCAAAAAAACCAGAGCTGGGTATCAATATATAGATTTACTATGAACCTCTTTTTTTCAGTATCTTGGAGGTGTTAAAAACGTATTTTGAATTGGTAAATAGACAGGATCAATCAACATGTGACAGGTTTTGAAAGGATTCACACTTCTTTATTATCTTCTTGAAAAAAACAAAAGGAAGAGTAAAGAAAGAAGAGCATATGAAATATGAGGAAAAGCAGTTGAAGGACCAGTGTGTAGGAGGACAATGACCAACTACAACTGAATGTAGTAGCTTGAAAATGATTACCTAATTTAAATCAGATCACCATCTAAAAAAATAATTGCTAAGTGAGATTGTTTCATTATACTCTGCATAATCATTGGCTATAGTAGATTGTTTTCACTATTTGTTTTTTAATACATTTAAGAATTAGCTGAACAATAAGCAATACAGCACTCGGCATTCCAATTCTCCAATTGTCTCAGAGCACATCTAAGCTTTTCAAATTTAATTTTTTGTTCCTCTTGTCCCTGACAGATTTTTTCAGACTTTCCACCTTTGAAAGGTGGAAAGGACAGAAGGGGATAAAAGCAATTAACTTACTGAAATAAAATGATCAACTTTGTACCAAGCAGTAAGGGATTTCTTATACAGCTATGGCATTACCAGTACCCAAGTGAGGAACTTCTAAACTATCTGTTGCCACTCTGCCAAAACAGAGATTGTATTAAAGATGTGTCCCAGATGCTCCACGCTCCGTGGATGCAAAGCAGTCATACGGAACAGTGTAGAGCAACCGGGACAGATACATGAAAAGAGATCTCTCAGAATTTATATATAAACTCCTGATCTGATAGTAGTACTAGGTATAGAACAACTACAGCCATTGTAATTACTCCTAAATATGAACCAGCTCTTTTATTTCCATTACTACCATGATTTCTTTATTTCTCATTGCACTCTATATATAGGAATTACCACTGAGCCTGATCTGTAGAACAATGCAAATCAACAGAAGTACCAGGATCAAAACCTTTGATCTCAACAGCTGGTATGAACATTTATGGGGGAACAGTCTAACAACGTTGTGGATGCCATGCACATGACACTTCCACAATTTAAATATTACATGTTTGTCTGGTGGTTTTTGAAGTGACACTGGAAAACGTAATTTGGATTTAGAGACCTGAAGTATTTATTTCCATGTTAACACACTTTTATCTGACTGTTTTCAGTAGCAATACAATGGCATTGGATCCAGCCAAAAGCTTAGGTACACCTTAATTAATTTTCTGCTTTCATTTGAAGTTCTTTGCAAGAAAAAATAGTCTAAAAATTGCAAGAACTATAAATATACATATACATAAGCATCTCTACAGATATAAAAATATAAACATACATTTTAGAAGACCTTAAATATGCCTCACACTCATATCTTATTATATCAGCACAATCATTCCAGCAGAAAAATGTTAGTATGTAGCTAGAACATGTAATTTGTGTAAACAAATTTTGAACTGCAAAAGGCAGTACAAATAATTATACATAAATAATATACATAAATACTGTCATTTTCTTGCACTTTTTGGTGAATACAGAAAATTATTATCTGTCTAAAATTATATATTTGAAGCATTTTACTAATTCATTTTAATATATTCTATTTTATACTTTATGTTCCTCGATTCTACAGAATATATCAGGTCCTAACACTTTTTTGAGGTCTACAAGGCATAATTGTTAAGTATGGACAATATTATATTGATATTTTCTAAAACTAACATAATTACTAGCAGAATTTCTGCTTTCCTCTAAACTATACTAAAATATTCTTTAGTCCCTATATATCTGTATATCAAGCACTGTCCTACAGATGGAGAACAGCTCAATGAAAAAAATTTGTGCACAGGACTATAAAGAGAATGATGAAGGGAGATGAAACAGAAATTATGTCTATCCCACAAATAAGGAAAAGACATGATATTACTGACTTACAGGTGCCACTCCCCACAAACAGACTTACCTTAAATTCCATTTGCCATTGAAATAGCAAATATCACCCTAGGTTTTTACACTACAGTCAGATATTTTTCCTTTTTGTTTTTTTAAAGTCTTCCAAAAAAGCTTTAAAATGTCAGTCCATACGATCTATGGACAAATATGGAAGGATTAGATTTGTATACAATCTGTCAAGGTACCTCACGAATTTTCGCATAATGATTCTATATTGAAAATACTACTTTCTGAATGCAACTAGAGATGAATTTACCACAATTTTACTCTTCATTCTATAGAAAATCCCAAAGTGGAGCTGAATTAATGAAGTGAGTGGAATTTGAAATAAAAATTCATCTGATGTCTCTTGGAAAAGGCATATTACAAAGGATGTTCCCCAGCCAGATACCCCTCCTTCCCTCAGTCTAAAGGAAGTCTAGAAAGTTATTGAATTTTTGTTAAGAATACTTAAGTACTATAAATCAATGAATAAATATACTGATCCATATGTTATAAGCCATAAATATACTATTTTCCTCTATCATTGACAGATACAATCTTTCTTTTGTATAATTCAATCCTTCTTCTGTAGAAAGGAGCATAATTTCTGGCAGGTTAAAATGTAACATGTAAATTAGGAGGACTCCACAGCAGACCGTGAAAAAACATATAACTAAAGACATAAACAATTCTTGAAAGTGTAAATAAAAGACAAAGGAAAGTTAAGAAAGGACTGGTGGAATGGCTGGATTTTAAATACAATATGGAAAAAAACAAGTAAAGACTTTATTTTGTCACTTTTCTCCAGAGGATGGAATAAATCATGTCCAAATCTTCTGAACATTAGCAAGAAGAAAATACTGGAACAAACAGATAAATTGAGAGCTGTACTTCATTAGGTCTAGGTCCAGTTATTCATGAATTCTGCTGGAGCCTTGGAGTCATCTGGCTGAACTGTGAGTTCTAATGCAGTAGTTAAGAGAAAATGAAAAAGGCTGCAGGGTAGCAAATCTACTTATCCTAGGCTAGCTATGACCCCAAAATCATGAATAACAGCAGTCAAAAATGATTGCTTTTTTAAAAGGGTATGATATAGAAAAACATTAAAAACCAATTAGTAATTTCTGCCTAATTTATACGCTGAAAGTGCAGCAGGAATATCTTCTACTAAGGAGGGCTAAAATGTATATTATGACATTATATGACGTAAAAATTATATAATAATATAATCATAATTTTTTTTCAAATGTTTTTGACAGTAGAACCTGGGAGTCATGAGAGAAGAGGAAGAGTTTTGTCATTGATTAAGCCATGGTTAATTGGAAATAGACAAAGCACAGAAATTTAGAAAATGCAGGACAAAGATACCTTGATGGGAGTAAGAAAGAAATAAAAATAAGCAAAGCAAACCATGATTTTACACGTGGCTGTTGGGTATGCTTGACTATTCATTAGTGAGGGTGAGGTATCAGCAGAATAAAAAACATCCTTTATGGGGAACTTACTTTGCAACTACCCAGTATGATATTGCTTGCTGATGGAAAGTGAGAGTGAAAAAAAATCTTATGAGGATGATCTGATCTAATACTGTATATTTTACTTTCACATTATTCAAAAGGAAATATAATTGTCTAATACAAGCCCTTGCTCAAAAATTTAAAAATGCAATAACTACCTCTCAATTTAAAACTTTAACATATCTATACAATAATTGAGTATCCATTCTAATGCAATGTTAGAATATTTAGTACCTATTTTAATTTAGTATTAGAATATATGGACATAACTGTGACCAGTTTTATACACGTGTCAGGTTTAGAATCTTCTAAAATCTTTAAAAAATAGTTAAGGAAATATTAGAAGGTGAAAGGGGAGCATGAGGAGAAAACACTAGTTTTAGACATATCAGTACAAGAAAAGTGTATTACATACAAATTTGGTGCTAAATAACGTGAGTTAGCATGTTGTTCCAAAAACCTGACTCATACAGACTTATTTTAAAGCAATTAAAATTGTTTATTTAAAAATCACATGGAACAGAGATTCAAGGACAGAAAGAATCAGATGTATCATAGGCCCTTGTATTTGCCTCAGACTTAAATTGAAATGCTTTATTTGGTTAAAGCGTAGTCTGCACCTAATTAAAAGACAGATCCAGAGTTTCTTTGAGAACCTGAAGGGGTGCAGAATTTATCATTGTTTCTCGCAGCTTGTTCTGTAGTTGATCTCATAATGAAAAATACCTACTGTATTTACACTGTAAGGAGTTTTAGTGGCAGCCTTCAGAAAGCTATGAAGTGTTTCTCCACAAGAATGAAAATTAGACATTTTCTCCAGTTTCCAAGCACTTAGGGCTCTTTTCTATAAGTTTTATACTTTTTGGCTTAATTTTAGTCTCTGGGCATAAAGAGGTGATACAATATTCTTTTATCATTTTTATCTATACAATACATGTGAACAATTTAATCTCTGTTCTCCTAACCACTACTTATTTCTACATATAACAAATAAAGAGAAAAACCCTTTTAAATGCAATGTGGTGCTGTGTGTATGTGTGATAGTGACTTATCTATTTTATGACCTTTTAATTATTTTGAAAATAAATATTTTCAAGGGTACAATTCCAGTTTTGAAAGTGTCACTTATGTATCTAATTTCTAAGCATACAACTACTGAGGCAGATGTACAAAAGCACTTACTTTTATCAGACAAACTAACATTCTCAAAGAAAGAATTCATATTTGTTTGACAAGACTTTATCTTCCAAAAACCTTCTGCTTTGAATTCTAGCAGTAATGCTCTGCACGCAAAGCTTTTGAACTGTTATGTATAGAAACCCACCTCACCATTCTATTAACTTCTCTTTTACAACACAGGTCACGTTACTTGGGTTTCTTTCTTTTTTTTTTTTTTTTTTCAAGCTTTAATATTACATTCACTGCTTCTAGGAGTTTCTAGAGTATTCCAAGATTCCCCTAAAATGAATACAGTATATGTCTACTTCTGAATTCAGTTCATCTGAATCAGCTGCTTTCAAAATTCATCATAAAAATACCATTTGATGCTTTCCTTAGAAACTAATTGCTTGGAAAATACTTCACCATCATTATGAAGTACAATGCACTCTCTTACTTCTTTCCAGAAACAGAAATGAAATAGATATTGAACACTTTCTTTTTTTCTGTCACTACTAGCAATTTAGTTTTCTTAAAATTTTAATGGTATCATTTTTATATATATAAGGAGACACACTTTTTCATCCTGCCTAATACAATGCAATATGTATGTTATATCCTTAGCTAAGCCAGAGATTGTTCCTTGGTCTGACTTCCACTATACATCATATCTTCGAGTTCAAATCAAACATATTTTCCTGCCTACATTTTACACTGTGATATTATATATGTTTTTTCCAACTGGTGTCCTTGTATTGTCGCTCAATAAAGTTGGGGTTTTAGAAGCTGCTTTCCTCAATCATGGTATACTGGCTATTTGGCTGGCTACTAAGCTTCCTCTTCTTTAATTTCCCTTTCAGTCACAATCTCATATCTATTTACACTTAATCTCCAAAGAACATAACTCAGAACATGTTTAACTTTGACAAATTAACCTCTTTCAAGAATCAGTTCTTCACATTAATGTTAAGGACCTTCCACTCTTTACCAACAATAAGTATGAGCAACTTAAAAACACTGGTCCAATGGTAACTGTAAACTTTCATTACAATGATTAATTCATCTTTATCTAGCCCAATAAAGTACAAAGTGAAATGAGTGCATATAGAGTATCTAGTTATACATCTCCTAAATTTAATTCCCAAACAGTAATTCAATTTTTCTTAAGAATGAAAGAAGAGAATTTTAAAAAAAAAAATTAAAGAAATCATATATTTTAGAAGAGAAATAGTCTAACCAGCTTTTTTTTTCCCATAGCTATAAACAAATTGTCTATATACCAAATTTCAGTTAATGAAAATGAGCACGTGCAGAAATACTTGAAGACTAGGCAGCCCATGACCAAGGAAGGGATTACCAGGATTTCAAAAAGAAAGTTGTTTTGAATATCCCTATTAAAACATTATAGAATTTAGTTCTTCCATGTGGCAACCTAGTAACTTCACTATATATATATATGGGTCATGTGTATATAAATAATTCTGCAAACAGTTCATTTTAGCAGCTATTTGTCTGCGTACACTGGAGAAATACAGACCATATGTCTGAAAAACATATTAGTTTCAGATCCAACAGTGCTGAATGTAATAAAAGTGTGATTTCATCCCTTTATATGAAGCCAACAGGTACACTAATTTCAGAAAAATAACCAAAATAAACTAAAATGAAAATTATAACATCTATTTGAAATGTGGTAGAAATCCAAACATTTTCTTTTCTATTTATAAATGTCTAATATCTATAATTGTATCAAAATTCCAGTTGTGAAATTACTTAAGACAAGTAATTTTAATATTTAAGTCCTCTTTCAGACACCTCTGTTATAGATGAGCTTTCATCTTTAAATTTTGTTTGTTAACATAAGCCCTCGCTATTACAGAGACAGATAGTTTCCATTGCAACTTCTGGATTTCATACATTTATAATCCTTCAAAGACTTGCTGATGACTTTTTCAAGAGTGTTTTTTTTTCCTAAAGTGGGTGTAGTTTTGTAAGGTACTCAGTAGGGACATTGCAATTCCATTATGAGTTGTAGAAGACGTTCCAAAACCATATAACAGCAGACAGACTGGACCCAAGCAAAGACATCTCTCACTCAACACCCCTTCCTGTCAAAAAGCTGTTGGCCATTTAAGGTGAAGTTTAAGCGTACACAAGCACATAATGAGTATTTGCTTGAAAACTCAACATCTGGCACAACAAGGGTTAAAACAGAGTTTGGGTCAAAGGCGTTGTCTATGTTTTCATATCCTTCACTGTATTCCTTCCTAAAAAAATTTAAGCACAGTTAAACGGTCAGCATTCATTTGATATATATATTTGAATATATATATTCAAATTGTAACATATGTCTATCACTTTCATTTATCTCCCTATTCCAGAGAATTAGAAAGGTTGTCTTCATCTTTTCCTAGATGTTTATATCAATTAATCTTCTGAGGTTCCCTGCTTAACAGTGTCTATACTTATATATACAGGGTGTGATCCCTTATATGCCTTTCTCAATGACACGCAGGACAGTAGGATTGAAGGCACCCTTAGCAAGTTTGCTGACAACACCAAACTCTGTGGTGCAGTTGACACACTGCAGGGAAGGGATGTGCTAGGGGGACCTGGACAGGCTTGAGATGTGGGACTGTGCAAACCTCATGAAGTTCAACAAAGCCAAGTGCAGGGCTGTGTGTGTGTCTGTGTGGGCAATCCCAGGCACAGATACAGGCTGGGTAGGGAATGGATTGAGAGCAGCCCTGAGGAGAAGGACTTGGGTGTGTGGGTGGATGAGAAGATTGACATGAGCTGAAAAATGTGCACTTGCCGCCCAGAAAGCCAAACGTGTCCTGGTGCCCCAAAAGCAGCATGGCCAGCAGAGCGAGGAAGGGGATTCTGCCCCTCTACTCTGCTCTTATGAGACACCACTTGGAATCCATCCAGCTCTTTGGGATCCCACATAAGAAAGATGTGGATCTGTTAGAGTGAGTCCAGAGGAGGCCACCAAGATGATTCGAGGAACGGAGACCCTCTCCTATGAGGACAGCCTGAGATAGTTGGGGTTGTTCAGCCTGGAGAAGAGAAGGTTCTAGGGAGGCCTTGCAAGGGAGAGGGATAGGGACTTTTTACAAGGGCATATAGTTTTAGGGCAAGAGAGAATGGCTTTAAACAGAAAGAGGGCAGGTTTAGATTAGACATTAGGAAGAAATTCTTTACTGTGAGGATGATGAGGCACTGGAACAGGTTGCCCATACAAGTTGTAGCTGTCTCATTCCTGAAAGTGCTCAAGACCAGACTGAATGGGGCTTTGAGGAACTTGGTCTAGTGGATGGTGTCCCTGCCCATGGCAGGGGTGAGGATGGAACTAAATGGTCTTTAAAGTCCATTCCAACTCAAATCACTCCATGATTCTATGATACCTCAAACAGGAACAGCAGAACATTTATAATGCAATGCACATCAGTTTCAACATCAGACAAGTTTTGCAGCAGTAGGCTACCCATCAATATGCTCATAAACTCACCAGCTTTTTTCATTCGAAAACACCTGCTCTGACCTGGGCAGCACTATCCTGTGGATAAATGCCAGAGGATTATGACAATTACAATATATTGCAGTGAATGGTATTCAAGCATCCTCAAAAATACACAAAAAAAGGACTCTTTTCAGCTTCCTTTGTGATGTACATAAAAATTTACCAGTGCATCTGACACAGATAAGAAGCTCTTCCTGGCTGCTGACAGACACTGGTGACACCTGGGGCTACACACAACTGTTTTAGAATTACAATAATAATAACGGTCCATGTGATATCCCTATCTTTTATAGAATAGAATCATAGAATATATCAAGTTAGAAGGGACCCATCAGGATAATCAAGTCCAACTCCCTGTTCCTAAACTGAAACTAAAACTGAAACCTCATGACTTAGGAGTGTCATCAAGATGCTCCTTGAACTCTGACATAGTTGGTGCTGTGACCACTTCCCAGGGAAGCTTGTTCCAGTGATCACCATGGTCTCAGCAAAAAACATTTTCCTAATGTCCAACCTGAACTTCCCCTGACACAGCTTCAATTCATTTGCTTGCATCCCATTGCTTGTCAACAGAGAGATCAGCACCTGCCTCTCCACTGTGCCCCTTTAGGAAGTTGTAGACTGCGATGAGGTCACAAGTTGAAGATCTTCATAGTCACCAGAACAGAAACAGACAGTTCCCACTACCAAAGGCAGCTGCTTTTTTTTATCTAGAAGCCATTGACCCTGTGGCTATATTTTTCCTTAGAAGAAATAACCAAACAGGGAAAGGAAGAAGTCGTCAGACCCTGAACTCATTATAGAAATATATTCATATCACTTCAACTTAAAGGTTTAATTCACAGGGAAGCAAATCATGACCTTCCAACAAAGCAGCCTTTTCTTAAAAGGCTACAGATTTTCTTTCTTTTATCCCATCGTATGGTGTTTTTTCCCTATTACATACCTGTTTATTGGCATCCATTTTCTTTAAGATATAAAACATTAGCACACCACTGATCACTTTTATATATTCATCTTTGTTTATATAAACTGGAGAACAGTCCAAAGACTTAATTCTCTAGTAACCCTTGCACAGGGTAAGGTAAATACCATGCACTGATTATTGGGTCTGAAAAAGGGAGAATTCATACCTTTTCATGAGTTTGAAATGCTCATAGTAGTAAAATATTTCAAATTCTAGCTGGCTGAAAAATCTATTTGTTAAATCTTTATAAGATGGTAATAATTAAGTAAGATTTCATAACATATTAAATGTTATCTATCCATAAATTTAACATGCAGTCATGTAGAATTCTTGAGTCTTTTTAACATGACAACATGTGACTTTTGACACAATTTTAAAGCTCAAACTGCCCAATATATTCTTGCTAGTTTACTCACAATTTTTTCTGACATATTTATAAATTGTGATCAAAAGCATTTCAGCTACCTGAAAAGAAATTGAAGAAGGAGTGGAAACTTGCTTGTTCAGATGTGGAAGAAAAATCCATCTTTTTTTGTAAAAAGCCTCCTACACAGATAACATGGCCAAGGGCAAAAAAATACTTGTTTTGTAGAAACTTCTTACTGACTAGCTGTCTCTCCTGATATTTAACCAGAACTTGCTCAGATTTAACCAATTTGAAAATATTAACACATATATTTAATTTTCTGCTGAGATCGTCAGATGGATCTGAAAAACAACATACTTCATGGGATGTGTATCAGTAGCCACATGCAATGTTAGCAGCTCTTTAAACCCTTAAAAGTGCAATTTAAAGGGTCCAAACAAAACCCAGGCCATTATAAGAGAAAATAATGAAAGCTATTTTTAAGGTTGTACCAGTGTGTGTGGGTGGCAGTGGGGGGTGCTTTTATTTATTTTTTTTTAGCAGTCTCAATTCGAAGCCCTTTAAAAGTCTAAAATGCCAAGTGTGAGATCACAGGGATTTAAGTGATGAAAGAAGCCAATGAAAGCAAGTAAACAACACAAGACGAAATTTTAGGAAACTAAAACTTTATAGCTTTGTCTTCCTTTTTCCTTTCTGTTTTTATTTCTTTTTTTATGCCTGCTTTTCTTAACTTTAGTTGTTCATTCCTGTCTATCTTACGTATTTTTCAGTTTCCAGAACACAGAATAATATTCTGCTTGCATAATTCCAGTGAACAGTCAATATATTAAGTAGCCACCAAAACTGGTTATCAGTTTGACTTGGTCAAATCAAAGTTCTTTTAAGGTGTATCCAGAAGCCTAATGAATTAATTTCCACAGAAGCAGATATAATATGCTAGTATAGGATCAATTTTTTTACGGGCTTTACATAGCGCTTCTTTTACTTAGAATCTCTAGAAGAATAAAAAGAGTCTTGGTTTATACATAATGAAATTGTTTTTTAAGATTTGTGAAACAACTGAAATTTCACATAGTGTATTATAGTGTAAGTGTCAAACTAAATTTAACTGACATCACTTAGCGTCTTCTCACTGATGTGCACAACTATCGTTACAGGCCCTTCATTAATAAAATAGTATCTTCATTAACCTCCCCTATTTTGAAAATGTAGCAGTTTATTCCAGTCAAAGACACTCTGCACTCTTCTGAACAAATACTTGCTGAACACAGAGTTTACAGATTAAAATAACAGGCGGGCAACTTTTTAAATACTGCTCACTAAACGTTAGCTAAAGTGGGTGGCATTCTTTCAGGCAGGGAGTGCATCTGTCATTTGCATTTCATTGACCTTGAAGCTTACTGGTTAGAGATGAAACTTCACCTATTCAAAGCAACCTGTTTAAAATATTCAAATATATTTTTTTAAAGTGCATTTCACTTTTTAATTTCCTACTTTCTTCTTCCATTGAGAAAGCACTGTCTGAACCCAAAGGGATTTCCACATCTAGCTTTCATGCTTTTTGTTGCTACATGGCAGTGACCGCTAGATTGGCAAATAGAATAATTGCCTTTGAGAGATTTCTTTAAGGATGTTAAGAGCATGAACTTCACTCTTTTTAAGTAGCTTCTTAAATAAATGCTTCAAAACAAAGTAAACTATTGATCTAATTCTTTGAATAAGAAGTTCTCCCCATTTGACAATAGCATTTACTACTGAAGACAAAATGTACATTAATCTTTCTAGTTTATTGTCTTCAGCTGACAAAGGTAGAATTACAGAGTTGCAGCACAAAGAAAGATTTGTACCGTCTGTTTGAAATGACGAATCTACATAAATTCTTTGACTGACTTAAAAGCAATCTTTACGTCTCTATATCTTGTCACCTGAACAGAAATAGGCGTATAATTTATGATTTCTTTCCTAGTAATATTATTGAATAACTGTTTATTTTCTAAGCATAGTTTTTATTTCCTTGTTTGTTTATTGTAGTGATGGTTTGTTGGAAGTGAAAAAGAACATCAAGAATGGCTGCTTACTGCCAGGAGAGCAGGGTGGCAATTTTAGCCAGAAAAAACCAACCAACCAGAAAACACACACACACACACCACCATATACCCTTCCCAAATATTTTGAAGAGTTTGTACCAACTTCACAGATTTTACACTTCTGTCGTCTTCCACTAGGATATCTAATTTGAACCCTACTTTCTAAAAGGAGAGAGATAGAAGACAAGAATGTCAATATTCTGTCTGTCACGTGTGTGTATAGCAGTATAAAAACAGCCACTGTGGGACAGTAATATTTTTTCCAGCTGCAACAAGAAACTGAGCTAGGACAGATACTGCAGAAGCACTGAAAGGAATCCTTCATGGAGTCTTACCTTCCCAGCTTTTAACTTACGTCCCCTTTCCTTACAATAACCAGCGCAGTGTACTTGGCCCTAAGGAATGGACAGGTGAGACCTACTGTGTTGCTCGAGTTGCACGTGGATTTAGGGGACGGGGGAGAAAAAGGGCAACAAAGCAGCAAACAAAGGTTCAGCATCTGCTAAGACAGAGGCAGAATAAAGCTTGCGCTGCACTGATCACGCATAAGCTTGAGGAAAACGAAAAGGCGCTGCACACAAAGTACACTGCGGCTAGCGAGTCTAGGGTCTCCTTGAAAGCAAGCTGCGTGCAACGCTACCAGAGACACACGTACGTAAACACACATACAGAGGCACTTACAACCCCCGGCTCTGCCAGTATGCGCACACCGCGAGCGCGGCATCCTCTCCTGCGCCCCCGCTCCCGCCCGGGGCCGCCGAGCGCACGTTCCCGGCGCCGCC
>VXBC01009560.1:99508-135462 GCA_013399945.1 Ploceus nigricollis
GAGGAGGGGAAGGAGGGGGGAGAAATCAAATAAATAAATAACCTCCGCACCAATAAGAGAGGCAGCGGCTGCCGAGAAGGCTGGGATCGGATGGGAGAGGTCCTTCTTGGGCTCTATTTGTTTGTTTGTGACTGGAGCTGCAAAGTTCAGAGCCAAACGTGTTGCTTTCCGGCGGCGGCGACCGCCCCGCTTCACCTGCTCCGCTGACGGGTGCCTGCCCGGGGCAGCCCCGCTGCTCTGCGGGCCCTCTGCCCGGCATCCTGCCTGCCGCTGAGGCCGACGGACGGCAGAGGAGCGCGGGGCTGTGTCCCTCGCCTGCCCACCTTCCCCTCCGCGCCTGCCGGAGGGCAACAGACAGGTGAGTGCTTCTTTGCCGCACTTCTGCCCAGCCCGGAGCGGAGGGTGCCTCCGCTCCGTAGTCACCTGTCATTGCAGGAGCTGCTCATTTATCAAACTTTGTCTCCTGTCTGCTCCCGCACCCCCTGTCTTGCCTTTTGCGGGAGGGAGAGCGCTCGGGGTTAATTGGTTTTGCGCAGAGGGAAGCCGTGGGGGGCGGGAAAGGGGGGGTCCCACTCTGCAGAGCACGGCTCAGCCTTGTCGGGAGAGGGGATTTGTCCGAGCCGCTCGCCTCTGCTGCCGCTCGGGGCCGCAACCCCGGGCCTCTCTCCCCACGCGAGTTCGCGGCGCGGAGGCGGCGCGGGCGCCCGGCGGAGCGAAGTTGTTTTTTGCCCTGCAGGGAGCCCGCGGGGCCCGTGCAACAGGCAGCATCCTGTGGAGGGAGGGCGGAGGGCGCCTCTCCCGCCGGCGTGGGGTTCCTGGCGGCCGCGAGCAGACCTGTGCCCTTTTAGGTAATCCCGCTTTGTTTCCAACACCTCCAGGGGTTTGCCTTGCGGGGAGCCTGTGCCATGCGGCTGCTTGTGAGCGCCTGACAGCAGCCCCCGGAGGCACGCCTCCTTTTAGGAAGGAGAGAAAGTTGCCGATGCTTAGGAGGGACGGATGCGATGCTTCCACCCGGCTGCGCGGAAGATGCGCGTCGGGGCACCGGGCGGCTTTGCCCGCCCCGCGGTGGCGGCGCCGCGGGGAAGGCAGCGAGCGAGCGAGCGGGTGCTGCGGAGCGCGGGCGCCCGGCAGGTGGAGCCGTGGGGAGCGGCGACCGTGATGGTTTAGCTCGGCTTAGGCAGTGTGGCGAGCGGAGCCCGTGGGCGCGGTGCGAAGCGGCCCGGTGCCCCCGAACCCGCTGCACAGCGGCCGGAATGGGTCCTTCAGGTGGATGCGGTGAGCGGGGTGCGCCGGGCGGTGCGCGCCTTCCTGCGGGCGCTGCAGGTGGACACGGTGCCCTGCGGTGTTAGCGTCACACGCGTATTTTTTCTACCATTGATCATCGTTCTGTTTGTCACTGAGTATTGGAAAATGATCAGATTCGAGGGGTATTCTGTCTTAATTTTCACAAAATGTATAAAAGCATAATTGCTAAAATTATTCAATAGTGGTTAACAATTAAAAGATTATCCCAGTATTCTGCAGCTAGCAAGGAACAGACTGTACTAATTGGATAGTTAATGACATTAAATGGGCAGGTTTTCTTAAAATAGGAAACTCCACTCTTCTAGGGAGCTGACTAGAGTGTTAGAATGTTAAATAATTATATTACAGTGATGGTAACACTTCTGCAAGAGCTTAAGGTGTTAGCTTGGCCAGCAGCACTGGGACAGCCTTTGCCCAATTTTAGAGCATTGCTTAAGAGAAGGCTGGATTTTCATCACTTTTCCTTTAATAGGTAAATATAGCTAAATGGTGTAGAAATATGTGTGAAACAAACCAAAGGGGTGGCAATATTTGCCATATTTTTCCAATGAAATCTTCTTCCATCTTCAACTGACATAATTTGACTGAATTGATAATTGAACTTGAATTTTATGCTGCTAACCACTTAATACTTGAATTCTATGTCTCTTTGTGCCACTTACACTGATCAGAAAAAATTGGTGTTTAATACTGTGGAGACTGGATATGTGATGGTGTAACAACACTTTTCTTGTCATGTTTTTATAACTAAACAGCTAAGGTGTTTTTTTTTTAAATAATAACATTCCAGATTAAACACTTTACTTCAGTAATAAAGTGATAAGTAAATCAACAGTGCAGCTGAACTGTATTTTCAGAACTCTTGGTTCTTTACATTTCTCATGTTTCTTGCACAACTTGAAAATGTTCTATGAGAAACTCCTACAATGACTGCATAAACTTGTTGCATTTTGTTGTAAAAGTTTTCTTAATGTAATAAAGTTGGCATAACAAGAAGCAACACAATGTAATCTTACGTTTGCGGTATTTTTTTTTCTAGAGACAAAATGTTTTCCATTATCTTAATCAAAGACATATACTTAAGGAAAGTGCCAGAAATTTGATTTAATAAGAGATTAACTTCACAAATTAAATAGGACATTCTATATTAAGAGGTACTGTAGAGAATAGCACACAATTAAAATTGTAAAATATGTCTGGACTTTTATATGCCTATGCTTTATTCAGTCAATCATGAGTTTTTTTCACCAGTATAGATTTGTGCCTCCTTTGAGGTATAAAAATGCATAAAGCAGCTCCTGAAATGCTGGCCTAAATACTGAAAGGGCTTGGAGTGTGTGTCTCCCAAGTCGGTGAAAATGGTGAGCTTCACAGAAGTTATATTCATAATTGTGAAACTAATTTATTTTCTTCTTGTCTTGGGTGCTATAGCTGTCACTTAGAAATCTTTCTGTGTTGTATCCCAACCTTGCTCTTTTCACTATTATAGATACATTTCTCAAAGACTTCCTTTATTCTTGCACACCAAAGTATTCAAACATTTCTTATGAGCATTGCTGCTGACTTCTGAACCTGAATTCCAGTCTATGCTGTCCAAATTAGTGTTTCTAAAAAATCAGAACAATAGAACTTCTGGATTTTTCCTCAGTTCCTGTAAAAATATTAGTTTGAATGAAGATGGTGTTTAATGTTAAGATTTGATTTCCTCCAGAACAAAAGTATGACTTTCCACACAGCTGATAAATAGATAGCTGAATGTGTTATCAGAGATTTACAAAACACTGATGTCTTGACATCTGGATTTGTTATGAGTCTTTAATAAAACGTGGAGTGTGAGAAAATGCTGTAGAGGGTTTTTTCTTGAGGGGGAAAACCCCACAACTCTGATACAAAAGGAATATTAAAAAGTATTCTCCATGACATGCTGGATAGTATAAGGCTGGGTGGGGGGGGACGTTATTTGTATATTTTCCATATATTGTGTTAAAATGATAACAGCATACGCTTTACAAGAAAATTAGCTCTGCTTTTAAAATCCTTCTAGTGAAACAGACAGACACATTTCTTCTGTATAACATGTAGGTACTTTCCCCTGATCTTTCCCAGTTATCTGTCTACAAATCTATGCAAGAAGGTTCCCTAGCATTATTAAGCATATTCTTTTGTATTGCTTCCAATTTGTAGCACTTGAAATCTTTCTTTCACCCTACCATTTGTTATACTAATGTTGAACTTACTGTCCTTGCTAGAATGAGAGCTCTTTCTGCTCTTCTTCTGACACTACCTAAAAACACATACCAGAGTTTTATACGCAGCTTCTAGAAATGTTGTATTTACTAAACTGATAATTCCAGATTGATAAACCTGAAAATTTTAATCCTGGAAAATGCAATTTTAATATTGAGGGAAAAGGAAAGAAGTCCTTAAATCCTGTCTAATTACCATACATTGCTTGTTAAATGAGGGAATGTCAGCTTCTGGGCATGCCTCTATCGTAACAGTAAAATACCCTATGGTTGACTTGGAAGCTACAGCTGCAACTCATGCCAGGTAAAGCACATATTTAAGAAACAAGCAAAATGTTTGTTAATGCATTGAGGTGAAGAGTCTGTGAAATTCAGTATCTGAGAATATTTCTAGTGTAGTTAATAATAATAATAATAATTACCTAGGATGGATACTGGAATGAGAGTTCTGGAAGCCAATACTTATGGGGATTTTTAAAATATGTTTGCTTTACATATGCTGAGATTTTTTTTCGGTTATAACAGCATTTTACTTCATTAAAGACAGCAATTGAAGTTGTAAACTAAAACATTCTATAGGCTTAGGTGAGTCACAGTTCGCAAATTATCAGAATGAGTAAAGCATTTATGCTTTTATTTGTGCAATAAAGATAATTTCATACAAAACTTAACTTGCACCTCTGTTAAGTCATGAATATGTTCTCACTTCTGAAATTGTATTCTTTTATTCAGGTCTGTAAAGAAACCAAGCCTTACATGTGGACCCATTAATTCTGGACTCTGATTTCAGGAATTTAATGATGGATAGCCAAGAACTAGGTTTTTTTAAGACTTAACATTTTATCAAACAGAGGAAACGGTTATTTGTTTAATGCACACATGCACTGTTACATACCTGAGTATGCTTATATATGCTTTCTGTATGGAAACCAATCTTATTTAATTATCTTAGCAAGAGACACTATCTGATTTACAAACTTCTTTAGAGATTTAATTTATCTAGCACCTTCTACCCCAAGTAACTTGGACTCCATCTATTAAAAAATAAGACAGATTTTGCAAAGATTCTTTTAAAATACAGGAAGTGTCATTTATTGTAGCATGTAGAAAGATCAGCATGGAATATTTGCAAGTACTTTTCATCTAGAAATACAAATGGAGTCAAAGATAATTTAGTTTCGTTGATTCAAACTTTAACTGTGAAGTATTGCATGAAAGAAACTCTGCTTGGAGCTCTGATGAAATCTGGAACTCTTGAGAATGTCTCTGCTAATAGCTGCTAAATGTTCCAGTGTTAATTAGGCAGTAATGTAAATTGAATCAAATGTTACAACAGCGTAATGTTCTCCTGTTGATTAGAAGTTCTATGTCTAAGCAAACATACTTTCAGCAAACAAGAATATTTTAACGTTGCCTTTTCAATGGGAAGTGTTTCTGCAGAAGTCGTAAATAGTGCCCTATAAGATGCCCAGAGAAATCTGGTCATCATATTTCTATTGTAGCAATCTAATGAGAGCAGCATCTCTTTCCCTTCACGGAATGAATGCAAGGACAGTTTACAGAAATCTGTAGAGTCACACACATGGTGGCTCTCTATTACAGTCCTAGTCTGTACCAATACCCAAGACCAGACCCACCTTCTGCCAGCTGAAGCTTTTACTTCCTCCAAGGGTAAAAGGAAGCAAGAACAGTGAGCTGTGTTCCAGAATATGGCATTGTGACTGTTTGACAGTGCAGATCTGCAGAGGGCAGATTGGCAGCCATCTCACTGTGTATGATTTGGAGCTCTGTGGAATAGCTGGAGTAGGAGCATTTTGAACACAGGGGGAAGTGGTCAGGTTGCTCCTCCCTTCAGATAGACACCTATGCATTGACAGTTCTTTGTATTTAGGAGTCATCCTTTCTTTAAAGCAGTGTTAACAATCAAAGTGATTTAATATCAGAAGAAATATATGGTGGTACATCATTCTGGCTGAGGTACTGCTGCCACACCTGTTCTACCTTTGCATTGTAAGCCTGTTCTCCTTAGGACAGGGTAATACTGAGATGTAGCCTTAATAGTGTTCAGAAGAACTTCATCTGTTTCCAAGGTCAGGGAGCCGGGCACAGTCAAGAGAAGACAGCCAGCCAGAAAGGTTTGAGGTTGTATTTATCCACTTTTAGAGCAAGTTGGGTGAGGAAGAAAGGATGAAGTATGTGGTAATTGACAGTGGATATTGCGCATGGGTCACAGCAGGAGTGAAGCTTGTTGAAGTTTGGACTGAAACACCACCAACTCAGCTCTGAAAGACATTATTCCACTTTATGGTAGACTGACCATTATCTGTATGATTTCAGATGAAATAATTTGAACTGCTAGCAAAATGATCAGAAATTGCACTGATTTATGAGTGAGAAAATGCATTCAAAACTTGTTCCTGCAGATGCTACATGCATGTTTAATCTGATGATGAGTCCTGCTTCTATTTTTTAGGATTACAACTTGATATAACAGCATAATCCTGATATGAAGCATAATCTTAGTGTAAGCAAAGTCTGTTTCATGCTTTTCTTTTTGGAAAAAATACTGTTTTCATTTTGGTGATGTCTGCAATAAGTCCCACCTCAGCAACCATATAAAATACTGTTTCAGTTACATGCTAACCCCTGTAAATCATTGGGGTATAGCTTGTTCTTGGACAGCAGAGATTACTAAACCTAATTTTAGACTGAAATAAAAGTCTTCAAGGAACATACAAGTGTTACCACCATATTTTTAAATATTTCTAGTTTTTTAAGTCTTTCTATTTTAAGTATTTCCTACAGTGAAAGAGATAAAATACATGGATGAGAATCAAAATGGACTAGCTGATGGTCTAAGGGGAAATCAAGCTTTGAAGTTAAGAGGTGGTAGTCAGTAGAGATTCATACTATTTTTTTTAATTTCAGCAAATCTGCTCATTTAGGGTGCAGGCACAGGATAGCCTGTGAATTAGGTACCATGGGTAAAAAGGTACTGTCCATTCACTTAAAAGTTACTGCTAATTTAATTGGATTTTTAGCTGCCTTTCAGACTAAACTGCAAATGTATTCCTATTCCATTTCAGTAGGAAGTAAAATATGCTCATTTGCAGCTGCAAAACTAATTAATTTTACTTCACTTTGCAAAAGATTTACTGTGGCTTATGTGGCCCTGGGAAAAAAAAAGTAGATTGTTATAAAGTGCTCAAGAATGAAGATGTTACTTTATATTTTTCTTAAAGACTGACTATTTAGGATTGACTTCAGCAATAGCTAGGATTAGCTACACTGAGGCTAGAATAAGGGTCAGGTATTACCACACTTCCTTAAGACTCACTAGTGAATACTTGTAACTTAGTATTTTCTCAGGTATGCTTTCTGATTTGTCGTGCAAAAAAAGTGGGGAAGAAACTAGAGAAAGAATGAGAAGAGATTGCACGAGACTGATTGGCAAACTAGCACCAGCTGTTAATCAAGGGAGAAGACAAGTAGTTACTCTTCGGTAGGAACTGAAGGAGTGAGGATTGGATTTAACATAAAGAAGAAAAGGACTGGTAAGAAGAGAACAGAGAAGGCTTTAAAATGCCACTTTGTCAGAAATTCTTGGGGCAAAGAGGTTAGTCACCAAGGGAAGGGGTGGAGAGTTTGGATTTTTTTTTTTATTATTATTGTTGTTATTAAAAAATCCCATTACTTTTTTTGGAGTAAGACATAAGTTGGGTATGAAATTTGTCTCTTGAAGACCTTGTGATGACCTCCTAGAGGACATGCAGTGAATGTCCTAAACAATATGAGGCTTCTTTAGGTTTAAGCTAGGTGAGAGACAGCTACTCTTTATATGCCCAGAATTTACCTTATGTTGTGTGGGCTTTGTGTTCTTGGAGAACTGGAAGAGCTTTTAGTAATTTCTACAATTTTCTGCCCTTGTTTCTTTTTTAAAGCCTTTCATTCTACTGTCTTTTTCTCTGTTTTTTTTACCCTGGGACTGAAGAACATGAGGATCAGAAGATAAAACTGACCTAAACTGAAAACTCCCTGAACCAGTAGAATTGCCTGGTGCTGTGATCACACGCAATTTCACACTGCTGCTAGTGTCATGTAGAGTAATATTGTGAATGATTCTGTCAATTTTTGGTTCAGCTACTAGCTGTCATAATGGTAAAAAGTTACAGAGAGAGTATCTATCTTTGGGCAGTGAATGAGAAATTTATTACTGAAAGGAAAACTGGTATTTTTCCGGAGCTTTTTTTCCCCTCATTATAAAATTTTCACATAGAATATTTTCTTTTACTGACTGAATATCTGTGGCTGATTTTCAAAAACTGTACATGACATATGAAGCCTTGATTCTATACATATTTTTCTTGATAGAAAAGTTAAATTCTTCAAATTCTTTGGCTGTTTATTTCTATTCTCTAACAACCTTTTTAATTGAATTAGAGGACTATACACACAACCAACTGATCTAAAATTAGTAATTCTGAGGTGCAAAAAAACCCAAAACATTTTAAACCACATTGAATTACCTCAATGCCTCCAATTAGTTTTGCTGGTGCAAATGAGGGTGCAAAGTAGGGATGAAGATGGAATCTGCTTTAGCCACCATTGTCATTAGAAGAAAGATTCGTGGAACTTCTGCCTCATGCTTGGTATCATTTATGTTCTGCAATCAGAAGGTTTTGTGATGGTTTCATTATTATCTTTTATCTGCTGTCTTCTTCCATAAGACCTAGAGACCTAGTCTGAGAGCAGGACAGGGCTCTTGTGGTACATGGCATGTGCATTTAATGAGTATAGATTCTGCTGTATCCTTGTGTTGGACATCAGATTCCCCTCTCTTGTCAAAATGTATGCATTTATGTAAGCAGCAAACTAATAAAACATGTGACAATATCTTTTGCTATTTGGAACTTTAAAAAATGTAGCTAACCTTTAAGCTTTCTCACTTTTCTCTTGGGTTTGGGTTTTGTTTTTTTTCACTCATCCATGTGCCATTCTACCTCCTGTTTCGTATGGGGAATTTCATGGCTTTCAGATCACGTACTGAGGATCTTATTTGCTATTTATGTATAAATAACTTGGTGTAGAGTAAGCAGTATGCAGCTAGCTATTGTAATTTTTTGCTACAGAAATTTTCTATTGCTGCTTTTCTTCACTACAGTGACTTTTTCCAGCCAGCCAACAGGTCTTCCCTCTTGGTCTTCTGTTTTGGTCACACTTGTTTCTCAGGTGTGACTGTATTCCTGCTATTATTGTAGCTATCTGCATTTACAACTCGTAATTGAATTCACTGTGGTCAGCCCTGAGTGCTGTATCCTAATCTTTGTGAGTTGAGTGGCTGTCTTTTTTTGGGAGCCTTTGTCTGACTGTGTCATTGCCCTGTACCTCCCCATAGAAATGCTCCTAAGTTGGTATTTCAGGAGTCAAATCTGACTCTCAGGCAATCTTTTTTGTGAAAAACCTGTAAGTCTGGAAAAAGATTTATTGTGAAACCTGTGTAGCAGCTCTTCTTTCTTAAGTTTCTCACAGAACAAATAAATCACGAGGAAAAGATGAGGAAAACAGACAGTCTTTTTCAGATTAAAATACTGTCTATTGACCAAAATTGTTTCTTCATTAGTATACAAAGTATGATCTGTTTTAGAGGTGTGCTCAGCAGTTACACTTGGTCAGAATAACACAAGCATATTCCTCTTTTTTTAATTTTTGTTTTCCTGAAAGCCAGTTTGAAGCCAGTAAAAAGTGTTAGCCACATGAAACACTTGTCAACTTACCTAGGAAAGATGCACACTGGGTGCATAGGTATAAGACTCTATTTCATCACTGTCATGGTAATTCATCTCAATCCTGCTTTTGGGAGGCCACTTCTAGGTTTAATGTCAATTTGCATTTCAGTGAATTCCTTGTTTCTATTTCTTCACTGCAGTGAAGATATCCTTGTTTATTATATGACAGCATTTTTGAAATGCCTATCATGTTTGTAAGATATGTACAGTGACAAAGCATACACAGTAAAATGTAAGCTGCAGAAAATGATATTGCATACTGAACCTCCAGTAGTTTCAAAGGAGAAACAAATGAAGTTGACAACAAAAAAAAAACCCAAACCTTCCTGAAGTTAGTCTGCATTTTCCTGACATTCCTTCTGTACTCTAGGATGGTGAATAAATATCTTTACATGTTTAAAGCTTGCCAAGTCTGGATGCTGAGGGGACTCACAATAGAAGTTTAAATGTCAGTAGGAATGTTTTTTGTTTGAAAGCCCTCAATAACCACAGCAGAAGCACTGCTAAATGGGGGAAAAATGTGTAATAAGCAAGGTATTTCATGAATTAGACATTCAAGCCACTGTCATGAACTTTTACAAAACAAAAGCTTTCATCTTTGTGCCATCCTCTGTGAAGAATACCAAACCTGTCTAAATTCTGCATTTACTGTCTTCTAAGGGGTTATGCTATGTAATGTGTGGAATTAATATATTGTATTATACCTCCAGTTCCTCAAAATCAATAATCAGTCTTTTTCCATTATAACCATTTTTTGCAAGGAAGTACAAGGACAGTGTAACACTGCGAAGTAAAAATTGTATGTACTTTTGTGTGATTTAGAACTAACAAAAGCATTCAAATATACTGCATATTGTAGATATTACAGTGGTAGGTCCTCTGTATTTAATATTTTACTATTGTTACTGCTTTAAAAGTGGCTATACACAAGTAGGTTTTAATGAGAAATTAATTTTAATTGATTACGTAAGGGTTTACAGGATTTGAGGATTGACTGTGTACGATGTATTTTGGCTAGGACTGCTGATGAAAAACTGTTGAAAATATCCTTTTCTTCACATTTTACATAGTTTTCAAATGCCTTATTCTTTTCAGTTTCTTTCTCAGGAGTTTTCTTCATTAAGCCATCTGTAGTTAAAAGAAATGCCATATTTACTCTAGATATGTAATCCTTCACTTCTAATAGTATCTCATTATTAAACCAAATCATATCCAGTACACTAAAAAGCCTCTTTAAAAAGAAAAAAGTTATTTATATGCACATATTTTCTTAGCATATTGGGCCTGAAGTCCACTAGGAAAATGCTGAATGCAAAACTACATCAGACTGGAAGCTAAAGTTTTAGTTTTCTACTGGACCAGTAATTTTTTTTTCCATTATTTTAATCTTGTAAAAGTTTTGGTTTGATTTTTTTTTCCACATTTTCCCTGAAGTTATTAGAATATTAATAAATAAAAGACATAAAGATGTTCTTTAAGTGGATTTTTTTTTTTGTAAGTGGATTTAAATTTTCAAACCTTTGTTAATGTTTTAAGGTAACAAGTTTTAGATTCAATTATCAGACTCTCTTACTGTCCTATCTATCCTCCACATTTTAATATCTTGTAATACAGCTGGTAAAAAGCTCAAACAATTTATAATTAATTTAAATGGGTGAGGAGTATGATTTTTAATGTTTTAACGTTGGTATTTTGGTATTTGATTTACAGTTAACAAAATTTAGTATGTTAATTTCTTATTACTTCAGTGAATTTTGCATCTTCATTAACATGAAGTTCTTCATGGTTCAAGTACATGTGTAGCTTGTGAGAAAAATACTGTCAATGGATTTCAGATTCAAATAATTTTATATACAGTGCACTCCTTTGAGGGGCAAGAGGAGAGTGGAGGGAATTAACTTTTGGACAGAATGTGAAAATCTGTGTGAATAATTTTATCCTTACTTAACTTTCTTTCCATTTTTTGATGATTAGGCCAGTGGAAGCCTCATTCTCTTTTACTGTGCATTAAAAGAGGAAAATGTAACCTTTGTCACTAGCTCTGGAGAGCTCTCATACAAAGTAATTTTCTGCTAAATTGAAAGCTTCTCATAGTCAATAATCACTTTATGTAATAGACATATATCTTACCTTGTAGCTAAATTATCATATAAAAGTGCTTTATTGTGAGGAATTTTCTTAGGTTGGCCAGTGATTTGGTTGAAATCCAGCGATGTGGTGAATCAGTTTCTTGGTATATATGTAGACAGGTGATGACTATAGTCCTCTCAGTCTGTCATTGATATTTTCTCCATGGATTAATGGTAAACTTGTTACTACCTAGGTTTGGGAAGCTAATTGAATCTGCTTGACAATCTGAATAGCTTTTTCTCTTGTTTATCAGGTACCCTGTATCGCTTTATTATAATGTCATTTTTAATGGGGATTTGCAAGATATTTTTCTTCCTGACTGTCCTTGCTCTCCTCATTGAATAGTGTGCTGAAGCTAGTGTCCAAATGAGCTGAAGATGCTCTTTAATAAATGTATATTTGTCACCGACTGCTTTTGTTATGTATGGTTAGGATTTTTCTGGATATACCAAGTATGGTCAAGCATGCATTTTAATTCAGGGAAATTAAGCAGTCCAATCTAGTCTGCCAGGTTAGAGCACTTCAGCTCTCTGTGCTCCATGGAGAAACTGTTTTTTGAGGTCTGGTCAGAAGACTAGCTGCTCCTTGAGTGGCTGCAGCACGCTGGTGAATAGAAAATGTCAGGTGTACAGTGTTTAGTCTGAAATGTCACATCTCTTTAGGGTTTGGAAGACTGACTCAGGGCTGTACATTTGAATTGGCTTTTCATGCAACAGGCAGAAATCTCATGTTGTTCTTCTAGGAGTAAACATCTATGTGAGGTGCTTATTCTCCTTAAAAGGCCAATAATAGTGATTGCAGGCACTTCTTAGTGCTTAGGGTTGTGCAGATGGCAAACATCGATGCCTCAGTCTGCCATCTTTAATTAATAACTCCTGTATCCTACAGAAACAGCAGGTTAGTGTTTTTACAGTGCAACAAGTAATTTTGAGAGAGAAATAACCAAGAAATAATCACTCTAAAATGCAGTGAATATGAGAAGATGTCTTGGATGCACCACTGGATTGCTTTTGTTTTGTTTCATTATATAGTTAGCAGATAAATTCTATGAGCAGGAACTAGAATCTAGGTTTCAACTCAGTAAAGTTTAAAGCTGTTGATTGCTAAGGTTGTAGACACACAGGCACGCAATGTCAGAGCTGGATATAAAAGCTCTAGCATTTAGGCATTGTTAGTAAATGTCAACTATTGTACTTGAAGAATGATAGCTTCAGAAATAAGTGTAGTGAAGTGTATAAGCCACCTTTCTATTATCACAATATTCTAACATGCGTTACAAAAACAGAATGTATTTTTTTATTTAATGTGTCAGGGAGACTCACAGTTATAATTTGACTGGCAGAGAACTTTGTCAGAAACTTGACAGGAGTTCTAGGGTTCAAACAACTCTATCTTACTAGGAAAAACATTGTGGAAAGGTTTCTGTATTGTTTTATTGTCAAATGATAGTGTTTAGCAATCTGCTAGTAAAAGAAAGAAAATTAAGACTGTGTTGGGAGCCTGTATACTAGCAGTCCTACCAAAGACCTCTAAGTAATCACCTCAATTGCTTTAAAAAAAGATACTGAAAATGTGTAAATCTAAACTCTGTGGTGCTAATGGGTGTTCCTCATACTCACACAGTGAGTAATAAATGTCTTCTGTATTTCAAAAATGTATATGTGGGGATAAAAATATATCTCCAGTCAGTTCTTAGTCAAGGCACATATAGTGAAGTATCTTACCCAATTTAATATGATCATTTGCTCTGTTACATTTCTGTGTACTTTAGCTTCAAATGTAAAACAATATTTTTGCTTAATTACCAGACCAAGAAAGAGGTTCAGTTTATAAGCCATAACAAAAATGCTAAGTACTGTTTATTTCTCTTTATAACAATAAGGGGCTGAACTGTGGTTTTTAAGATGAATGAGCATAGTCTTCGTAAAATTCATCTGTCTTACTATGGATGAATGTGTGTGAAGTAAAATTATGTCTTGCTTTTTGATTCAGATTAAGCACTTTTCGTACACAAAAATTACACTTTGCAGAGGGGTTTAGGCAAGGAAAAAACACCTTGAAATGCAGAAAGTCTTAAAATGTTACCACTGGAAGAGTGCCAGCCAATTTACTAGAAGGTAGTATAAATATCTCACAAATGATAGGTAAGAACTGAAGAGATAGCATAGTGATTATTGCCTATAATCAATATAAATATCTATCCTGGATATCAGAGAAACTGGTTACTACCCAGAGCTCCCTGCTGCACTTTGTCTGAAGGGTGGCTTTTTCAGGAGAATTTCAAAAGTGCTCCCAAGGTCTCTTTCACTGTCTAGCTGAGAGATTCAATCAGCAGAGAATGTAAGTGAAGTTCTGTTACATTATGAGAGGAAAATGTTGAGTTTGTAGTAAAGAAGAATCCAAGTAACAAACCTACAATTATGGGAAATTCTGATATATGTATTGTCACTTACTTTGGAATAGCCAGAGTGTGTGTGAGTCAAAAATCAGCTGTTATGTTGCTAAGTCTATCTTCGATATAAATTTGTACATAGTATGGCAGTATTTGTAGTAAATAACATCAAGGGCATGAGGAACTAGAGCAGGCAAGTTTGTTGTTTCACCTGCTTATACCTATTATTTTATAAAAGCTGTTTCATGTCTGTTGTTCAAATGCCTAAATATATTAATTTTTTAATACACAATAATACTATGTGTTAAATATGACAGCAATTATGTAATTGATGTTTTGCATTTGAAGTGCATAAAGATGGGTTATTAGAAATCATGATCTCTTAAACATGGGTAGATTTTTTTCTGAAACTTTAGTGTATGTTAGGTTTGAATTATGACATGCCACTTAAGTGTCAATCTGTTATTTCATTTTATCAGAATATCCTTATAGCAGTTTTAATGGATCTCAAAATTATTAGCAGAATAATTAGCAGAAGCTGTGTATTAGGGTCATTAGAGGAAAGCTTGAAAAAGATAGCTTGCTTATCCAATTAGCAATTAAAAAGGAAAAAAACCCTATTCTTAAAAAACTGAGGTAATTGCTTAGCTGTGGTGGGATCCAAATTAATAGTAATATCTCAGCTAGTTATTAAAAGGTCGCAGCTGTAAAACTTCTGCTGTTTAGTGGCACTGTTACAACTTGTAGAGGAAGTTGGTTTATAGGAGGAGTTGCTTATTTTGAGTGAGATAGAAAACCAAAAATGTTAATTATATAGGAAAAGTATTTTTTAAAAACAAGTAACCCTGAAACCCTAGAGATAAATTTGAAACTATTCTTCTGAAAGAGGCAAGTTTTACATTTTTCAAGAAGGAAATATCATACAAAAAGAGAAAGGAATTTGACACAATTAAGTATGTTCATGCATTGATTTATTTGGAAATGAAAATTAATTGCAAATTTGTTTAAACAATACTGTTTGGAATGCAAAACAAGGACACACTTTGGCAAATGTATATATGACTTACCTCAGTAATTTTGTTGATTTTAATTGGCATTCTGAAAGGCTTACCTGCTTGGTTATATTTTCCTTTTAAAGATAGAAATTAGAAAAAGTAAAGTGTTGTTTCTTTTGAGGATGGTTGTTACTGCTTTTATTTTTTAAGTGAACAGGAGGAATTCTATAAATACACCAGGAGCAAGCTACATTGGTAGGCAGATTTTAAAGGCTACTTGATTGAAACACTACATACTCTGGAGGATAAGATTTATAGATAGATATCATCTATCTGAAGTCTTGAAAAGAAAAATATTGTGAAATTTATGCATAGTTCTGTAGTTAAATATAAGGAAGTTATATAAATAACTTAAATAAATAATATTTACAACAATGCTGAAAAGAATACTCAGTGATTATAGTGTAGGCACACAGTTTGTGGTGATTGGGAGGGGGGCTGCAGCAGAGCCTCATCCCCAATGGGCTGCAGCTGTGAAAAGCAGGTGAGCAGCATTGAAAGCAATGAGCCATGGACTGCCCAGGTGCACTGACCAACCACCAAAGGGAACAGAGGGCACACAGGTGCCATGCATCAACATGAGGGGTATAAAAGGCTGGGCTGAAGAACAAGAAGGGCAGATGCTTGCAGCCTTCTGAAGTGGAATGATGTTACTCTTTATGGGCAGACACCTGAAGCCTTCTGATGAGGTATGGTGTTACTCTGTATGGGCAAATGCTTAAAGCCTTCTGAAATTGTGTGGTGGTGCTCTGTGTATTGTGGCTGTCTCGACTGCGGCGTGTACTGTGACAATATAGTAATTCTTGAGAGCTACTAACTTGATTCTTCCAGATAGCTGTCTCTGGAATTACTGCTTGACCAGTCAACCATACAAAAGTCTTGCTAGGACTAGTGCCTGAAGTTTGTCCCATTGAATATCGTGGTGACTTCTCACATCGTAGATAAAAGCAGAACACAAATAATTACGGAATAATCAGATGTTTGTATAAAAGCTGTTTGATTATTACCTTACACTTACCTGAGGATATTCTCTGAGAACTCTAAAACTTGTAGTCCAATTAAGCTGCTCGGGTGTCTCGTAGCCTGCACTGGAAAAATCAGTTGAAACTTCAGCATCTGGTAACAGTGCTTGTGTTTCACTAACTCAGAAATTGCTAAGGACATGTCTGTACTGACCTGGTGTATCAGTTTAGTCATTAGCAGCCTCTAAGACCTTTTTTGTTATTCCTGCTGATAATGTTATGTGCCAGGATTTCAGGAGAAAGGGTCAAGATTATGGGAAAAATTCTAGCCCCACTAAAGACCTAGCTCCTTTAAAGCTGGACTAATTTCTGATTGTTTCTCTCTTCTCTCTTATATTCTCACAAGGAATTATCAAAACATGATTGAAATTCCCATACAGTTACATAATGGACTTAATATGGAGCAAAGCTGAACTGTTTTGTTCTATTCATATTACAGTTGCAGCAGACTGCTATAATTGTAGGATGTTTGAGTGTGGTAAACTAAGTGGTAGTTCCAGTGAATAATGTGTCACTATCTTCCATCTTAGCTATTTCCCTTCATCTTCTCCAGTTCCTCCTCTCCTTCATTCCTCTTTCTTCACCAGGTATGGCTTGCTCAAACAAATGACAGTAAAGTTAGAAAAATCAGAGGAAATAATACTGTCTGTTCATTAGAAAGTGTCAATCCAGACATACAGGATTATTTTTCATGCATTCAGGCAGAAAGATCAATCAGCAGTTGCCAGTTTTTGCTCCCATAGTGTTGTTTCCCCTCCAGATTCTATTCTGCTAAAACCACAAATGCATATTGTGTTATTATTTTCTTTGTAGGAAGAAATAAAGTGTCTGGAATGCCATTAAAAGTTTCCTGGGAACTTGGTAAAATATGTATTTTTTCAGAGAAGAGTATGTTTGCCTAGTTTTTATTTTTTTTTAATAAGTTAACTGAGTAGGAAGAAGACTTACTGGTTTATCCATTAAAAAAGAGATGACACTTATGACAAATGATGGATATTTTTGTAAAGTAAAAGGGTTTAGGAAGCATACTGAAATTTTTGGATTTTTTTTTTTTTAAGTATACCTTGCTGGAGTAAAACTTGTCTCCTTGAAAGAGAAAGACAAGTGACAAATTTGATCAGTCTTTTGTAGCTCTTTGTTCTGTAAAAAAGAATGGGAGATGCCTAATGTTTTCAGATTTTGATCCAAAGAGGGATGTTTGAGTTGTGAATTGACATGGCTCCTGCAAGTATTCATCCTAGACCTGCGTGATAAAAAAATCAAGATTCAACTACTATGACAGATCAGTCTATCTAAAGAAAGAAAATTGAAGAATGCAAAAATATGCAACAGGAGAAGCAGCTGGAAAAGCTAAATGTTTCTCATAAAGCTACTCTAGAAAGCGAAATACTTAGTTGATTGAGAGTAAGGACTGTCTTAAAGCCTGTATTGCTGCTTGTAGGTAAAGCCAGGCTTGCTGAGCAGATGGAATGCTAATCATCATGTAGCAGTAACAGTCCTACTTTCTCACTGTGCCCTCCTGATTTATTCACCTTTCTTGCACCTCATCTTCCCACCCGCCTCCATCTAAATTCAGGAAATAGGTAGGAAAAGTGGAACCTAATTATGATTATAGATTCCAATCACAACAGTATTTATTCAAAAAGACGTACCAAGTACCCTTTTTCACCCTCTCAGAATGTCAGCAAGTGATGAACAAATACATTTTTATTCTTTCTGGTTTACAGTCTTGCAAATCTTTTGGAATTGAGACTTTTAACAAAACAGAGAAGAAAAATTCCTCATATTCATCTTTCTAACAGCAAAAATAAAATTCTTTTTGTACTTAAATAAATTTAAGCTCATAAATATAGCTATATCTATTTAGTCAATGTCTACAGGATTAGAGATGGTTAAAATGTGCAGTTTTAGGGGGGTGGTGATGGTAAATGAAACTTTGGCAGCAATGAAACCTTTCATGTTGTCTAGATGCAATGTGGTTGATATAATATTTAGTGCTGCTTGGAAGATTTTTTTGCAACTCTCAAGTCTGAATTATTTGTGGGCAGCTTTGTTTTTAAACTGTTTTTCTTGAACGTATTGCCCATAGTTTTGATAGATTTCTTAGTGTTGGGGGATTAATTATGCATGAAGGAACTTTGCTTAGTGTTCATTCTAATCTAAATAAGTACAAGACAGCATCACTAATAAATATAATCTTGTCTCTATAGAATGTTTTAAAAACATGTGCTATATAATCTTGGATTTTTTTGTTCTTCAGCTTTTGGGAGTAAATTGGGAAGTTCAGCCAGCAGAGCATCCTTTCTCAGAGGACATAGCAGGCATTGATAATGTACTGTGAGCTGTAATTCTGTAGTGGCATCAGACTGCAGACTGGCAGCACTCTCTTGGGTACAAGTGCCTAGGTTGCAAGGCTTTCCCAGTGAAGTGGCTGATATCTTTAGAAGGTGTGTTTGATTTCAAAAGACATTTTTTCATCTTTAAAGATGAAAGCAATTTTGACTTTTTTTAATGCGTAGTTATGACTGTATTATAGCAGTGAATAGAATTAGTACTCTAAGAGATTTATTGTTTGAACTTAGTTAAGTTCATTGTGATTTCAATGTAATTGCTACACAGTAATTTCTTTTTTTTTTTGTAACTAGAATAGGCTGCTTGTTTTCTATCAATATTAATTGAGACCAAAGTCAGGAAATTTTGACTTAAAATATCCTATCATCTTGGTTTTTTTTTTTTTTTAATGTGCTTAAGCTATCCTATAGGCAGGCTTTATTAAGAATTGAAAAACAAGTGGAAATTTCAGTTAATGTTTCAGTATTATCTTAATTATTCTCTAAATGTAAGGGATCTTGTAGGTGGGAAGGACAAGGAAACATTGTGTGTTATAACAAACAGTATTTGCAACTTAAACATCTGATAATAAGTATACAATACATTTTATAAATGCTTTCATAAATAATTTTATTTGCAACTTAAGAAATTCCAATGACTGACACATGATTGGACATGTATAAACTATATAATCAAATCTGAGTGTCTTAGAAACCAGTACACTTGATTGCTTTTTTTACCATAGCTGAGACAAAGAAAAAAAAATCTATTTTACATAAATTTTACAAGTATTTTTTTTATCTTTAATATCATAGGTCATGTTGGCTTGTTACAATAGCATCCCCTGTTTACAAAATGCTTGTTTTTAGGGGGAAAAGCATTCCAACCTTTAGTTTTACCTTGTCACTTTTTCTTCAATTTTATTCTTCTTTATTAGGCACATCATTTTTCACCATGCTTGTTTGTAATGTGACAGCAGGGCTAGTGATTCTGTATTAGTGGCATCAGGCTTTATACCAGGTCTTCAGCAATTGGGTTTTATTTTCGGCAAGTATTTATTAAGGTGTTTTAGAAAACTTTTCTCTTTTGCAAGATAATATCTGCATAATATAATATTTTTGCTTTAAAATCTTTCTTTTAATTTCTTTATCTAGTCTCTGTGAAGCAAAAACACTTCAAAATAGAGAACTGCTGTTGTTGTTGGGTGGGATTGGTTTTGTTTTTTGGTTAGGTTTGGGTTTTTTTGTGTGTGTTTTGGTTTGGTTTTTTGGAGGGGGTTGAATAAAATGAAGAGAAACTGTATTCTGGCTTTTCAAAGTTTGGTGACAAAGTAATATTTACAATATTTACTGTAAATGCCTGTTTGGCAACTGCTCAAAAAAAGAGCAGCAAAGCATAAGAGGAAAGAAGATGAAGAGAGAATAAATGAAGCATTTGTTGAATAAGAATTCATTAGAAGAAGTCTGAATGTGCTCTAATAAGTACTGGTTGAAGTGGAAACATCTAGGATTTAATACATTAAAATCTGAGGATGAGAAACCTATTTTCTGATATTTAAAACATTTTTCTACTCTTTCAGCACCAGATAGTCACTGAGTCTTACTTGTTCTTTTTGCTACCCTGGAAATGAAGAAATTCTTGTTACAGCTATATTAAGCTTGTGTATTTCTTTGTATGTGAAAATCCTTTAATAGAAACTTTAGGGAACTATAGTTCTATAAAACTATAGTAACTATAGTCTGCTCTCTATGTAAAATATTTAGTCTCATTTTTAGCTAGAGATATTTCTAGAATAAGAGAAGAAATCCCAAGATCTCTTCACTCTAGGTTTAGTGTCTTACCTTTTCTTGTGCTAAAAGCTGTTTTTCTTGACACATAGCTAAACAGGAATGTATACTATTTCTTCAAGGAGAAGAAAGCAGTAGAGTCTTAATTCCAAGATGAAAACATGGGAAGGAATAGTATGTTCAAGACATTTAAATTGACTGAAGTTTATCAGTGACCAACTAATTTTTAGTTACTTATTCTAAAATAAATTTATGTATTTTTTTGTTTGTGTCATTTTACTGCTATGCTGTAAGAATAGAAGTTCCTACTTAGGACTCTGATCTTTAAACTGATTGATGGTAGCTTCTTTAAATTATCTGCAGTACAATTCTTGAAATTGTCTTTTCAATTAAAATGCCATTCTTCCCCTTGTAATTGTGAAGAAAACATTAAAACCAGTTTGAAGTTTTGACTGGGCTTCTTTTCAGGTGTGTGTGGTTACACTGTCATAGTTAAGTAGAATTTATTTAGAAGTAAGAGCCAGGTACATAGTCCTGAAAGCTGTAACAGTGTGTATATCCACAGTGGTCAGGATTATCTGTACCTTCTGTCCCAATCAAGTGTCCCTCTGTTCTGTTTTGTTTTGTAACTCTAGGTGATGAATTAAAAGCAAAAGTTTCAGTAGTGTAGGAATCATGACAAGTAAAATGAAAAGTACTCACTGGCATTCCTGAGCAGTGATGTTTGTAATAAATTATTTCTATAATCTAGATCCCTGGACTAGCATGCAACTTTCACATGTCTTTGTGTAGTCTCCTCTTATGCATTTACAAATAAGATGGTTTATTTTTTTCTTCAAATCAAAAGATTTGTGTCTCTAGGTATCCATGTTGATCTATTGCCAACCTCTGTTAAATACACCACCTAAGCAGTCTTAAATTTTCAGAGATGCAGAAGTCCTCCTTCTGCTGCAGTTTACACTTTTATCTCTGAAAGTTTATATAGACAATGCCAGCATTAGTAATTTCCAGATTCACACTGCAACATAATAGATACATGAAAGTGCAATCACTGTCCAGAAATTGCTGAACATGGTGGGTTTTTTTTCTTCAGTTACTGTTTAGAAGTCTGTTTTTGCTCTCAGTATTTTTGACATGTTTTTCAACAGTGGGGGGAAAAACTGAAATGGTGCCTATTTAAAATTAAAAAAAACCCTAAAAGTTATTACTGGATTGCAGTCATGCCCTTCAAAATTTTCTGAAGAAAGAAGCAGCAACATCCAAAGCACAGTCAAAAGCTTAACGTTTTTATTGGTAGAAAACTGTGAAACAAAAATCTGTACCAAAGATATAGGGAATGCTCATAAAAAGTAGGGAGGTTATCTATAAAGTTTATGGGGGTCATGTTTTCTTGATCTAAAAACTGGTACATTTACTAGTTTCTATGTGGTTATGTGTACGGAATGTAGAGGCAACTTTCAGGGTATTAAGCACAGTTTTATAATGTCTAAAAGGGCTGACATAGCTGGGAAAAAAAGTTTTTTCTTCATGCAGATACAGGAGAGATCAGTTAAAGTTTGTTGTATCAGTCCTTCAAAGAGTATTCTATCAAATCCAATATGCACTGCTTGTTGTGTTACTTGACAGTAATTAGGATGATAAAATAAAAAAATAAAGTCTTTGCATTCTGCCAGTGATGATTTAATCATGTTACATTTTTTTGCTTTAAAGTATTTGTTTGCTTACAGGTGTATAATACATACTCTAAACTCCAAGCAATTATAACTTTATAGGCAGCTTGAAAATTACTGCAGTTTTGCAAGCCCACTTGTAAGGGCTCTAATGGGGCTTGGAAAAGTGGTTTAGGCTTAAAGCTGTATAGCTCTGTCAGCTGGAATTTGTGCCCACTTTAAGAAGAACTTTAAATGAGAAAATGGAACAGTTTCTGTTAACCTGTGAGAATTAAAATGAAAAGGGCAGCCTGGAAGGCTGGGATAATTAGCCAATGCAAGGTGTGACTTAGCTTATCAATATATGGAAATGTAGGTTACTTATGAAAATAAATTTTATTAGTTGCACTAGAGAACATGGTGGGAGCATTGAGGGGATAACCATAATCAAATGGAAAGCAACAGTGAGTGGATTAGAGAGGTTTAGTCTTGAAAGAGGACTAAATAACAGAAAAAGTCTGTCAATATATTTGAAGTAACCTAATAATAAACACATGAGTAGTGTCTCTTTTTAAGATTTCATAATAAATAGATTACTGAAGATGGTAAATAGAGTATTTTCAATGAAGTGCATGGGCCGGAAGTAAAACTGGAATTATCTGAGGACCAGAATAAAAAAGTCCTGTCTATAGTAACTGCAAAACTTTAATAATTTTAGCTGGGAAAGATAGATGGATTATTAATATGGAAGTTAACTAGGATTATGATTGCTTTTATTTTTCAAAAAAGGGGATTTAAACTTTGTGAACTATGTGAAAGGTGAAGAGAAGAATAAAAGTGAGAGCTAATTATGGAAGACAGAGATAAGGCTTGTCACATAAATGACTGTAGTATTGTGTTTCTAATTTTGACTGGGATCTTTGAAATGAAGTACATCTCATGTCAGGATGAGTAGTCACTGACTGAAGTATGGTAATAGGAGGAGTACTCTCAGCAAACATCCTCATAGAGACTTTTTAAGCTAAGTGATGTGATACAGAGATAATTTTTGAGTAGCAGAACTTACAGAAAATTCAAATAAATGCTTTAAGTTTTTATTGAATATTTGCCAGGAGTTAGCACTAATGGAGGAAACCTGATATTCACCAGTTAATTTTCCTGTCAAAGTAAGTTACACTGTAGTACTTCATCTTCAAAATGGACAGCAACTCTCTGGAGCATTCTCTTTACACTTCCGGAAAATAAGTAAATAGAGTGTGACTGTGACTGAAGCTCAAGGCACTTCCTTGAGAAATCTGTTTTGGATTTTCTGTTTCTTTTCTGATTTTTGGATCCTGGACATGGAAGCATGAGGTAAATTCCAGGCACTTGTAATGATAATTGTGAATGAATGTCAAATTATCACATATTCAAAAGTCTGATTTTGAGTAGAAAATCGTTTCTTAAGATTCGAAGTGAGCCCTCTTCTGCTGGGCTTCAGAATCCAGTTTTATTACTAGTTGCTTCTATTATGTGTTTATAAATCTAAGATCTTTTTTTAACAGAGTTGATATATGGGAAGCATAGGAATATAATTTGCATAATATATTTGCATTAATACATTTCCTCTTATTTTAAACAATTTATGATATTACACAAAGTAAGAGAAAAGGTGCACTGTAAAAAATATAAGCAGCCTGAAACGCTCAAATCGAGCTGAAAGATTTTTGATTAAATGCTTGAGGGAATATTCATTTTCTCTGCATGCTTCTGTAAAACTCCATTTTTCACTGGCAGTTACATAGAAGCAAAAAGGCCTTTTTAGCCAGTATCTGTACCTCCTTTCCTGGATCTTTTGGCTTTGGCAAATAAAAGGACACGTCTGAGCCAGGGACTCTTTAACACTGTGGCCAATGGAATCTGAAGAATTGGAGATAATGAATCAACAAATATACCAAGTATATTTGTATATATACATATACAACAGTATAACAAAACTGTTATCGTGCCAGTATTTTCATTGCTGTATGCTTTCTCCTTGGCAAGTAGCCATTGTCATACTGGGTCCATGCCTGTTACTTTTATTATTCCCTATCATATATCTCTAGAGACATTCATGTGACATCCCAATACTAGATAAATAATGAGATCTGTATTAATCAGTTACAATCTTTTGTAATACAGCTTCAGTGTTTATCAGTTAACATTTTATGATTTTTTTTTTCTTAGACTATAAGGATCCTTTCTCACTGTGGCATTTTACAGATATGGCATAATCTAACCCATTCAGCACAGAATCAAATATGTAATAGTGTTCACAATATTACAGCTCTGTTACCAATTTCAGTAACACATCCTGCACTTGCACACTTGGATGCAACTTCCAAGAAAAGTAATAGACTTGTACTGGTTCAGTCTGTATCACATAGGTCTCATCCCCTGATTTTCATATCTAAAATACTTGTTTTCAGGAAGTATCCAGCACAGCTGCAAGGGCATAGAAATTATATAAGAACAACCAATTTTTGCTCATTTGCTGACTTTTTAAAGTGAATATCAGTCTTTATACCAGTCTGGGGCAGATACCTCTGCAGTTCCTTAAGAGAAGAACTAGAAGAATTTAACTTAAGATTGTGATGGAGGAAAAGCAAGTAAGGTTTGGCCTTGCCACATTCTGAAGTACAAAAGGGAAGTCTGGCTGTACTACATTGCTGTCCAGCAGATGAATTATTCACTGTTATATGCTGCTTACATTTTGTGAGTCATATTTGGTCTTTCTCTCTCCCTGTCCTTCTTTCCAACTATGCCTAAGAACTGGTGAAAATGGAAAGTGATGTTATTTTTGAGCATGTACTTAAAAAAAAAAAATCTGTCAGTGTGATATATTCTGACAGAGTGGGATGTAGAGTAATTTTTTAAACCAGAACCTCTGAATAATTTAAAACTATATATTCTTAAAGACTTACATTTCTCAAAGAGGTAAAAACTTGATTTTTTTCTTAAGTTATGAGGATTGAGTCAGGTGATATAGTGTACAAGAAACAATGACTTCCCATATAATTTAAGTTGGGGTTTTTGGAAGGGGGAGGGAGGAGGGAAATTTTTAAAAGACTAATGATTGTTTTGTCATGTGTTGACATGCCTGAGGACTGCAAAGCTTACTGATTCTGTGGATTGATTGTATTTTCAAGCGTTCATAGTCTTTAAATGCTTCAGATCTGAGAAGAAGGCATCAGTTGTAGACACTATTATATCAGTCACAGGGGAATGTAATGACAATTATTGACTGTCTGGTAGTGATCCAAGTTTGTTAAGGTAATTTTCTTTCACAGATAAAATTTGAAATGTATAAGCATGACACTGTTCTTAGGACACAACTTTGCTACACTTAAGTAGCAAAATATGCATTCACCATTCTATCAAGTTATTGTGGACTGATGCAACCAATAAAAGAAATTAGTTTTGGGAGTTTCTGGAAGCCATTGGGTTCCCTTAAAATTCAAAAATGTTTAAAATTAGTATTGCATATTAGTATTAAGGCAATAAAATAGTTTAGTGAAGCACCTGCTGGTACTGTATTTAAGAATCTGCAGCATCTTGCAGTTGGTCTTGTTGAACCTCATGAGATTGCCATGGGACCACTCCTCAAGCTTGTGCAGATCCATTTGGATGTTATGCAAGCCTGTCAGTTGCACCACTGAGCCTGGTGTTGTCTGCAAACATGCAGATGGTACTCAATGCCATGGAATGAATAATTGATTTAATCCCACATTGATGAAGACATTAGACAGTCCTGGGCCCCCTGAGGGACACAAGCCGTTACTGATCTTCATCTGGATGCTGAGCCATTCACTGCTACCTTCTGGATGTAACCATCCAGCCAGTTTCTTATCCACCAAATAGTCATAAAATCACAGAACACTTTGGATTGCAGGGGACCTTGGAGATCATCTAGTTCCAAGCCCTGTGGCACGGGCAAGGACACCTTTTACAAGGCCAGGTTGCGCAGAACCCCATCCAACCTGGACTGACATTTCCAGGGATGGAGCATTTACAGCTGCTCTGGGCAACTTGTCCCGATGTCTTAGCACTGTCAGAGTAAAGAATTTCTTCCTGATATCTAACCTAAACCTACCCTCTTTCAGTTTAAAGCCTTGTTCTATCACTGTGTGCCTCTCTAGCTTTCTCATAGGCTCCTTTTAGATAGTGAAAGGCCCCATTAAGGTCACCCTGGAGGCTGAACAATGTCCATCCATCAAATACAGATCTCTCAATTTACAGAGAAGGGTATTGTGGGAGGCCATGTCAAATACCTTGCAGAATTCCAGGTAGATGACATCTGTAGCTCTTCCTTTGTCCACAGCTTGCTTTATTCTTATTCTAATAAGTACTCAACAAATCTCATATAATGCATTATAGTTGTAGACTAAAAACATGGGAAGCTATGTAGTTTTCTGTACTTAATAATCAGAAGAAAATTAGACTTGCTTAAAAAGAGGTTTACAGAGAATTAAACATTTGAAAATATGTTTACAAAGAATTTAAAACTTTCTGATCTGTTTATTTTGGAAGGTGAAATGATCCCAGAGACTTTGTAATTGCTCTGAAACCTTTTTAACCTTTTGCATGTTAAGGTCTTATAACAGCTAAACATAATGATCAAGGTGGAACAGAGATAGTGACCTGGAAATGAGGCAGGAGGACACAGATTGCGATAGGGGATGAAACAAAAAAGATCATCCTTCACATGCTTACTATTACTGCAATAGCCAGGGTTCTGGTACAGTTCTGTAAAACTGATAACTGCATCAAACGGCAGATTCCAAGCCCATTGATATGCAGACATCTTCTCCATTCCTATGTGATAAATTCTATAGGAGAGAGGATTAACTAAGAGTCAGATTCTTACCGTAAAGATATTAATGTGGCAAAAGACAGTAGCTGCTACACAAGCTAAATTTCATACATCTCAGAAATCTAGCAGAAATTTCACACTGTTAGGAATCTAGTACTCAGTAGCAAAAATAGGCTTCTTACTCCTGTTCAAAACAAACAAACAAAAATCTGACAGAATTGAGGTTTACCAGTGTGATCTTGAGCTCTACCAAGACATCAATCTGTAGCAAAACTGGCACTTTAGGTAATACAAAATTAAGTGAATAACCCCACAATACTCATTCTGCTGTCTGTGGAGGAGACTTAATGCACCCAAAACACATCTCTGTAAAATACATCTCTATTTGTCTTTAGCCTGTACAGAATAAAAGCAACATAAAAATGATATACTGTCAAATTATATGCTGCTAAATTTCATAACTATAATGTTGTGTACTGTGTACAATCTTTCACTTCTATGCATTTAGCATCATCCAAAGTTATTTATTTCTTTATTATTTGACTGGTGATAATCCTTAGGGCAAATTATGTCTAACTAATGACATGTACAATGAAGTCCTAAAAGGAGGTGAGAATGTGAATGTTCTTGAACCACAGTGGGATATATCCGGTGATCAGACTCTTAGGAATGTGGTAAGGGAGTTGACCCAACTTATGAGTCGGTTCAGGCTTTGTAATACAATCTTCATTAAGTTGCTCAAACAAGTCTTCCAGTGTACACTTAAAAGCATATTATGTCTTCTGTATTTAAATAATTCCCATGTTATTTTATAAACGTTCTAGTTCTTCATATATATGGTTTTCATAGATCTGAACTTAGATTGAGGTTTTTTTGAAGTAAACAAAACTTTAGAGACATTAACATCTTTTGAGGAGCATAATATGCTACAGAGAAAATGCAAGCCTGTGTTTTGAGGTTTTAGTTTTAGGAGTGGTGGTGGTGAAGAGTTGGTTTACTTTGAGCACTTGCATGTAGGTTTTTGACCACTGTTATATACCAATGTCGAATGTGCTTCTTGCTTACAAATACTATAAGCCAATGGAAGTCAGAAAAGTTCATATGAACTAATAATAAAAGAGTACATAGGAAACTTTGATCATTCGAGACCTCTGAGAAAATTAATAGATATCAATGGAAAGCCTACTATTGATTCCACTAGGTATTTATTATTTGGAATAAATTGTTTTCAAAAATGTATTATTTGGTAAACAGCTGCTATTGCAGTTGTTTGTATTTCATAATATAATTCCAGGGTATTGTGCTAATAGTTGATATATGGTAATTATCTCTTTGGCTTTTGTTTAATACTTGTGATAATTTATATTTTTATCTTATTTATTCTCAGTATTTCTATAGGTTGCTAACTGACCTTCAGTAAAACACAGTTATGCATTCAGCCTAAATATTTAGTCAAACAGATGTGAGAACAAAGAGCTGCATTTTGGGTTTTTCTGACCTTTTGGTTCCATCAAATATAAGCTTGATTAAATGTTGATCTTAAATATACAAGGACACTTTATTCACTATAGACCCAGTTTGTCCAGTGTATAGGATGCATAAATACTCACACACTGCAATATATTATCTGAAATTGCTGTTGCAATATACTGCCTGTGTACCATCTTGAAAATATCTTGCCCAAACTTATATAATATGATTATTGTTTACTGATGATACTGCAAGTTTATTTCATTTCAGCTGTAGTTGTAGAAACATCGCAAATAATGAGGTAGGGAAATAATTAGTGGGAAAAGAAATATTTTGGACAGAATATGTAAAACTCCATAATGATTTTTGGGCCTGGGGAGAGATGAGAAGTCCAGGAAAGTACATCAGTGTAAAACGAAAAACTGTTAGGGCATGAAAAGCAATTAGGAACTTGGATACAAATGTTGAAGCCTGGGGAAGAACATTTGTCTTTCATGGTGGATTAAAACAGCTTCAGCCATTGCTGTACTTCCATGTTGTTTTTGTGAATGTGGGAACTGATTGCATGACACAAACAAAATATACTGTCTTATTGAAACAAAATACTTAGAGTTGTTAGAAATAATGACAATACACTCTATAATAGAATATGTGAGGTTTCTTACCGTTGTTTTTGGATGCCTTCTAATTTTTTTTCTCCTGTATCTAAATTGCATTAGTGTACTCTCCTTTGCTACATTTAATCTGCAGGCAAAACAAAACATTCTTTTATATTATTTAGAAAATATCACTAATCATGAATTAAAATTAAATGTGTATTGTCAGCTTGCTTGGTGAGGTTTTTGGAGGTCTTCTTTTGGTAGTTTTTGGGGGTTTTTTGTGACTGTTTGTGAAGTGCTTTATAAATATTGGTGTGTGTATTGTGGGCATCTGTGCCTGCCAGTTGGCATGCTTTATAGAGTTTATTCAACTTCTTAAAACAACTAAAAATTTATTTTTAAATGAATGAAATCTGCCTAAAGCTGTGTCCTACAGTTAAAAAGAAGGCATAGAATATTAAGAAATAAATATCACTAAGTTTGAATTACATGCTTTAAGCTGTATTCATAAATACGTCATATTCCTCTGAGGGATTGTCTAAACAAACAAAACAGATTTCAAAAGACATTTCCTGATTCACTGGTCAGTGACCATAACAGTACAGTGGAAAGGATTCAAATAAGGGTTTTGGTGTATTTCTGAGTCTCATGACCAAGAGCCTAGAAAAAAATTCTACCAATAAAAAATTAGAGAATTCTAAACTGATTTGCAGTGCAGACCTCCTACACTCTGCTTCCTGCAAATTTGGTCTGTGTTATTTCAGCTTGAAACACCAAAATCAATAATCAGTTTTAGAAACCAGGATCATGCCTAAAATTAAGAAAAAACCCAGCAGACTTCAAGGTTCACAATAAAGTTTGGGTGTAGGCAGAATTTTTTACTGACTTAGATTTTGATTAATTTTAGTAATGCTTCTGAAATTTGGAATGAGATGTAGATTCTAAATCAAAATGGATAAAAGGTGTAAAAATCTGAATAAATGTTTAATTTAGTACAGCATTTTGAGTTCAGATGTGTCTAAATGTAGCTGAAGTTATTTACTAGCAATACTACTAGCTTGAAGTTATTTTTAAGAGAGGAATGATTTAATTTTTTTAGGATCCTCGTGAAATTACAGACTAAAAAAGGTAATTTGATAGCTTCTCCTTGTATTTTGTTGTGTTATTATTGGTTCTTTCATTAAAGCATGCTAATATATGTTAAATTGAGAAGATTGCATTTGGTATTTGGTGATCCTTAGCTAAGACACTGAGACTTCTGCTGCAATATTTTGCAATGACTTTATGATCTAAAATAAGTGTTAAAAAATAGGAAGCATTAGAAATACTGTAGACTGTTGTCAGCACTCCAAGTTCTCCACCAGGGTCTACACCATCCTGCCCACATGCCCTGAGGTCCAGGGCTAAACTGTGTCCAGCTCCAGCATGGGTACAGCTGCCCACGAGCTGGCAGAGCTGGCCTGGGTTAGGCACTGTGAAACAGCTGTGTTGTAAGACACAGCTGTGAGCTCAGACCCTTGGTCTTTCCCTAAGGTGTGTTGCAGGACTCTACCTTGGCCTTTACTTTGCTTTACTGATTCTACTATCACCTCACTGACCTGATGTTAGATGTGCCTCATCAACGTGGATTAGTCTAGTGATCACAGAGCTATGATTTTTACCCTGACTGCTTCCAGTTTGGGTTAATGATATACAAATGTCTATTTGATAAATATTTTCTTATTTACAAGTCTGTACCTCATTAATGGATATGAAAATAATTGGTTTCTATTAAAATTTAATTTGGCCTCATGTCTTTACTGCAGAGCATAATGATGACCTACTATAACACTTCTTGTTTTGGTTTTGTGATACTGAAGGACTAATGCTAGTGTCGAGGTTTGTGTAAGAAAAATCCAAACCAACAACAACAATGCACCCTGATCCCCACGAAGCCTGGATGTGCAACATACAAGAGCTTTCAGCTTACTAGTATTTGTCAGGTTCTTAAATGAAAAAAAATTGTAAAATGCTTTCTGGATCTTAAGCACTGACATACACTTTCTTTCTGTAGCCATGGACGGTTAGCAACCAGAGGTCCTCAATGTCCTTTTTCCTTCACTGCAATTGTTCTCTTGCACACTGCAGGATAAAGGATGGAGGTCTGGTGTGGTTAACTTCCCTTGTGAGGGCGCTGTGTAGCAGGGTGCTTTCATTTTTGTCTATTGTATATTTATCTAAGGAAGGAGGAGGCCTGTTCCTGTTAATTAGTGAGAACAGACAATACTTTCTATACACAGTATCTTGAGAACAGAAAGATTCCATTTCATGTGGATGCCTTTTTCTTTTTTTTCTTTTTTTTTCTNTTTTTTTTTTTTTTTGTTAAAGTGTTTCAGCTACTTTCAGCTATGTCAGGGTCTCTGCCAAAGTTACTATAGAGGAACAAGGCTTTGAAATGCTCTAAGAATTCTGGTACTGCTTTTAATAAATGAAAATAGCTATCAGTAATGCATTAGTGCATTATAGGACTTTCAAATCACTGCACCCGGACTGTGATGAATCGCAGTATGGAGTGAGAATAAATGTGCTGAAAAACACAGTGAGAGTCTGTTTGCTCTTGCGATGTTAACTTCAGCTGAAAATAGTGTTTTAGAAACGTGGAAGCTCTTACCTTAATTTTCAAGATATGCTATTGAAAAGGGATTGTAAGTCACCTAATCTAAAGCTTCATTGTAATGAGCAACCTGTCCTCTGATACTGTTCATAAATTGATCAAATTTCCTTTATAGCTTTAATCCTGAAACCTTTATGCTATGTACACATGTCTAAAATATTTTTCCAACTATAGACTAATTGTATGTATTTCATATCTTTGTGGTAACAATACAGCAAGGAGAGTACTAGGACTAAGTTCCTTTGGGTTGTAATAGCAATACAGAAGAGATATTGCCTTGTTCATGCTGGTATCCTATTATCTTTCAAGTTCATAGCAAAATCCTTAGAAACAGAATTGTGATATCTCCTTCATTCTCAGTTGTTCGTTAGAAGGAATTTGATAGATGCTGATTTGCACATTCTGAAACAAGTTCTCATATGGAGAGCACACTTAATTTTGGACACTTGTGAAAACAACTTGCCTGCAGAACATGCTGCACGTGAACCTTTAGATGGAGCCGAATTTTCTGATACCAGAAAAATCTGGTTAAATACTTGAAGTAGTAATTTAGTGCCGTGCTTGATAAATGACCAGTAGCATTGCGTTATCTATTGATAGTTCATACTGCAGAAAAATATTCACATTGATTTCACTATGTTGTGTTAGTGACCAGACCCTAAAAAAAAAAAAAATTGTGAAATCAACAATAGCTAGTTAAAATTACAAATTCATAGTAGAATGTATTTCCTGCATCCTTGAGTATAAATTATTGTCTTCCTAAATCCCTCATTATTTAACAGAGGAAAGCCATTTGCTGAATTTGCCAAAGGAATATATTAAAAGCAGCCAAAATCCATTTTGATAGGAATACTGTCTCAGTAATAATGTGGACAGGTCTGAACTGACACCATATCCATGAAACAAAATATTCTACATTAAGTATATACAACTGACTTAGTCTTGTAGCTTAACTTGGACAATTTTTCATTTGGGGGCTGAATCTTTCTAAACATGGAAAATTACTATAATGCAATATTTTCTGGGTGATATTGAAAAAGGTTCTGTTGTTCTTGGCGTAATCATTATTGGTTGTACAAAAAAAAGCAATGACAAAAAAAAATCACGGTAGAATTTACTGACAAAATGAAAAAATGAAAAAAGGCAGTGGAAAGCAATTAAACCATTGTAAGGATTATGAAGGTTGTAGATTACCCTGGGTTATACCACTCCATAAAACTGACTTTCATCTCTGTATCTGTAACCATTTCAGGAAAAAAATCCCTCCTGAAATGACTCCTGAGTAGTTTCTATGCTCTGAAGAATATAACAATCCCTGACAGGGTAGTATTGTTTCTCCTGAAACCATACATTCATTACTTTTCCATCACAAAAGTTAAGACAACTGGTGTGCAAAATGTTCTTTCCTACTTAACCCCTGCCAACAATGGTACATACTGTAGAAACTACTTGATGATGTCAAAGGGAAAGCACTTTGATGTAAAGAACATCCTATTTATGATCTCCTTTTTCATTTTGCAAGATCTCCTGCCAACTCTAAAAAAAAAAATTCCCTCTTTCATAAAGATTTGCTAATACTAGAAATATGAAATCTCATAGTAACTCATTTTCTGTGCTAATGCAAATCACATCTCTTCCCAGGATATTTATGGTGCCTTCTTAGCTTGACATCGGTCTGACCAAAAGTATGTGGTCTATTTTAGGTGCTGAAAGAGGGACTGAGGGAAGAGAGATTTATTGCAGGTTCAAAGGTAGAAGCCCAGGAAATTACTTCAGAATAGATGAAATACCTATTATGTACAGGCAGCTCTCTGGCTTCAAACATCAATTAGAGATTTAATGTTTTCCCTAGAGATTGAAGTAGTTTTATTTTGGGTGCATTGATCTACTGCAACTGTATACAATTAACTAATACTGGATGAGTAAACATCAATGTAGGTAAAATTTATAATTTCTATCTTCAGCAAGTAAATAGGAAACACAAGCAAACATGACCTGTTAATTTAATGTTTAGATTAGTAAAAATAATATGATCATTAACACAGGGTAATATTTATGTTTGAATGTTTACTATTTAGATTTTCATTTTTTTATAATTCAGTCAAGGAGAAGTAAATATGCTGGAGCAAAATTAAATACACTAAAAATGTGGAAGAAGTCATTAAATGGCTTTTGAAAAATTACAGTAAATTTTCCTAATGTTGTAATTTTAAATATTATAATTGCCATACAATGTTAAGCCTCATTACACAGAATTGTAATTTTTACGATGTGTGGGTCTTTTGTTTTTCAGCATAGAAATAGGATTCATACAGATGACATTCAGCGCTTTAAAATACCTAGAAAAATATGTGTCAGGCAACTGTATCTCTATAGCCATTTATGACTGTAATTAAGAATTTTTGTGGTTTAGAATTTGAGATTTGAGTTGTAGTCTTTGTTTAAAAATAATTTGTCACTATTAATTCAACGTCTTTTTAAAATTTTGTTTTATATTTAATGTAAGTGAAGTTCTCTAATAAAATGTGTGTATCAATATGTGTACTCTCTTTAAACAATTTTTTTTTTTTAATTTGGAGCAAATTCCTGGCTTTTTAGTTTGGCCTGTTTTTTGCTTGTTGCTAAGAAAAGAGCCACTAGTACATATCTCTTATGTTCAGGTAGTTTACCTTAGCTGATACATAAAGCCGTAAATAGGAAATTATTGTATGTAGAAGAGAAAAAAATAAGATACAAGAAACATGCCTCATATTCCTGCTAAATATTTTTAAGCATTTCTTAAATAAATGTTAAATAAGAGTTTATTTTTGAATGACTGAACTTTGAAGGTACAATGAAAGGAGAATATAATTTCATCAAAGCTTAATTTCATTTTAAGTAAAGTAATTTCAGGCTGAAAATGGTATCATGTTGTGATTATACAGTGTTCTGTACGTGGATTAATTTACTGTGCAAATTTTAATACTCATGCCCTCTACTGACAAGAATACTTAGACTTTTCATGTGAAGTAGTTGGTCTATGAAGCTTTTTTCTACAGTTCCTCCCAACAGTCTATTGGATTTTCCCTTACAAGTAGGGTGTTTCAAGTAGTGGTTTTCTGCACCAATATTTTGAATACTTCTGTTTTGCAGAAACTAATGTGAACAATGTGTTGCTGTCACAAAGAAGAGGAGAATTCAAGGCACAGTACTGCTAAAGAAAATAGTTTATTGTAATGCTATTTACCTTGTACAAAAAATGCTTAAAGAACCTTAAAGTAGTTTTCAAAAAAATCTATTTTATATTTCTCCAGTGGTGATCCTTTTAGTATTACAGACTGAAAAGATGAACTCCCACAGTGAGAGAGTTTTTCATTCAGCTTCTTGGAATCTTTATTTCTGTCTCACTGATTTCTCTTCAATTGGAGCCAGTACAGAGGGGGAATATTTTTGAAGAGTAGTTAAGCAATCTGTTTATATTGGTTGAAGTAAGATTCAGTTGTAATAACTTCTCTATAGCTCTTGCATATCACCTTTTGTTATTTATGCATGGGTACTGTTATTGGCCTTGTCATAGAGGACTGTGGTTACTAGTCATGGGGAGAGGTTTGTGTTATATGCCCTGCTGTACTGGTGGCTCTAAAAACCTAGATTCTAGATTAAAATCTAGAATCAAGAGGTGCTACATTTTTCACATAAAAATATTCTTTATGCCCTCAGTATTTATTTTAATTATGTTTCTTCACTTCAAATCCCTTTTCCTGTACAGTATTTTACCCCTAACTCCCACCATAGTATGTTTAGATTGGATATTAGGAAAACTTTCTTTACTGAAAGGGTGACCAAACTTGGAATAGGCTGCCCAGGGAAGTGGTTGAGTCACCATCCCTGCAGGTATTTAAAAGATGGGTAGACATGGCACTTAAGAACATGGCTTAGCAGTGGACCTGTTTAAGCATTAGCTTAACAGTTGGGCTTGATGATCTGAAGGGTCTTTTCCAGCCTAAATGATTCTGTGATTTAACTCCTACTTAAAGTAGATCTGTCACTGTGAGGAAATGACTGTTGAAATCATAGAGCAAATAGACCAAACCTAGACTCTGAAAAGTAGTATTGCCAGTATTTGCACAGAATCAAAGAATAAGCTGAGTTGGAAGGGACCCACAAGGATCATAAAATCAAAATCCACACAACAACCCCAACAATCGCACCATGTGCCCAAGAGTATTGGCAAACACTTCTGGAACTCTCTCAGGCTTGGTGATGTGACCATGCAGGTGTAGACTTCGATGAGGTCTCCCTTCAGTCTCCTCCAGGTTGAAGAGATCAAGTGACCTCAGCCACTCCTCATATAGCTTTGCCTCACGGGCCTTCACCCTCCTTGTTGCCCTCCTTCGGACCCTCTCTAGTAGCTTAATATCTTCCTTATATTGTGGCACCCAAAACTGCCCCCAGCACTTGATGAGATCACCCCAGTGCAGAGCTGAGAGGACAGTCCCTTCCCTTGCCTGGCTGGCCATGCTGTGCTTGATGCCCCCCAGGACACAGCTGGCCCTCCTGGCTGCCAGGGCACTGCTGACTCAGGTTCAACTTTGTGTCAACTGGGACTCCCAGGTCCTTTTCCATTGCACTGCTTTCCAGTGTCTCATTCCCCAGTCTGCACATATTTCCAGGGTTGCCACTTTTTTTTTTTTTTTTTTTTCCCTAATTTTTTTC
>VXBC01009560.1:135480-197777 GCA_013399945.1 Ploceus nigricollis
TTTTTTTTTTTTTTTTTTTTTGCCCTAAGTTTGCTTCAAATCTAGTTTTTATGTCAGAACTGGTTATCAGAGTTTCACGTTTGTCTCTTTCAAAATTTTGACGCTGAATTTTTTTTTTATTTTCCACACGAATGTCAAATTCTGTTGTTGAATATTCTTTGCCTCAAGACTACCTGCAAATTCTACAGATTAAATAAATACACTTCTAATTTCTCTTCTCTGGACTGTTGCAAATGCTGAGGTATTTTAGAGGAGGTAATCGATATTGTGTAGCCAATTCCAGAGAGGACTGTATCCATGATCTCTGAGTGTGCCATGAGGACATTTCCTGAGTAATTTTTCAAGTCATTCTGCATGTGTTCTAATATGCTCGTTGCTTTCTTCATCATGCTCAAACACAGGAAAATTAACAAAAAAAAAAAAAATCTATATTGTTTCTCAGCTTTCTAGTCAGTTAATTTAGATGCCTTTGAAGTGTGTTAGTGATCTAAACTTTTTCTGCATTAATTTTCAATTGATTATATCATTGTCTGTGATTTTGTCACAATGTACTGAACTAACATGATCAGTTTTGGGGAATTTTTGAAATACAGCATATTGGCCTCTCTGACCTTTATGTGCTGTAAAGCTGTACATCAAACATTTTAAATAATTTTTAAGGAAACCAATATCCCATCAAAAAAAGGCAAAAGGTGAAGAATTTCCTTTTTTAAAGAAGTGCTTTACAGGTACTGCCAAGTACATGCTTGTCTGTCATATGCTATGATGAAATCAATTTAATTTTTAAAGTAAATAACAACCTTAGAGAGTAAATAACAACCCTATTTAAAAAGATTTAGTGTTTTTGAATGATGAACCTGTTTCGAGATCACTGTTGGCAAAAATAACATGGTACTAAATGTTCAGTGTTGCTTTTTATGTAGATTACTTACACATAAAACTGTTTGGAAATAGTCACAACTATCTAAATTCTATGGGTTGATCTATGAAATGTTTTAAGGTGTTAATGCTAGGACATGTGGGATCCTTGTTTATAAATACAGTTTGCTACATTTGTGTCTATTGGACTATTTATTTTCCTCTGGCAATGAAGGTTCAGTTTTTTGGCATCAAGTTTTTTCACCTCCATAGTATTCAAAGTTAGCTGGCCCTCTAGAAGAGAATACTTTATGAAAGCAGTTTCTGCTTAAATATTTCCACACAATCGTGTTGTTGCAGACTTCTTTTCTACAAGCCAATTGATTCTCTAATATAGAATTAATTGAACCTACTTCTTAAACAGTGAAAACAAAAAAAGAAAACCCACAAGAGAACTCTAGGTTATTTCAGAATGCAATTTGTAGATTAATTAATTTTTTTGTATTTTTATTTTCTTTGCAGTGTTTATGTACATGTATTCTTCCTCAGATTAATGGGAAGTTGACATATAAATACAACATGTGTAGCAAATGACTTAACAAATGATAACATTTTAGGCAAGAATATGATACCTTGAGCAAAGATAAGGAATTTCTCGTAGTTTAAACATTAATTGAAAGAATATTTTTGATTTTAGAATGATTGTGCTTGCTTTCTTTTGTGGCTATATATAGCCCAGTGTTCATATGTTCCCTGCAGAATCCTGATTAGGCAAGTATATTTTAAGAGCAAAAACTGCCTGTCCTTAAAGAAGACTGTACCTGTCATTGAGACAACCGATTTTGCAGTTAATGTAAAAACTTCATAGGGATAGATTATAAAAAGAACAAAGATTCTTGTGATGACAGAGCATTCCACTAATATATCAAACCTAAAACTAATGATTAACTCCATTCTTTATTGGATAATTTTAATGACTTTTAGTATAGCTTCAAGACATAACACATACAGTCATTTTCAGATTTCTCATTTTTATAGCCATCAGCAGACTATATCTTAATAGCATTCTGAAAAAGAATGATAAAGGAGTTAGAAAGGTGGCTAAAATGGATTTCTTTACCTACAAACTGTGATATATGTGACTCTGCAGTCTAAGAAGGTAAAATGCACAAACCAGAGTGAGAGTCAAATGTCCATGAGTTAGAAATGCCCTATGTGATAAAAGAACTTATACAATATAATGGGAGTGTTGCACAGATACATCACTTCAGCTATATAATGTAATTTTCCCTCCATAGGTTTCATTAGCTTAAAGAGATTATTTTGAATACTAAAACATGAGGAAACTGAAACACGGGTAGTTTTTCTTCCAGTTGTGAAGTTAACAGGTGTTCAAAGCATGTTTAGGTGATACCCACATTCCACTGACCAGCCTTTCTTTAGTTTTCCTCTTCTCACCATAATATCACCTAATTTAGATTTTAACCATCTGACCTTTGCTCTTAGCACAGTTTCAACTCTCAGCACAATGCATCTGTGGTGGTTGAGGTTTTTGGTGTTTGTTTTGGGGGTTTTCGGGGAGGGTTACTTGTGGGAGGGGTTGATTATTTTGCTCTATTTTATTTTGTTTTGTGTTTCAAATGTGTTTAAATACCCTGAGATATTAAGATAAGTACCTAGAAAGAGCAGTCACCTAACCCACTGGTCTGTTTCGCCAAAATTACCTACGTCACTAATTTATAAGACAGATAAAATTTGGTAGTATGTGCTTTTGGAGTAATGTTATTTCTCACTCAGGAATGTCAGATGTATTCTGTCTCTGCTTCATTCTCTAGACTCAGTTTATAGAAGGGAGATCAAGCAGGTTATGTCAGTACTAACACAGCAGTCTATTGGCTGCATTTTAATAAAACCTTCCTTTTATATGCCAGTAAAAAGAAGTGATATCAATGGAGAGATATAGCAGGAATTAGAAGAAAATATGTTAGATTATTATTGGTGTATTCTTTGGAGGAGAATAGTCAAATCAGTGGCAAACAGTTCACCTAAGTTCATGTTGAGTACGATAAAGTGTGATTGAAATAATCAATGCTGTATTTTAAATAGAGCTGGGATAAAAGATTTTACATTCAGGAAGCTAGACCTACCTATTTATATGTTATTCAAGTGGTGGAAGGCTGCTAACTCAATTGCTTCCTGTCTTCCCCTATAATCTTACTACCCCTTTTAAATTTAAAGAAAAAACCTGGATTTCATTCTCCAAAATCTGAACTACAATTCAACTGTTCTACCTTGTTATAATGTTCTCGTGCATAAAATGTCACATTTTTGAATTAAGCTCTGTAAAACATCAGCTGACTTTGACTTGACTTGATTACATTCTAAGTTGAACAATGTGTAGGAAAATCCCCCTTAGCTGTGTGACTTAAATCCATCAAGGGAATAGCCCTCATCAGGTTCTTACAGTCACTCTTAAGGATGGAAAGAAGAGGAGCAGATCTGTCCTTGTACTCCTATTAAAAATGTATGAATATAAATCTGGTAGGAACAGGAAACTGAACACGGAATCACTGTTCTCTTTCCAGGCTGAGATCTATGACAGGTGCAGGGATATGTTAAGACTTCTACAGAAGGAGGTTATTCTTTTATCCTATTTTATCCTTTTATCCTGTTCTCGTTCTTAAAAACCAAAAACACAACAGAATGTTTTCATGAGTTAGATTTAGAAACTAACCATTGCTGCCAAAAAGAAGTTGAGAATAGGCATTTTGCAAGCCTTCCTGAGACTACTTTCTTAAAAAAAATTGACATTTTCTTCTAAATTCCCAACTTTATCTTTAGTGTGGAAATGAAATTATATCAAAGTTTCGGAGAACCTAGAAGAAAACAATTCTGAATTAGCATGTAATCAATATAATGCACATTACATTTATTAAAACTAAAAGTAAGTGTAGAAATTTCCATTTACTTGGTAATAAGCTTGTGTTGATACAGAAAGACTGAAAAAATAATTGCAGAAAGATCAGTAAGGGGATGCTGGAGATAGAGGAGACAAGTGACCAAGACCTGGGTTTGGTTAAATAGTTTGGGAGAACATGAATACAGAATGAAACTCTGTGGAAACTTCAGGTTTTTTTATGAAAGGTTATTACCTGACAGTATTTTAAGATTGACTTTAGCTTTTCCATGTATGTACATTAGCTCTGCTGTGTGATATTTGCTTTTTCATTTGGATTTTTTCCAAATGCAATATATGAATCCCAGCAGTTGTCTCAGAATTAATATTTCGGTTATTTTTGTTCTGAACAGTGGTCTCCAATTTATTCTTGTTTATCTCTCTTTCTGCTTCCTTAACTAACACAGATCTAGTACCTATTAAAACCCACAAAATAAATATTTTTAGCTCTGATTTTTGAATCTTATTTTAATAACTTCTAGTTATTTTTTTAACTACCTAAGTATTTTTCCGAATTCATTAGTTGTTCAACTTTTAAATTGCATTTGTTTTGGTGCAAGACTTTTCCTGATTTTAAATAGTTTGATCAGATTATGCCAATAAATGAACATCAGATGGAAATATACATTGAGATCTAGCCACATTGTCCAAAATTAAAGCACCTATTTTAAGAGTCCTAAACTTCAATATCTTCTAAAGGTACTCTCTTTCCATTTCATGATCTAGGGAATTTAGATGCTCAATTTAAACTCCCCCATAAATTACCAGTGGTGTTAACACATACTATATAATACAAGTAATTTCTGCCTCATTTCTGTTTAACCACTTGTTTAGAAGTTTTAGGCCTAAATTCAGTTTTTTATGTGCTCCATTTTTGTGGTAGGTAAGAATTTTTTCATTATTTTCTGAATACAGTTATTTCCATTTTGTATGGATGCAGTTCATCAGTGAAATAATTACCCCTAGTTTTTTGCCAACAGCTAATTTTAGTACCTGCTGGATTTCACTTGTTGTGGCAGCAGTTGTCATTGTTAGACCCTAAACCCTGGTTTTGTTGTGTAAATGTGTATGTGTGTGTGCATACATATTTATATCCCCCTGCAAAGGTCACACTCCTGCCACGTATGACAAAGTGTTCATGAAAAACTACATGACTTTAGCACATTATCTTTACAAATGCCTTAATTACCATATGTCTGTGCATGCTATTACTGCATCCTCACTAAAATGCTATTGCATAGCTTTCAATAGCTCTTTTCTAAAAGTTGTGATTTTTACATAGTTTGAATTTTGGTTAGCCAGACTTCTCATACTCAGTTAAATTAAATCAGTGTTAGTCTTTTCTAAAGCCAACATGTGTCCTAGTCTTATTACTAAGTTTTACCTAGGGATATGCTTTCACCCAGGGTGAGATAGCTATGAAGTATAGCTGATCTGAATTCAGAGGGTGAGGAGAAGCTCCTGCTGTATGTCTTTTTTGCTGAACCACTGAAAGCAAGTAGATGTAGAGCTTAAGTTCTTGATAGAGAAGATGCGTGCTAAAGTCTTTACAAACAATTCCATGGGTGAAGGTATGGGTGTTAACATCTTTGGAATGGGTCTTAATGTCTCTACTAACTTCAACCAGCAGGTTTGTTACAGAGCCCAGGCAGCTTGGCTTCTGAAATGGACAAGTGTGTCTGCACCAGCCCGAGTTTCTGAGCTTTGGGGTAAAATGGCAAGTACAAGGGGAGACATGTGATTGGCAGTTTGGGAAGGCTGGACCTTCCCAGTACCTCAGCCAGTGGGGAAAGGAAGAGGGCAGTGTGTGGCGGGGAGTTTAGGATGAAAAGGAGGCTGCATCCTCCGAAACGTGGAGAGAGGAAACCCCGTGGGCATGTGCCCCAGTGGGCTCTATGTGAATGAAGTTGCAAGACTCCTCTGTCTTCTTTAGAGACGTTGGCTTTTCATAGCATGATTTTCTGTACATTCTTCTTCGAGACTCTGCTGCCAATGGAAGGGAATGATTTTTGAAATTTTGGGAGGTATTCAGATTTATAAAAGGCTAAAGGTCTCACTGTGAAAATGACCCTATTTATAATCACTATGATTAGTAAGGAATTAGTTCCCTTGAACTCTTAAGAGTTTTGTTTCCTTTGACCAGTACATCCCCATCATTTGCACTGTCAGTTCTGTTGGCTGAGGGGCAGGTGTTGAGGGCTCCATTGGTGCAGGTATGTTGGGGTGCAGCTGCAGCCAAGGCTGAGGGTGCTGAGAGCAGAGCCGAGGGGTCGTGCACCAGCAGCCCCTGGCAGCACAAAGGGCCGGGCACCTGCGGCGCACACCCTGCCAGCACACATGGCAGGAGCTGAGGGCTCGGCCGGGACAGCGAGACCTTCGTGCCCTTTTGGCTGGGAAGGTTTAAAAGCCCTGGGGATCCTTTGTTCGGGGTCCCTCCTCGGAGAGCACCAGCTTGGGCTGTTCCTGGGCTACTGCGGCGTGAGCAAATGGCTTTATGGAACAAGATACCTGAGCCAATGCCATGGCAAACCCAGGATGGATCCAGTGAGAAACCTGCTCTGACTCTGGGATGGGATGTGGGGGAACCCCTCAGGTCACTGCAGCCACTACTGTGGTGGCGGATCGGCCCCAGTCATGGAAGTCTCTGGTGCTGAGAAATGTGACTTAGAGAGTCTTGTGAGACTGGGAAGTTTCCTCAACAGCAAGCAGCATGCTTTTTATCCTTACTGCAAGTTTTACCCTTCTTGTATTCATGACAGAAACCTTTTTACAATTGTCTGATATTGTATTGCACGATATCTTTAATTTTAAAAATTAAATAAAATATATACATTTAGGCAAGAAGGTACTGTTCCGATAATTTAGGTGACACAGATTATAGAATCTGAGTTCTTGTTAAACTAAGGTGTTTGTATTAACATTTGAACATTAAGGAAAGTATTAAATCACAGAATTTTAGACTATCTCAAGTTGAAAGGGACACATAAGGATCATTGAGTCCAACTCCCCATCTTGAGCTAACTAATGATCTAAAAATTGCCAATACTGGATATTCCGCCAGGTAGCTTTATATGCGACTGCCACTGTCTCCATCACTGTTCTCATCTCATCTTAGATGCCAACCTCCCCATATTGGATGGGGAATTGGACCAGATCCAAATTATCTGGTCCATGTAATTTTTTTTTTGTAGTCCTTATTTTTGGTTACTTATTTATTCTTCAATCTCTTCAACATAATTCTGAATACTTAGAAGCCAAAGCTGGGGCTAAGTTGAAAAAAATAATACAGCAAGCAACCACACACACCGACATTTTGGTTGTTTCTGTTGTCTGAAGGGAGATTTTTCTCTGTGGATCTTGTTTTGTAACTTCAAAATGGATATATTCAACTGATGGAAAAATGTAATTACTGTCCTTAAGATAATTTATCACCAAACTACATTTGTGACATCAGCCATTATGAGGTCTAATGCATGTAATTGGCAAATGTGTTTGCATCGCATACTTTATTCTAATTGACGTCTACCATATTGCTGCTGACAGCGTTTCAGCCCAGATGAATGCTTTTTGCCAAGAGCTAATACTACTTTGCTGAAGTAGTCATACATGGACACAGTGTAGTGAAGATACAGAGTAAAAATCACTGTGGTTTTTTACTGCTCAGGTATCTAGTCACCAGTTCTGAGTAGTGAGGCTTTGACATGGATCAAGTAGATTGATAACAGTTTGACAATGTCACTTCTGAGGGTTTGTACAGTACACCAAAAGAGGGCCATTGAAATAATGAAAGGTTGCTGTGTGCTTTGAAGCACTGAATGTAATTCGTGCAAGGCAAAACTTTATACACTAAATCACTGAAGAAAAATATTTTGCTTAAGAAACTATTAGACATTTTCTTTCTTGTAACAAGATTACACTTTGTCATCAGCACTCATGCAAGAGGACAATGAAAGTTAATTTTATGAGTTAGTGAAGGCCATAAGAGACTTTCCAAAGCCATTAAATAGTCAACATACCTACTACAGTGACATGCTGTCAAATCGTAAAGAGTAGCTTGTCAGTCTTAGTGAACTAAATTGTGATGTACTGTTGCATGTAGGCAAAGGTCTTCAGTAATAAAGATAAAATAACTGTAGTGTTAGTGAGATCAGGATGTTTATATTTGGTGTCTTGGCTATAATCAATTCATCCTAAAATCTTTAGAGGAAAAGAAAAGTTAGAGAAACACAGTATCACTGTATTGAAGTGGTTGTTCAGTTCAGATAAAAGAAGTATATTGAAAGTGTAAATTACATTAAATTGACATAATACAGTAAATATTGAAGCATGAAAGCTACACATTAGGCCACTTTTTATAGGCATTTGAACCTAAAAAAATAAGTCATTGTTACCATCATTTCCAGTACTCCTTTTTTCCTATATATTAAGGCATATTTTCTTCTGCCAGAGTTCCTTGAAAATTCTTGCTGTACATGATAAAAAGGAGTCTAAATTGTAAATTTAGAACAAAGCAAAGTCTTACTTCATAATTTGAATGTGCTGTTCGTTTCAAGCATATTTTAAATTGCTTTTCACCATGTTATCCTTTGCAATTTGCAATAATCAGGAACTTAACTTTGAAAAAATAAAACTTTGTTTCATTTTAATACATGTTTTAGATTCAGTAGCTAAAAGCCAGCTCAGAGCACTGGACTTGAAATATGTTGTCCATGGTAGACAGAATATTCTGGATTCATTCAATTATACCTGGATTTTATTAAAAATCTGCAAGGGAGAGAAATGGCTGGAAACTTTCCTCCTGTTTTTGATAAAAGGTTTAATTTAGAGAAACATATTTAGTTTTAATAAGCTCTACAAGTTTACAGGTAAGGATTGTTCATATTTTTGTGGATGTTGGGTAGAAAGCCTTTTTCCCAAGTTCTCATATTATACTTATAATAAGATGTTGATTAAATTGCTTTAACTCTCTTCCCAAGCAGCATTACTGCATCATAAAATCATAGAATCATTAAGGTTGGGAAAGAGCTCTAAGGTCATGAGCTCTTTATGTCATCATCTCAGCATGCATATCTATGTCTTCTCCTATGCATATTGTTTAAAAGCTCTTCTGTATATTTTTATAGTATCCACGTGTGAGGTATGTGGGCTTCCAGAGACCACATATAACATATGAAGAATTCAGAAAGTGTGATGTTTAGCTGTGCAGCAGTGAAATAATTATGGTTAGATTTTTCATAAATAGAATATTTGATATTTTCAAGCAGTTAAGGTAAATTTACTTTTCACCTTAAGATGACAATTTTTTTCAGGTTCATGCTTCTTCAAAGCATTTTCTCATAGATCTTATTGGAAGTGAGCTTCATATTTTTACCAGTCATTGGACATAATTTTTCTAGAGATGCCATGTTTCCTATAGCATACACTGTACAAATAACCTGTTAGAAAATGAAATAATATCTTTCATATTTTAAAAGGCAAAAAATGATAGCAACAATAAATATGATTTTATAAAACTCTGAAAATGTGTTACTCTGTAAATGATACATCTGTAACCAAATGAGATGTGTCTGAAGGTTTCCCTAATTATCTGCATGGAAGACAATTGAAAACAATTGTAAGAAATCATCAAAGTCGGTATTTCTAAGAAATCTCTGCAAATTTAATTCTTTTAGCATTTTGCTAAAATAAATAGCAAGTATTCTCAAATTTTAAATGACACAGTTTCTCAGATTTGACATCTGCTTTTTGTACAATGCAATCCATAACCTGTGTGTGTCCATTTCAGATAGCAATACCTATTTGCAAGGAATTTAGCTTTCCATTTATTTTTAATATGTAATAGCCATATTACATAGTTTATAGGGTACTGAGGTTGGTCAGGCATGATCTGCTCAGCCAAGAAGAAATGGCTTCTACAAATACCTGGTCCACAACCTTTCTGGGGACACAGTGAAGGCTGACCAGCCTGTAGTTCCTTGGATCTTGCTTTTTGCTTGTCATAAGGAGGAGCATGACAGCAAATGCCTTCAAGTCATCAGAAACATTTCAAAAAGGACAGGCAGTCTCACAGAGACACCTGCCGGCTCCATGAACACCTCTGGGGATGCCGTGCACCAGGGCCATGAACTTAGGTCAGTCTAAGCGGGTTAAGTGATCCACTCCTCTTTCATCTCCTGCAGGTGCTGCTTCATGTCTGGAGAATCTCTTCAGAACCTTAGGGACCCTGGAGGCTTGAGGAGAAGCCTTACCAGTGGAAAAAAAGGTGTGGAATACCGCTGCTCTTTGCATATGACTTGTCTCAAGACTTGCTGTCCCATGGGGCAGTGGCAGCCACCTCCTGGGGCTGCCTCCCTGCCCCTGGTGTGCAGCTGCTCCCTGCAGCCTCACCCTCCTGCACCCACTGAGGGCTCACAGCTAATCCTGGCAAAGCCAGAGCCAGTACACCTTGCCCTGCCCTGCCCCATTCCAGACTGCCCTACCTCCCTTTCTCACTGCAAGGCTTTTAGAAGATTGTCAAGTTTTCTAGGCAGGTTGCGTTTTGGCATGGAAAAGGAAATTATAGAGTTTAAAAAACTCCAGACTTGGAAAAAGAGTGTGTGAGGGTGTGTTTGGTGTTGGTATTTTTTTTTTTTTTATTTTTTAAGGTTTTATTTATTTGTTTGATTTATTTATCTATGAGCTTTGTGAATGATGTTGAGTAGAAGCCAAGGCATGTGCTGCTGGAAGATAAGAAAAATAAGGCAAAAAAGGAGACTGGAATGAACAGATAATGTTCTGACACATTTGATAGATATTCCTTATCTTGGATGCTATTATCATGGAAGTAGTAGAATTACAGGGCTGAGCTGCTTTTCTTAGGGTCATTTTATATGTTAAGGGTGGGATATTACAGAGCTGAGAAGCCAGAGAAAGTCTTATGAAAAAAATTAATCTAGTACTTAAAATGAGATACAGATGTTAACACAGTCTTCTCACCAGGGATAGCTGATACTTCTTATTGCTTTCATATGCCAAAGGGACAACTATCCCAAGGCTTTGTGTAAGCAGCACATTTGTTTTAGACTTCTTATCCTGTTTTAAACTTTTCTTAGATAGTAGACTATATTTTTTGTTGATAATCCTCTACAAGTATATGATGTCCACTATGGCTTGTGGAAAGTTGTAGTCCCTAATTTCCATCTTAATATTAAAGAAAGCAATTAACCTTATAGATCAGAGAGGATGAGGTGTTGAGAAGAAGACAGGCGCAGCTGAGCTGGAGTAGCAGAGAAGCTGAAAAATATGGGCAACAAAAGCATATAAAATCATTTGCTGCAGTGAACATGTAGTTCATTCATTTATTCAAGAGGAACAGCACCTTCCACCAGTTTCTGTGACAGCATAAAGGAACACCTGACAACTTGCTATTAAGTTCAGCTTGTTAGGAAAATCAGCTGAGGAACAGGCTATGTTGTGGAGGTCTTCATGCACATGTGTACCCGTGTGGTTAACTGAGAGCTCCCTGTATTATCTTTCCTGTGAGCTGGTGCAGGTGAACCTGGGCAAATGGGATACTTGAGTGGTCTTAAATTTATCTGGTTTTGTCTTCGGTGTTCTTTCCTATAATTAAAATACTTTGTGTACTCTGATGTATATACTTCTCTATTTAAAGAGCTGCACCCAGCAATCTAATATAGATGTCCCAAAACACAAACATCCGTTTTAAAAACATAATAGACTGCATTTTCATTTTTAAACATACTCAGAAATTTGGAAAATCCCTTCTGTGTGTGAAAATTAGTGCAAGCTAAACAGCTAAAATGTTTTAAAAAGAAATCTTCACTGAAACATCAAAGGAGCTAGTGGGACAAGTCTACATACAATTATGTAAAACCTTAAAAATTAAACATAAATTATCTCACATTCTGTTAGTCTCTTTGTGTGAGGTAAGAAGCGTCTTTTCCAACCTAGTTGATTCTGTATAGAAAGCAGTGGAAGATTCAGGGGTCAGTATTAGAATCTTGGATGGGTGATGTTAGAATGCAATGATTTTAGTAAATATAAAAAATTAATTACACAAATTATAAACTTATCTTATAAAACTAAATACAAATTATCTAACTGCAAGGTTAAGCTCAACTAGAAACAAAGAACTATATTTTATTTGGTTCTTAGGTGTGAAGACTATTTGATTTATAAAGCCATAAGATATGCATAATGGAATAAACAAATCTTTACATAATGTATAGTAGCATCATATTTGAGAACTTAAGAATGGTGAAATTTCAAAAGCTCAGAAAAGGGCTGAAAGTAAGGCCTGAACAAATATCCAAAGAACTGTGCATCATTGAATTTCCTGAGGGACCTGAAATTATCAAACTGTTCTTTCTATGCATCTGCAAGAAATACTGCAATTGAAAAGCATGGATTTCTCTATTTTGTCTCTTCAAAAACTGCAGCAAGCCTTAAGAGCTAGGTGATATTACTTTAATATAGTAAACTGCAATTTTGATAATTACGCATGGCATTCTTTTAAGCAAGCCAGGGAACCGTGTTCTAGATAAAATTACAATATAAGTATTATTCAAATTTTTTGTGTTAAAAAGATGTAATATTTATTTGAAGTCATTCTTTTCCACAGTGACTGGGGTTGTGGGGGAGGAGTGTAATTCTGTAAAATTCTGTTCTGTGTGTAATATGATTCTATGGTATTGTTGGTCGTTTTGGAAATAGAGTAGATGCTAATATTGCTGCTGTCCCAGGCTTAAAATAATCCAAATAAATTGCAGAAATACTAGGAAATAATAGACATTCAATTTGTTGAGAACAAGCAGAAGCCCTAAGTATGAATAATTAACAGCACAAATGGAAGATGGGGAATTCCTCTCATGCTTCAGGGAAGAATATGGGGACAGCATATTTACCATGCCATGCTGTTACATGTGTGGCCAGTTCCAGATTTTTTGCTTTCTTACACAAGTGTTTTCCTTCTTTTCAGCAGTAGCAGAACTCAAGATGTGCTAAAATGCCTGGCAGACATCTTTTGACAAATCTGAAAACACTTCATTCCTCTATCACCCTTTATGAATTGGAGGCATGAAAAACATTTCTGTTTACAGGGTTGATAGTCTGTGGCAAAGGCACAAGGGATAGAAACTGCTGAAACAAGATCCATTTGATCTCTACAGATCTTCAGGAGCATAATGTGTAAGGATCCAGTAAAATAACTTGGAGACTCAAGTTGTCTAAGTTTCTAAATGTACAAACAAAGTGTACCTGGTTATTGATAATTCATTAAATTAAATATTTAAGGCATCAAAAGAAGACTGAACCAAGTTTATTCAACCTAAAAAATGGGAATAATGAGGTGTACCAAACTACAACATGAGGGTTGCAATATACAAAATTTTGGAGAAGGATATCAGCATAAACTGATTTAGATATGACAAGAAGTAGGAGGGATTAATTTGCAGAAAAGCCTAGATATAAAAGATAAGTAAGAATGGTTATCTCCCGGGGTAGATTTTTTAAAATTTTTTTTATTTGGAGGGTGGTTCAGCTTTGACTTCAGCTACTTCAAGGGAGTAGTACCAGCCCTTGTCAGTATTGGTGTGTGAAGATACATCTGAACCCCGCCCCCTTTAAGAAATAACCAAAACAGGCCATCTTTAATGCCTTATTCCTGGCTCTTCTGCTTTGTGTAGAATTCTGCCAAGTATGTAAATAAGAATAAAAAAGAAGAGAAGCTGCTGCTTCCGTTTCTACTGAAATTCAAAAGTTACGAATTAACTCTACTGTTAAATAAATGTGACTGTTTACTTCATGTATTCTATGTAGTCCAGTTGTTCTACATGCTGAACGGAAAAGCGGTTATGCTGTTTTGGACGGCTGGACCAGTTCCCTCTGTGGTCATTATGCTTCTCCTCTCAGGCTACCATCAGGTAGCATACCTACCAGATGGCTGTTTAGGTGTGATGATAACATCTGTTTGACTCTACTTGGCAGTCTTGAGATTGTAGAACTCTGGAATCACTTGGGTACTACAGAATTAAATGAAGACAAAATTTAAACTTTTGTCTTCTATAATTCCATATTGATGAATAATCATATGGACTTTGCCATAAATTATTGTTTGACATATTCTCATTTTTTCATTTCTAATCATTTGGTTTATGTTATTTTCTATATTTAGTTGTACTGACTCTTTACTGGTTATTTCCTAGGTGTAGCTACAGAAAGATAGAAAATTGATCACAGGAACAGAACACACTCTGGATTTTCTTCTGATGTGCAGACTGCACTGATTGAAGTATTGAATCCTTTTGCAACACCACCTTCCTGTAAGTAGGCTCAATCAGTGGGAAACAATTTTGTTGGGTTTCTGTGTAATTCAGTACTCTACAAGGAAAATGGCCAATTTAGTATTCTACCAGAGAAACAGTTACAAATATTTATATGCACACATAAGAAAGAACAATGTGAAGGCTTAAAGCTTGTTCTGACGTTCCTCCACTGCCTTTTCTGAAATTCACATTGAGGAAGGAAAATCATGAGTCACAGGCATTATTAGCCAGTTTTTGGAAATGGTAACACACTATACTGTAGGAGATGAAATAATGAATTTGTAAGGCAAGAAATAAAATTGTAACATGAAGGGATTATAGGGATATCTGTATTTGTTCTTATCAACTTCTCTCTGTGTCACTAAGATAACAAGTAGTCATAGTCTCTTCCAGCTAGAGATACACACTATGAACACTAACAGACAGCATAAACATAAATAAACATTGTCCATGGCCACCCTTGGCTCTGTGCCTCATAGTCATTGTCAAGAGACACAGAAATATAGTTCTGAGATTGTCAGAGTGACAGTCTAAGGATGCGTTGTGACTAGTAAGTATTGATGTTTCTTAAATTGGATTTTATCACTACTACAAGCTGAGATATAAATCTCTTTATTGTTATGGGAAGGAATGGATATTTTGAGATATTTTGAATTAATGAAGCATTCAGGTTTATAAATTAAGGCCTTCTATTGGCAACAGGTATTTGGATTGACATACCAGTTTTCTGGATTCAGAGTTATAAGTTCCGCATACAAAGCAATAACATTTTGGAATTATTGTGATTTATTCATTTAAAAAAATTCTAAAAAATTGTTGTAGCGCCTTATTTGATAGACTGCCATTTTATTTATTGAAATGTGTATATATGTGAATTTTCCTAGATGATAAAAAGACATGGTGCTGATTAGGGAATGATATACTTGTATTCCTGTGATATACCGAACTTCTTTAGAAGTTTGACTCTGAAATTCAGATGTTGATGTTAACTGGAATTTTCTATGCAAAGGAACTAAAATAGGGATCCAAAATGATGAAATAAAAAATCTTTACTGTATTGAGCATTTAACTTGTCATTGTCAAACATATCGGCGTCATTTGTGCACTTTATTTCCTGTCGTGTCATAACATATTTGCATCTACTGAAAATGCTCTTGAATATTCAGTAGTTATTGTATTGTCGTTTTGTTTGATTTTTCACTTAAAGTTGACTTTTTTGCAGGGATCTAGGGAATGTAGCTTGCCATCTGTTGCTTAAATCTCTGTACATCTCTTCTGCATTGAATGGATAGCCTTTGTTGCCTGGTTTCATGATTTGAAAATAGGAAGTGATGCTTTGAGATAAGGCAGTGCAAGGTTACATTAGTGCTCATTTGTTTATCTGCACTCATTACATTTGAACCCTCTGTGAGGAGTGGCATTTGATAAGGGAAAGGTCTTGCTATGGTGTTTCTAAAGCTTCTATAGAAAAGAAAGGCTGAGCAGAGGGGAGGGAGTTGCAGACTGACTGGCTGTCTATAGGGTAAGCTTAAACTGTACTAGATGAGGAAGTAAAAAATTGCAGCTATCTCTGTTATGGGAGAAACTTCTGTCAGAGCTCAACACTTTCTCACATGCTAAAAACATTCAGCTGTAAGTTGTAGATATGTCAGAAACAAGGTATCATAAGGTTTCTCATATTTCATGGAAATTTGTGCTTCTATTGGCCACCATGAGCAGTTTGTAAACCTTTTCAGCTTCGGTATTCAAAACCAGAGGAATGCTGACAATACCTATAAACATGGGGAGATGCAGTTGGGGGAACTGAAATGCGTGGGTGCTGTCAAATGAATTAAGTGTTTGCCTCTTGTTCTCAGCTTTCTGTTTGGTGTTTTAGGTATGTTTGTATTACTTCAGTGTGCTTTTAATGGCAGAGTTGTTTTTCAGTGCTAAGCATTTGTTTATAAAATAATTGAAGTTCATACAATTCACCATAGTTCAATTTACTTGAACATGTAAATTGGCTCATTTATGAGTCACTCTTGCATGACTAGTACAGCAGTATTCCACATGATAATTTAGGAAGTATACAGTAATTGGCATATAAAAATATTGAAACAGATTGCCCAATACATTGTATTTCTTGGACAAAAACTGATCAATTTTAATTTGTCACATTCTGTACTACTTTCTCATGGAAGTGAAAGTATATTTATTAAAATAGCAATGACTGTGAAGCTTAGTATGGTAAAATTTGGTAATTTCTTTTGTCAAAGAAGCAAATGATGAGATTAACTTGAGAGTAATTGTTAAATTTAAAGTGCAAGGTAGTGGGAACACAAAAAAAGCTTTATGATGAGTTTTTGTCAATCTGTATAATTTTTCAGTTAAGCAGTCATAAATCAAGGAATATTGTATTTTTTGAGGCTCATTAAAGAGACATTATACATTAGAATAGTGAGGCAGTCAGCATAATGAAATGATGAATGCCTATAACTATCTGTATGTAAATGATGTGAGACAGATTTGCTAGTGCTACAGAGGAGAATAGCAATCTATTAGACAGTTCCCTGTAGGTGCTACTTCTGGATACAACTGACAGATGTTAAATGTAAACCTCTTCAACAGCAAGCACTTATTAGCACTCAGTGGGGAAAAAATGGCAATGTAGAATAAGACAAATAGCAGATAATGTTATTTAAATAACTTTGTTCTTATGAAGCTTTATTGCCACTGTGTTATAGTCTGGAAGGCTGGGTTTTTGTTTGGTTTTTATTGAGAAAGTCTAGGTAGGTAAGAGAACATTTTGGAATTTAGAAAATTGTAATTTGAAACACTTAAGAAAGTTCACTCAGTATTATAACGATGGAAATCTATGTATGTGCCCTTTCATCAACACACTTATTTTGAAATGTTATTTGGTAAATATTTGTTGAATCATTATGTGATAAATTTCAGTACTGTGTGCGTTTCCTGACTTTATCAGATTAGTTTTAATTGTTGTTTCCTTTCTTTTTCTCCTCCTATGATAAAATAGAAAACTCTAGTCTTTCAGATTTGTCATTTTAAAGGAAAAAGACCAGAAGTAGTTAATGAAACATGGTTAGCAATAGCAAATACTTTTAGGACATCTTATGATTTCATTTCCAGGCTATTTGTCTCAGTCCTAGCCTGAAATACTGCTCCTGGAAGTATAAAATATTAATCTGTGTGAGATTCACAATAATACAACTCTTCAACAGAGATCAGCATTAAAGTAGTTCAGGAAACTATCAAAACCACTTGATTTATTGCTAATCCTATTTTGTAATAGATTAGGTTAGGGATTTATATTTCTTTAAAGTATGAATCTAGCCACATGAATTGATTTCTCAAATTGTCAAAGCTTTTTAAAGCTTTTTATTTTTTGCGATAGCCTGTCCCTAATGAATTTTTTTTCTAGCTGCCAGCCAAGCTGCTGCTTGAAAGGGTAGAGATTAAGCCAACACTAAGAGTGATGCAATGTCTACATGTTTAGATGGTCTTATGTCTTTTAGTATTATGAAATCTCTGACACTGTGTGTGCTTTTTCCTTGTTATCTTTTGTCAGCTGTTTAATGCTACCTTGTGTTGCTTGCACTAAATCTTTTTGGAATTTAGTGTTTCACTGCACCATTGCAGATTTGTAATCCCCTTTCATGGTGTTAAATTATCGGCCACATATGCACTGTGTCTAACTTAGTGGACATATTTATTGTTCCCAGGCTACTGTGCTTGCTAATTTGTTTCTTTATTGCTTTGCCTTGAATTAGGGAATAATCTCTCTCTCTTTCCTGAGTTCTTAAAGGAATAGCTAAAGTTTATTCCCTTGTACTTTTTGTTCTTAGTTCTCACTGTCACAAATTAAATCTAGATTATTTTCTTCATGTAGATGGATATTGGTGTATGTTCACGTCAAACAGCCCAGTTTCAAGAATGTTGAATGTGAGTATCGTCTCAGTGGGGAAAGGAGAGTAAATACATTTTATGAGAGAATTTAAGCAGTGACCCATGACTGCAACAGACTTCTCATATAGCCAGAATTTGGAAGTAAGGAGGAGTTCTTAAGTCTAGGAAATGTATTATTATCCTATTAACCTATGTTCATTAAATCATGAAGGGCTTAAAATGATTGCTGAATTTTATCTCCTTCTCTTTGCAACACAGTAGAGTTGCAAACATTTTTAGTAAAAGAGCTTTCTATTCATTTCCTGGCTTAAGCTTTGCTCCCTTTTCTTTGCTTCTTCTGTTCTCAGCTGTGTAATAATCCCTCTTATGTCAGATGCCACAAGCGTTTTCAAAACTGTCTTGACTATCTCTTTGAGCCAATCTCTGAAACATTTCAAAAAAAGTGAAAACATCTAACATGTACCTTCACATGACAGATAACAAAACTGGGCTGTGTGCTGTATCTTAAAAAAAACCACAAACAAAGACAGCAATATGTGTTCTATAGAAATCTCCTAAAATTATATCTGTTTGAACATTTTACACCCAAAAATATAAAAACCATACCAGCCTTTTTTATTTAAGCCCTTTAGAGCTTCCATGTTGCCAAGCAAAGTAACTGAGATCAGAGACTACTGCATCTGAAATTAAATTCTGTCTGTTCCTCTAAGGTTAGTTTTATATGATACAGTATATTTCTATACGATGGGTGCAAATCACTAGAAATGGGTATTTTATGATGTTTCTGGTAACTGCACTTATTTGATGAACCAAGGCTTACAAGTTATTCACTAGCTTTAAGAATATACTTAATATGCATATATGATTGTGGACTTTATATAAATATAGTCCCTAAATATATGCAAAGTATACACAGTGTATGTAGTCTTGTAAATGTCGACTAAATATGCCATATATAAATTAATTTTTAATACATTTTTACTTTTAGGAAAACAACTACAGGTTAATAATGTACTGTATAATGTAATTGCTTCCAGGAGTTTGAAAAAATTGCCTTGAAATGTCTCACCAAACTTTTTTAACTAGTAAGAAAGTATACTGAAATGTGTTTCATGGTCTCATTACTTCTGTTTAGACTAAAATAAATAATAAGTTTAGTACAATGACATCTATGTAAACTGCTGAGGAATGATGCATTTTTCATTACATACTATGTCAAATCACCAAAGAAAATCCATATCACTGAAAACTAATTTGAAAATACATGTATATGTTATGTTGAGAGTTTTATTGCACTGTCATTGCATTTTAAAATCAATTTGCTTCTCTTCTACTTCTCTACTTGCACTTCAATTTGCTTCTAGTACTTCTACTAGAGTACTTGAATAATTCTTGACTAAGCTTAGCATTAGATATCACTAGCATTATTTCTTTATATATCAGTTAAATCTGAGTGGTAATCTATAAATAGAAGTATAATTTTAAATCTAATACTTTTGTCTGTTGTATTTATCTGAATTTATGACGTTACTAATTGCAAAAGGATTGAAATGGCTTGGATGTTGTTTCTCTTTTACTCAAAGAAATCCCTTTATTGAATGTAATAAAGAAGTGCTATGATGCTTGTCCAACTACTTCAGCTATTTCTTTTTTAGAACTGAATAATATGTTTAAATGATATTGAATGACAGTTGTATGAGCTGAGTTCTGCTGTGTAAATGTGCCAGGGGAGTACAAAATTAAAATACAAACCCATGATGTAATAATATTTCGTTAGTACCTATTTCAAGTAATCAAACAATTAAATTTGTGATGAATTCTAGTGGCAGGATTTTAAAACAAGTAATATTTTGGGTTAACTGAGTATCTGCCAACAAGATGCATGTGGATTTGTGAAACAAAAGTCAAAAGAGCCTATTCCTTGAGGCTTGGTCTCTCCAGTTTTTACAAAAACCATTTGGAATTTCACTTGTAAGAGAGCATTCTGACTGGACCAAAAAGTCATTCTTCACAACTGGTGTCAAAATAAAGAATGTTAATGCTCATCTGGGAAAAGGAAAGCATATATTTAGGCAACCTGTTACATCTGATAACTTTTATTTATTTTAAATATTGCTAAATTCCACAAATACAGAAAATAGAAATCTATGTGTGGATAAGCTCAAACATAATGTCTTGTTGGGGGTTTAAAATCTAGTTTTTTGGGTTAAACTGGAAAAACCCACAAATACATATTCAGCAAAAGATCCCAGTCATGCCATGCTATCCAGCTGAAGGTAGGCCTAAAATTTACAGAGCAGAGCCACGAAATAATCTGAGTTGGGAGGGACCCACAAGGATCGTCTAGTCCAGCTTTAAGTGAATGGCCCATACAGGGATCAAACCCACAACCTTGGCATTACCAGCACTATGCTCTAGTTTTCCTTGAATAGAAAACTGGAAACTGTTCCTCAGTCCTTCCAACATAAAAGCATAGTTTCATGGTAACAATGGAAGGAGACTCAATGGTTGGTTGCTTCACTAATGCTTTTAAAATTTGATAGCCCAGCAGCAGGAACCACTGTATGTTATCATTGCCTCACATTTGTCAGTCTGTACTTTGTCTTTTTAACAGCAAGGACACAGTTTTAGAACTTTATTGCCAAGAGACGACAGTTAAGGCAAGACTATGGAAAAATATGCATATGGAAATGAGTGACAGTTTTATCTTAAGACTTTTCAAGACTTCAAGAATAGAGTGTATATATAAACAGTCTTAAAGGAGTCTTTTGTTCTTCTGTTTCGAGATGTGGAAAATTTTTTAGCATAACAATTAAGTAGAGAGACATAAAGATTTATGAGTAGTACAGAAAATGGTGTGGACTGAGCAACTGGATTGCACATATTCTAGGTTTCATCTTTAGCCATTGTAAAATGTTGACATTCATAACTGAGACTGAAGGTGAAGAATTGTGGGGAAGAGAAGAACTAAAATTGTAACTAAATGCAAGAAAACAGTAGAAAAGAATAAACAATAGGGAGAGTGTGACTTTGGAGACCAGTGAAGAGGATGAGATGAAAGGTTGCTCGAAATGGAGAAAGATAATGAGAACTTTCTTTCCCATCTTAATTTTAGACACTGCCATAACCTGAGGCAAACTGTTTGACATTGCAAAGCAGAAGCAATTATCTGTTTTACTGAAGCGATTTTCACCTGAAAGGAATGGAAATTAGGAAATGAAAAGATGAAAAAAACTGGTGTAGGAATGCTGTACTAGTGAATGTGTATTTAATATCTAGTAAATCCAGATGAGATGCATCATTTGGTAGTAGCAAAGCAAACTAAATACTAGTTCTCTAAAAATATATTCAAATATAATTAAGTATATAGGTGTATGTGTTTTGCGTCCTTTTATATGTATCTCTATACACATCCATTTTCATAGTTTTGTATGCACACTTCATTAGTAACTGAGTTTTATTGCCTACCTTCATTTTCTGGTGAACTTTAATCAAGTTTTTCACTTCACAGTTGCATTTTATCATTGTATTTGAGTGATAAACCTGCACTAGGTTTCCTTCATTCTTCCTCCATTGCAATGGAAGTGCTTGCACAGTAGCCCAGAATACATTGTATTTGCCCCTTCTTACCAGCTGCACCAGACCAAGCTATGTTGAATAAATACATAGTGGTTTAGTTTTTTGAAATTAATTTGAGAGGTAGACAAGAAGGACAAAATATATTTTAAATTAAAATAAAAAAGATGACATTTTAACTTCTGAAAGGAATACATTTTTTTCTACTTGTTGCAACGTGAAAGAGATTGCATAACCTCTCTAAGGAAAAGCAGTTTTAGATGCACAAGAGTCTGGAGTGAGTGTTTTACCTGATCTTGCTGATAGGCATTTCATTTTTAGTAGATATATTTCTATAGTATTTGACTGAAGAAAACGGGCTTCTCTCTTATTTTGAGAGGATTTGATTCTATATTTAATGAACAGCACCTTTTCCTGATTCTCCTATTAATCTGTCTTTATCTCCACCCAAGTTTCCTTGCCTTTACCCTCCGATTCCCTCGCCGATCCCACTACTGGGGGATGAGTGAGGGCTGTGTGGTGCTTGATTGCTGGCTGGGATTAAACTGCGACGGGAGGGAAAGCCAGATGAAAGGTCTAACATTTTCATAACTGATCTTAAGAACGAACTTATTTTTTGGCTGAGTTGGAAACATATATTGTGTAAAAAAAGCAAGACCGTAATAAGCAATTACTTGAAGTTTATAGAGTAAACAAACATACAAAAACTGTTAAGACAATGGAATTTTACAGATGTTAAACTGGATAAGGCGTTTTCTTTAGTGTGCTTTATATTAAACACTAACATAAAGATAGATTTCATACTGTACATAGGCATGTTTGTGTGTCTATATAGATTTAAAATTAACTTCTCTGTGTTGAGATTTGTTTCGTGAGTAGGAAATAGCACAATCATGCAAGAAAATAGTGAGGTAGGGAGTTGCATTACTGTTATCATAACAAATTACCCCAAGAATAACTTGACCACACAAGTATCTGTATTTGTTTTGATTTCTGGAAGATAAAATCAAAAACTTTGAAAGTTAATTATTCAAAATTCCACAGAAAATAAAAACACCTTGGTTGCTTTTTTTCTACATTTCTACATCCTCTGCCTGTCATCTTCATTAAACTTAGCTTCAGTCCCACAAGCATGTAGAGATGTGGAAACTAGGAATATTTTTCATTTTGTTTTGGATCCTAGCTGGTTTTTATAAGCTACTTTGATAACTCTGACACTTTCCATCTTTTCAAGCAATTTTTTCAGTTTATTGCAGCAAGATGGAAGCTGTCATCTTATGTTAATGCTAAGATTTTTAATAAAGGACCTAAGCAATCCCTTGGCATAGTCCTGTATGTCTCTCTAGAAGGATAATTATCATAATCACATTACTTTCTGGTGACCTCAGTAAGGTCACACACATACATGTATACACACACTGAGATATAATAGTGTGGATATGAAGACGTGCATGTAGATACCATTTATGTTTTTAATTGAGAAGAGAAAGAACACATAAATAAAAAATTAATGTTACATCTCCAGCTAATAATGAGATTACTGGTGGTATAATGTTTTTATTGTATTTGTTTTGTTTTTTTATTTTCCTACATTTCTTTATGAAATCTAATTAAAATGTAATTCTAATTTTGTTAGGTCCTGTTCACTTGAAAATATAACTGCTTTATATGTACATGATTACATAACATTTTCTTAGAATTCTGTAGGACCGTTCTCTTGAACAGCAATCCAATAACAGAGCTATACCACATATATCACACATCAGATCATTAAGGGAGATAATAATATAACTACTCATTCCATTTGCCTTAGCACACCCATAAAATTTTTTATAAGTTCTGTTACTCTACAGTGGTGTGTTTAAAGATTCCAGTCTATTTCACTTTCATTGTTTTCCCTTGAGACTAACACTTGGAAAAACTGATCTTGAAGTCCCTGCCAAAATTTACCACTTATTGACAGTGGTTTCTTAGTTCTTTTTTTCTGCTCTCTTTGTCCTCCACTTTGAATTTTTGATATTTTCCATAGTTTTGAAGGATTTAATCTAAAGCTATTCTTCTTTAGAAATCTAAAGTTTTAAATTTTAAAATGCCTCCAAATGCTACATATTTTAAATTGTAATAGAAAATGTCAAACAAATGCAGAATCTTTGAACAGTTACCAAATTTATTTAAATATAAAAAATTCACTGCAGTTGCACTGCAGAGTTCTCTGGCTAGTGATGCCCTACCAGAATGTAGCTTTCTTTTCTGCTTGATGATTGTGTGGGCAGGAGAATGGACCAAATTAATTACTATGATTCCCTCTAGGCTTATTTTCTATGGTTCATTTTTCATGTTCTTTTCAGGCAATAATATAACCGTTAAGTTTTACATTTTTGCAACTAAGTGGTACTTTCTGATTATAAAAATGGTTGAATTTAATATAGATGGATCAAGCATTTGCATTTTATTAGGGAATAAATGCTGTTGCAATGAAATTTACTTTATATGATATATATTATTACACAGGATATATGAATCAAATAAAAAATAACAGGAATTTCAAGGTCCTATTGGACCTCTTAGAAACAGGATTTTTTGTCTTAATGGTTTGGAAATGTTATAACCTGAAGAGTAATAGGATTAGAATGTTTATAAGGGGTAAGCATGTGCTAAGATCCTACTGGCAGTGATTAATTCAATGGTTTAACAATTGTATTCAAACACCACTTACTCAAGTATTTTCAAAAATTTATTTTGTTTTGAGATTTAATTGTGAGGTTTTTAATAATAACAAGTGATATATGTTCATTTGTTGGGATTAATTATTAATCTGGTAACATAGATGCAACTTTTCAAAGTAGGACATTGGAAGAACTATATATGATTTTAACTTACATGTAATGAATTTCTACTCCTTTAGCATAGTTAAAAGATTTCACATTTTTCTTCCTCATATTTTCTCAAAATAAGTCAAACACAGCCTTGCCCACACTCAGAGCTGTACTGAATGTTAACAGAACAAATCTGAAAACCCAGTTTTTGTGCTTGTAGCCCTCAGAAAACTTCAGGCAAAAAGGGAGGTTATCAATTATTTACAGTGATTCCTTTTTGACAGAAATTAACCCTAGTTAAAATGTAGTCAAATAATACATAGATTTTGTGGTTTATTTTCCTCACGTCTTAAGGATTCAGATTCATTGAAAATCCCACGGTGTGTGTGGAATCAGAGTTTTACAAATTAATCACGAGGCAGGTCATTTTGGTATACGAGTCCAAGAGTGTGATAATAGTAGTGGTTGGCCTATTGGTTTTTGTCTGCTTGCAGATAATAAGACTAAAATCAAATTGTATTTACCAGATTTACCATTTTTATTTTTCCTGAGCTGAAATTTCAAGTTTGTTTTCTTTTTTGAGCTCTTCAAATACTTCCTTTCTATTTTCTTCCTAAAATTAAATTTTCTTTGAACAAAGAGTTTAAATTAAAAAAAAAAAAGTCCCTGGATTATTTGTATGTTGCAAATAATTGATTATTAAGGATAAGATTTCAGATACTTTGAGAATGAGATACTAAATAAATCAGATTACAAATGTTATGAAAAATTTTATTTTATGAAATTTTGCTTATACTTCTGTAAAGCTAACCTTGAAGACACAAAGGGCTGCAATATGTTATATTTTCTAAACTGGCAGGGTTAAACCACGGAGTCTACTCTTCGGAGAGAATTGGAAGTGCCTCAAGAATTAAGCAGGAAAAAAGAAAAAATTAAATGCTTGGTATAGACTAAGAAGTTTGTCCTTTTCAAAAACTTTCCTTGCAAGTACCTATATTGAAACATTTGCATTTTCCTATTTTTGCAAGCAACATGCATTAAAATAGTTGTTTGGGACATGAGTCATTGCAGTCATGATGCACATTAGTTTGGTAGAACAGACAGTAGCTGGAAGAGGCAGTAGTTAAAGTCAGTCCTGACTACTAGTTTATTATAAGGAACCCAGATATTTCTAATTTCAAAATTAGGAACATCATGATAGTTTTGAATCTGTATGTTAATGGTTAACTACCACCTGTAGGAAAAGTTGTTAACAGTGTTAGATTTTACGGACTTTCCTATAACTAATGCTTTATTTCTGGTGATGTGGTACTTACAAGTTGGATTCTGTGGCCTATCCATGATGAGTCTGAATACAGCCAATAGGGGAAAACAAAATAAAGTGCGTTACCCTCCCTGAGAAATTCAACAGACCTCCTTAAACCCTACCCATCTTCTAAAGGGAGCTTCTGTTACCTGATTACTCAGACTCCATTTTCTAGTTGAAATATATCACGTCTCCTTGTGTGAATAAGATCAGGTAACTCTCTCTTTAGGGAACTTCTTCCAGCACAATGGAGTCTTGTGATCTGCTCAGTGTGCCTGAGGAGGAAATGAAGGTTTAATGACAAGCAATTCCATCTTCAGGCTGTTCTTTATTATCTGTCACTTTCTTGTCACTTCATATTAAATGATGACAGTTTAGGTGCAGTGCTGTTACTCTATTTTTGAACGAGTTTATTGAAGAACATGTTTGATATTTGAATAATCAAAGAAAAATTCTCCAGCACCTTTTTTCTTAGAGTTTGTGTGACTTTCATGTGAGGTGACCCAGTCTTCGATACTATGTTTGATCAAAAAGCATCATTCTTTTGAACTTTGGAGATGAAAAAAAGAGAATTTTTTGTTCTTATTATGTGTTTATCTAATATCTTAAGTAAACATTGTTTATGCTTGTTTACAAGCTGATAGAGTAGAGAAATAAAATGTGAGATGTTCGTAACTTTTTGTCTATACTATTAGAGGTTAATTAAACTAGAGGCAAAAGAGCAGAATTTTAGTATCTTAAAACCAGTCTTTTTATTCTGTGGATGCCATTTTAATCATGCAAAGCACATTATAATTGCATATGATTTGTAGGTGAATAGGCAGTTTGTATAATTGGATGTCTGCCTGTTTTCCACAGGCAGGATGAGAAATATGATTTTAAAGTCTAGACACTGCTGCTTAAAAAGCAGAACCATAGTTGACCTCACTGGGTGTAAGTAATTAGGAAATTAGCTACTAAAGGATCTTTTAGGTATGCTGGCTGGCCTACATGCATCTTCACTTTGCCTCACTTGCTTGAGGGAGAGGTCAGCTCAGGGGAGTTGACCTCTCATCTGATCTCTAAAGAAATTGTGTAAAGGTTTCTTGTTTTTTCTTAGAACTGTAAGTTTTAGTATAAATACAGTTTTTCATGTGTATTTTCGTATTTCCTACCACTATGAATCTGTATTCTTAAAATATAACTAAGTATCAGCTAATGTAACCTAATGCCACATCATGCAGCTATTCAGTAAGTAATACGCGTGGCTAGGATGGAAACAGATGTTACTCCACTTGGAATGTACTTGGAATAACAATTCTTGCAATGTGGAGCCTTAAGGAGTGCACAGCAACATTCCTGTGGTTGACCATCCAGTCCATCTTTTGTAGGCAGAGGGAAGTTTGCTGACAGTTTTCGCGTTCTGGTTGTGTACCTGCCGCCAACACTCGTTGTCTCTCTGAACATGGCAGTTTGCAGTGTTGGTTATAGAATGACCAAGAGGTGTGAGGTCTTAGCAGTAACCACCCCCACTGCCCATGCAGCTGGAGGGCTTTCCTGCTTGTTCTCAGGAAGAATGTACACTCTCCCTGACATTTAGATGCAGGGTAGGATTTTATATTTCATGGTTCAGCATGTAGCACTTACTCTTCTCCTGGAAGATTCAGACTGCAATTCAGGCCCTTCTTTATTAGTCAAAGAATGTGTTTCTAATGTACCGTTAGTTAGCCCTGGGAGCTATATCCAGAAAATAGATGGATTAATTTCAGGAAATTAAATTCAAGAAAGTTTAAAGGTAACTGAGATATCTCAATACTACTTTTGGAGTATATGTGTGTGTGTGTGTGTCTGTGTGTATATAAAAATATGTATAAATGGTTATAGTGCCCCAAAATAATTATAATATAGGAGAGTTAACAATGCATTTTTATTGTAGTGCCAATGAAGTTGTTCAGAGATAATACTCAGCAAAATGTAAAAAATGCTGTTTGGAACAGAAAATATTATGGATACACTTAATGTGTGTATGTATTCTGTTTTTGGATAGAATAACAATACTTCAGGGTGAACATTGCAGGATATTAAACCAACATTTAGAATATATATATATGCATACATATCTATAATTAGTATTTAGTATTTAGTATTTCCAATAAAAATGAGTTTTCTGGTGCACTGAAATGTCTAAATAGTAATCCAAAAGCATTAAGCAGAGACTCATAAGTGCCCCTCAAAAATGTGAAACATGAAAATGAAGATCTTGAGTCAGTTGACACATTAATGCATCTATAAATTATGTACGTATACTGGATTATAAAGCTGTACTGTTACAAATACAGATTGTATTTAAAAAACCAAACTACATGATTGCATGCTTAAAATACCTAAAATCTGCATAATCATCCAGATTTTTATGTGTAATAAGTACAATTCAGTAAAGTTTTTTTTTTCTTTTTTTTTAACCAGAACTACATTTTATTTTGTAATGATTAATGCAGTTCTGGTTTAAAAATAATTTTTTAAGATAGAAAATTCCTGTAGCTCCAAGGATAAACAAGAAATAATAATAATGAGATAATCCAAATTTTAGTGAGCTAAAAACTTGTTGCCATAAATTTTTAAAATAAGTATCTATCGTCCTCAAATATTAATCTGAACTAATCTATTCTAAGGATCAGTGGATATTTATATTTGGTCTTCATTTCCTGAAGTTTGGTATAACTCAGAGTATTTTGATAGTGTATTTTTAGTTGGACTGAGTAAAGTAATTAAATCAGCATATCTCCTTATGTCATTTTATAGTTTTTTGGTTCTAGCCAAATACTTGCTTTAGTCACATAGAAGTATGTTACCTTTATGTACCATGTTTCTCAGTTTTAGATACTTGCTGAGAATGGGTTGAGGGACCTTTTGAGGTCTTCTGACTGAGCACCCCTGTTCAAGCAGAGGCCCACAGATCTGGCTGCCCAGGGCTGTCACCAGATGACTTTTGAATATCTCCAAGGATGAAGACTGTGGGCAGCCTGTGTCTGTGCTTGATCACCTGCACAGTGTGGAAATGTTTGCTCTTGTTCAGAGGGACTCCCCTGTGTTCCAGTTTGTGCCCTTTTTCTCTTTCTTCTGTCACTGAGCACCACTGAGAAGAGACTGTCCTCTTTGCACCCTCTCTTCCAGCATTTATATATGTTGAGTCTTCTGACCTTTCTTTTGCATTATACAGTGCCGTGTATTCCAGAATATACTGACAAATTTCCACTCACAAAGAATATGGGAAAGCTGTGTCTGTCTTTAATGTTGAATTGTTCTCACCATTGTTAAAATGCTTTCCTGGCTTTACACGTTTCAGCTGATTTCACTTGTGATATTAAAATTGTGGGGTTTATGATGAAATAATCAATGAAAAGTATTAATTTTCCAAGTATAATTCATCATATCAGACTTATAAATCATTTCCTATAATGTTCAAAGTCTTACTGTACCTCTCTTGTTTATAAAAACTTGCTCAAATATATAGGAAACACATTTGAATTTAAAAGTGGATTGGCTAAAAATTAATTCCCATTTCAACCTATCTAGGTAATTTAATTTTCCCATAAAAATTAATTTGGATTTAGTACATAAATCAGGTGTTATTTGTGGTTCTGTTATTTTGGCTTTTCATTATCTCTTTATCACAGTGCTCAAGAATTTAGATGCTTCAGAGACTGCTTAAAATTCTAATCTTGCTGCAGTCCTTTCAGACATTTGTCAAGGTCAAAATTCCATCCAAGCCAAGGTGATTGGTCATGCCTGTATGCTTAATAAATACCATATGACAATGAAGTAACTGGCATTATTAGGAGTTGTGCTTGATTACCTGGTGCTGATGACCATCCTCAGTTTACAGCTGAGTGGGAAAGCAGCCATCAACAGGAGAGGAAGGGGTAACCTGAGCTCATCAGTTTTGAGTTATAACAAAAAGGTCAAATGAATCTGTTTTTATAACCATTCAAAAAATATGTAACCCCAGAAGTTTTAGCCTAATTTTTAAAGAAAGTGGGGTTTAACAAACGCTCTTCTCATTCCATCTAATAATTTTTTAGCCTGTTCAAAAATCTGTCATAATGATATAGATTGCTTAAAATTGTTATGTTCCTTTAGGTTTCAGAAAGTTAATGACTGAATAGAAAGATTGGCCAGACATCTGAATCTGACATTCACACCACCTACAGTCCAGTTTTACTTCAGACCAGCTTGGGCTGAATGCGTGGTAGCATTTGGAATGCGTTTAGTGCTTTTCTCCAGCACACTTTCTAGTTTAATTTCATCCTAAAGGATTTGAATGCACCAAGACTTTTCTGTCAAGGAAAGCAAAGTGTAAGAATTAACTATGATAAGGAGACAAACTTCAAAAATCCACTCCCAATCAAAATTAAAATGCCAATGTGGATGCATGTTAAATGTTTTAGATTATTATGAGGCAATTTACTTGGGTGTATGAGATACTGAAGGCCTGGGATATGGTGAGATGTAAGTCATAAGCAGTAAAAACAGATTCAGGGGTAGCAAAAAGATACGAAGTACTTTGTGCACAACCTGAAGAAAAGGACAGAGTACTAAGTGAAAAGGAAAGGATGCTTGGAACACAGGAATTAATAGTAAGCTGTTCATAGGGCAGTCTCCCAAACCATCTATACTCTCTTTGGCCGTGTCAGTCATACTTACTTCCTGCTGTCCTGAGTGGCCATGGGTTTACTTTTTATGTGTGTTCATTCTGTCTGTCAGTGTTTCATCTGTTATGAGATGATGCCACAGTGGTCTTATTGTCGTGAAGAAGATTAAACTTGAATATGGCCTTTCTTTCTGGTTATTGTGAACACTCTGTGGCAACTGCACAGTACAGAAGCAGTAATTGCAGAAGATTTTTCCTGGTTTTAATTATAGACAGTGTTTGAAAAAATTGCGCATTTTATTTTGGAAAATACTGGAGAAATTGAACTGTAGGTATTGTATTGATTCTGCCTGTAACATGCAGTAAATTTAAGTTGTCCTAGTTAACATTCTGTAAGAAAAAAAGGAAAAGTATGCTTTTTAAAAATTAATAGATGTTTTACGGTGTTAATTGCTTGTGTATGTTCAAATTCTACTAATATTTAAGAGAATTGTATCTACCTTCAGGCATTCCAAGGCAACGTCAAACAGCAGCATTAGAAAAGTAGCAAATTCATTATATTTTTCCTATAAGTCTGAAAATTGTCATACTGTCATCAAATGATTTCTAAATCTTTTGAACTGTCTGTCCTGCTTTTATTAACTCTAAATGTGGGAATGTGTGGTGGCCTATTTATGCAGATTCCCAGCTATGTTTGTTTTGAAATAGAGGTACAAATGAGTACATATACAGTACTATAGTATACCTAGTTACAGCTTTTGTGTAAGAAATAATTTCTAATATACCTTTCAAGTTTGTCAGATAAAGCCTGTGACTTTCTGAACCTGTAAATTTCTTGTCATTATGGATTTAGTGATTACTGGAGGCATAACTTTGCTGATTTGTTGGTGGCAGTGACTATTGCTATGGAGTTAAGGAGCAGGTTTTAGGATACATTACTAGTAGGTGAATGCTTTGGTTTTGACCTAATATTGAATTGCTGTCAAGATCCAATAATACAGTCATGATCTTTTGCAGCCATGGTGACTTGTAGATCTCATTCTATCATGTCACATCACAAGGTGTTTTTTTTAAACTGATATGATTCTCTTTCTTTTCTTCTTTCCCAAAAGAGTTGTGAGTACTTTTTGAAACACATTCAACACAGATTTTCCTGTTCATTTATTCATGCAAGTATGTTTCCATGGAGACAGTGCTGATTTCTGCTGCAGTTCTAGACAGTCATTTATCTGTAGATCAACAAGACAAATCAACTTTTCTGCATGTTGTGACAGTCCTAAGGCGATTAGTCCTCAGGCTGTATCTAAAGTTTTTTTCCATGTTTGCATTTTCACATCCAGGTATAGTGTGCTTCTCCTTGAAGAAAAGCACAAAATCACTTGCATCTTATGGATTTAGACACATGATTTGGGAGCAGTTACACATAGATTAACATTAAGGAATGTTGGAGTACATCTGGTGAATGATCCTGATCTCATATTGGCACAGAGACCTGAGAGTGTACCGTTTTCTTTCCCTTTCTTGATCTTTCTCTGACATCACACCAAAAACAAACCTGCCTCACTCCCAGCAGGTGCCATGCTTTGGAACAAGGTGTTGAAGTTTGCTGCAGACAGAACTTGGCCTGTGGCTGTAAGCACATTGCTTAAGATTTTCATCACAGATGACTCCTGGCCCCCAGGAGTGAAAAAGTGAGCCACGCTGCTCAATAGTCTCAAGAATGTATTGACCACATCCAATTGCACCATAGTTTATCAACGTCACGCTTTGTGGCGCACTGCCAAAAATTTGTATCACTTGACGTAAGCCTTGTGGAGGGTGTTTGAGGATATAAAGCTTGCAGAAGTAGTATTGGAGTATGCAGAATGTTACAAGTGGGTGTCTACTGATCTGTTCAGAAAAATGATTGGAGAGACACTCTGATATAGCATAGATTAGGATCATAAGATTATTGTGTGTTCAGTAAAGTTCTGTTAACACCATGGAGGGATCTATATTCCCTGTTTTATCAGTACATGAGAGTATAGCTACAATATTTTGACTAAGTATTTTAGTAACTATTTTCTATCAACAGTTAAGTATACATAAATTAATAAACTGTGGCTGTAGTTTTGATTGAAATGGGAAAAAATATATCTCAGTAAAATTAAATCTAGACATCAAAAGACGAAACACAGAACTGTAAAGTTTCAAGGAACTTAGTCTCTTTGCAATTTCTTTCTTTCAAATTGTTTTGAAATTCAGCAGAGAGTAAAAAGGATCTCTAGCAAAAGCCAGAGAGATAGCCAAAGCAATCATGCTCTCAAACCTTTCTAAGTATCAAGTCAAAAGAAAGACAAAACATTCTTGCTAGACCTAGTTACAAATATTTTTCAAAAAGATATTTGCAAAAAACAAATGTAATGGAAATGACACATCATAAAAAGGAAAGAAAACAATGCTGGCTGTGCAGTTGTTTCTTACCAATGTATTGAATTTAGCTGTATTCTAGTTGGTGTTCTAGAACAACTCTCTGATGGTCAGATTTTAATGAAATTCCTGTATACTACCCAAGAACAATTAAAGGGTTGTGTTTTGTCACTTATGGATTCTCTAGCCTTCTCCATGTATATTTTCAAGAATGTAGTTTCCAGATACTCTGTGAGCATGTTATACTTTACAGAAAGTAAAAAAATAAAGTTTTATGGAAAAGAGTTTTATTAACTTGCAGTGTTTGAAAATAGAATTTACACATGTCTAGTAAATAAATAAAAATAACAAATAAATAAATAAAAGTAAGTAAATAAATAAATGGCAAGCTGCAAAGATGACGTGATATCTTTAAGATGACACTTTTTTTCCTCCCGATTTTCTAAATGTGTTAATTACTTCTGTGAACGTTGTGCTAAGGCTAACTTGCACCATGAAAAAAATACTGTATTTGATTTTCTTAAGCCCTCTCTGGTAAGCTTAGTTTGCAGATTTTGTTGTTTCATCTATTACTTTTTAGGCATTTTATAACTAAAATGTCTCAGGTTATCCTTTTTCCATTTTAAATGCTTAAAGGAAGTTAGAATGCTTTTGCAATCCATCTGTCTGTATAATTATACCATGATTTAAATTGCTTGGTAATAAACAAGTATTAGTAGTCTGCATTCCTTGAGGCACTGATGTAAAGCATAACCTGTCTTACTCATGTAAAATTGACCATATGTCATCATAATAAATTTCACATTTTCCTTATAGTCTTTGGGAAATTGGTTTGAAGAAAGTAAAGATATTTTTGTTGCTTAGTTTGTAAGATTTAAATGAATATTTGGTATGGAATACAAAGTATTTTAATCCAATTTCAGATATTTGCTGTTTCTCCTAAAGTGTAATAATTAAATTCCATGCTTGATGGTTTAGTTTTTCACTTTCTTTCCTTACTTATTTCCTCCAGACTGACAATAATCATTGCACTTGTTGAAACATGACATTAAATATATTTTGGTACAAAAATTAAGGAACAAAACCTATTATTCATCAATATAATTGAGTTTTGAATTATATTACTAATTTTACTTTTAAAAGTAATTGGACAGTCCTGAACTATTCATGATGGTTATTCCTGCCTCACTTTAGCTCTGGTGAAGATGAAAGTCCTGCTGAAATGGTGGTCCTTCTGTCATTAAAGTCTGAGAATTGTGAGATTATGATGTTGTTCTAGACCACTCTAGATGACAAAAAACCAAGCCACAGTTTGCTTAACACTGAGAGCCCTAGGTAGGAAAGATAGTTGGGAAACATTGAATTGAAGATGTATTTGAAACAGGAATGAATAATGATTTTTTCAAACTTACATGTATGATTTTAACAGAACTTCAAAGAATTTACCGTAAGTGTTCTAAATAATTATACAGCTTAAACTAGGAGGCACTTGCAGCCCTTATTTTTTAGCTTTTATTGAAAAAAAATACAACATAGGGGAGAAGTGTTTTGTATTTCCAAATATATATATCTATAAAGTATTTGAGAAATTGAAAAATTACACTGAAAGGCTGTGCATACTATGGATTCTAAATTGTCAGATTCTAAACATTAGGATTGCAACATTTAGTTTTGTGGAAGAACACAATGATAAAACAGATATATTGTATATTGGGATAGATCAAATCAGTCAAAATATTGAGTCCAAGTCAATAAGATAAATGATACATGGTTAATACTTGCAAGAATTTTCTATCTTGATGTTCTTTGTCATAAGGTTTATAATGAAACTAAACAATTAAATGTTTTTTCATATCTATGGGTTAGCGTATTGGATTACTAAAGTGTCTTAAAGGAAATTACAGCAGGATAGATACATGGGCTGGTATATGAGGTTAATGCAGCCGAGGTGTTGTAGATGCTGTGGTGGGTGACTATGAGAGGGGCATAGTGGCAGTCCTCTTCTCATTTTCCTTACCTTATTCACATGAGCCAGAAAAGGAAGATAAGACTTCACCATCCTCAAGCCCTACTGAGATTATCCTCACTATTAATGCCATCTTGCTATTTTTATTTTATTTTATGTGTTAAAAAAAAAGCCTTCAAAACATGATTTTTTTTAAAGGAAATATTTTTATCAACAGTGTATTTCAGGGAGGTTTCTTTATGTGTTATCCTCAAGAGTTTTCTTGTTGTTAACGAATATACTTACTAAAATTTATGTAGTTTTGACATTTTATATAGAAAGCTCCAGTTTTGTATATTTTTTTTTTTCAATTGGGTAGAACAAACCAATTTTTTCTAATTAAGTGTTTATGGGGTGAGAGGAAACACTTAACTAAGAAGACTTGGACATAGTACTTAAAAGAAGTTTGAAACATAGCTTTAAGATACTCCAATGTGAGCAAGATACTGTAAGCCTAGAAGGGACTGAACTCCTTATACTCATTTGGAATATTGAACACTGAGAAGAAGATCAAATGTATCTCCAAGAGCCTCATTACAATTAATAAACATATGTCCATTTAGTCTGGTCATTTTGAATGAGTGGATGTTGAAATTTTCTAAAAAAATTCCCTGCAGGGAGGTTTCATGGATGTGCTGTTTCTACTGGGCAAAGTGAGTGAAATTCCAGTTTGCTGGAAGTGTGTAATATTTTCATCACAAAACCAAACCCAAATTATGAAGACAATGCCTAGTGACAGTTCATCTTGGTATTTCTTGCAGATGTCAAAGAGGTGGAAGCTAGCTATGTGAGGGAGAGAAAAATCAGTGATGAAGTTTTTTTATATCTGGGATATTGCGGTATCAAAGTAGATGTTGCACCTGTGGTAACAGACTGAATATTATATGCTCACACATCCTTGAAAAAAAAAATTGATTCACATTGATAGTCACTTACTGGCTTTCATTTTCTTTATGAATTTTGGAAATGAATATGTATCACACAGGCATGTATTGTATCAAAATGCTAAAAAGGGAAAAATGGAGTTTGGTGAATTTTTTTGAAAAATGATTAACGTAAGATTTTTGAAAATTAAAGTAGGTATTGTTTTGAGCTTGGGGGCAAGCTGTTTTCTAACAGAGATGGTAAATTATTATGAAGTGACATAATTGCTGAGAACTGTTACCTGCTTTCATGGCTATCGTGAATCTGTAGGCTGGCTGCTAATTTGGCAATAGCCAGGGCTTTAGCAATAACAGAAAGGAATGGATTTTCTGTGTCACTCATATTGTTGGTCAGCAGTATGGAACGACAGTCACTGTTTAGCACTGGGCAGCATGGGGAGCTCCCTGCACAAGGAGGATTGCTGACTGGGAAGCCAAGTCACAGCCTCAGAATCTCCTTGCAAAATTGGAATGGTTTAAAAACCTGAGGCATGAGGTTTAATTTGTACGTTTTGTTTCTGCATGTCTAAGGCACAAATCAGTAGTGCTACAGTGTTAGTCTTGGCCACACATGTGTTGCTGGTGTGAGCATATGAAATGGAATTAACTGGTTGACCCAACAGAGTGTTCACATCAGAATTCTGTTGCGGGCTGTAGCATACTGAAAATAGTGGTTGCTCTGATAGTTTGAATCAGATAGTTTCCCTATCTGTAGGTCTCAATGGAAAGGGTACTAATTCTATTCCCTTTAATTGTGAAAGGGAAGACAAATTATCCAATTACTAAGTGCACACTTCCAGGAGATACAAAATAACATCCTCATTGATCTGTGCAGGGAAAAATACTTTTTTCTTTATTTACTTTGAGAAATCTCATGGAGATAAACATTGAAGTGAGCTAAATGAGTTAGAAAGTATAAGTTGAGTACTGGATGTGTGGACAAGATTAATTTTTTACTAAAGAAAGTTCCAAATCTACTGAATAAAATTTCTAAAAAATTTTGTTTAGACATGCTTCTCTATGATCATATTTATTCAGTTTGTCAATTTGTAATTTTATACTCAGATCCTCTCAGCTAAAGCCATGTTTATCAGTATTCCTTTGATCAATCCTCCTCAGTAAGATCACAAATTCAGACATCATTTCCATACCTCTTCTGTAATTAAAGGTTTGAAGGTCTTTTGGGTGTTCTGGAAGAAGATGATCAAATTCAAGCCTAAACCACAGTTTTCTTAAGCTAGCAATAAAATAATAGTGAAAAGAAAGTTACCTCCCATAAGTTCAACTAGATAACATATGTTCAGTTTTAATATAGTATTAAAAAGAATGTAAGTCTTTAAAATATCAGTATTTTTTAAGCAGCTTTCTTCCCAGGTGTCTTGGGTACACTTTTTAAAATCATTGTTATGGATATAACTTTTGATAAACAGAAGGAAGGGAAATATGTCAGTACCTATCAACAGAAGAAAATTTTGAAAGGTTCCCCGTGAGTGGAAAAAGGCATGTGTCATGCCTATTCTCCTGAAGGGCAGGAAAAGTATTGAAGAGGCATAGGCTGGTCAGCCTCACCTTGATTCCCAAGAAGATTATGAATAATTCCCAGCGTGATCACAAATTCTCTTGGAAGAAATCTCCAGAAATGTCAAAGACAAGAAGATGACTGGAAGCAACTTGAAAAGATTCAGCAAGGGCAAAGATTTCACCTTTGTGAAATTTTCTGATTAGATGATTGAATGAATGCGGAGGGACCAATGGATGTAATTTTTCTCAATTTAACTAGGGCCCTTGACATGATATCCCATAGCTGTGGTACCCTTTTAGGCAAATAGAACAGAAATGGAATGGTTGTGCCAAGATGTTGGTGCAAGGTGTGCAGTTTTTTAGTGGCATGGCTCAGAGCTCTCTACTGCAACCATTGTTATTTAACATCTTCATCAATAATGAGAAAGATGGGATGGACTACAACCAGAGCAGTGGTGACAGATGACACCAAACTGTGGGGGACTGCCATTCAAAGCAATCTCATCAAGCTGGAGAAATGAGCTGCTAGAGACATTGTGGAGTCTGATAAGGACAAATTAGAAATCAGTTATGTGGAATTAATTAACCTTATGCAACAGCACAGCCTGGGGTTGGACTGAAAGGTGTGCAGAAACAGACCTGAGAATCCTGGAGGACAAGTGTGAGTCACCAGTGCACCTTTTTGGGTAGTGCCATACCAGTCTGCTTTGGGAGACTGTAACCAAAAGGTGGAGGGAGGTGATTTTTTCTCATTGATTTTGCAGTTGTGAGGCTGCATCTGGAGCAATGTGTCCATGTTGGTCTCCCAAATGCCAGAAGGTGGGTTCTAATGCACTCATACCAACCAGAGGGAAATATGTGGCACAGCTTATTTAATTTATTAAAACTTCTAAAAATTAAATTTTATATTGTCAAAAGGTAACAGATATATTGTTTACACAACATATTAAATAGAAACTTCCATTTTTTACCTTTTTGATACATCTGTGACTTAGAATCAAAATGCAGGAAGCTAGAAATAGATTTTTAATCACATGGTTTTTCTGTCAATCTTGTGATAGATGCTATTAGAAAAGTACGTTAGAATAAATTCAATATATATTTTTTTAAAGGTAAAACCCTTGAAAGTTCATTTTGGAATGCATTAGAATTCCTTTTTAATGCCTATGCAGTATATCCTATTTCTCTTACTTAATATTGCATTGCTAAATGTGTAGGTTTCAGGATTTGCAAGTTAAAATGACCTAAAAAAGAATGCCCTCTAGACAATGAACTCTGAAGATACATTAGAAAAACCAAAGAAAATATAGCAAAGAGAAAAAATACTCATGCAAAATATTACTTGTCATAGTAATGGTTATCACGTTAGTTATAATTTTAAGAATGCTGTTTCAGTTCTGGTTGCGATAATGATGACCTTCTTTGGAAGAGTTTGATGATGAAGCAGCATTTTTTAGTATGTATATATGCTCTTGGATATGTCACAGGAACATTAAATGTTTATTCATGCTGCCTGAGATATTTAATCTGGGGATATTGTCTTTCTCTACTATTATTAGTGAGCTTTCATGTGATGTTGCCACTTAGTTACCATTTCATTTTATTCCTGCTTTTGGTCACTGAGAGTTGGCCTCTTTCCTTATGCAGCATCAGCATATGACCTTTGGAAAGAGGTTTTACAGCTCAGCTAGCTAAACTAATGTGTGTTGAGAAGAGGAAATAATATTATATCACTTCATAACCGAATAATTTTTACAATACTTCTTTTGGCTTCCTCCCTTGGATGTACTTACCAATAAATTCAAGAAGAAAGGATTTTTACAAATTAGCTGCAAGTATTTTCAAGTGCACAATGTATAATTTTAAGTATTGACTCTTCTGTGATTATATAATATACCACAAATATTTTATAGTTTTGCTAGCCTCCAGAAAAAAAATTATATATGATTATTAAAATTTCTATTTATAAAATGGAATTTTATATGAAATTCATGTGGATACAGTCATTTCTACAGCTTGTACATTAGATGTATTTACTTCCCTGAATGGAAAGTAAAATTGTGAAAAGCACAAAATTGCAGTGGAAGAGAAGAGAATGGTGCCCCGGTTATCTAGAAAAATTACCTTTCTAAGCTTGAACCCAGTTGAGAACTCTGGCTCCACATAGAGAAGTGTATGCATAACAGTTTTGTGCTACAAGCCTATCATATTCCAGTGAATAATTCCTACCATATTCTGATTAGTGTTATCTTAGATTTTTGTTTGTAATTTTGAGTTTGTACAAAATTATGTGTTGTTTCACTTGAAAAGAAAAATACCTAAGCTGGTGTTTCTATAACATGAAAGTTTTAGAAATTTTTTCCTACATAGAATTTTTTTTAGATTTTTTGTTGTTTGAGTGTTGAATTCCTAGAGCAAAATATATAGTGCAAATTATTGAAGAAAGGGATAGAGAGCAAACCACAAGTATGTGACAAACAATGGCAACACCAAATTGACTACAAGGCTGCAAGTACATGTCTTGTCCTGTTGTTAAACCTTTTCCTCCGCTTCGTTTTTCAGAGGTCTTTTGGGCAATGGTGCCCAACACTGCCCGGTGAATGTTCACAATGCAATAGTTACTCATCCTTCTGGGGAGTTTCATATTGAAAGGAATCAGGAAAAGGCGTCCCTGTGTCTTCTTCAGTAACTGTCACTGAAATAAATACTGCTCAAGAGAGGATAAATGATCCTGTGACACCTTTAATGCTGAAAGTAATTTAAAGAGTAAAAAATACACAGGAGCCTTAATTGTTTAGAAAAAATTATCGCTACTTAGCAAAGAAAGGAAAAAAAAACCCCACACCCTGTAATGAATGATAATGGCCCCAGTTGGGTGCAAACAGTGGTGTTCTAAAGTCTGTCACTTTCATCCATCTATGAGGCAATTTATTTCCAAGAGCATTAACTGTAGTATGTGTAAAGCATAACAAGTATTGTAAACTTTTCCCATGAGATTTGATTTGCTCCAACACAACTGGGCCTTGAGTAAGACAGCAGTCACCCAAGTGTCTTTAGGTAACTCATATGAAAGAGAAAGTCAATGTGGAAGGCCTTTGCTGTAAACTGTTTTTTGATAAATTTTTTTGTTTAAAAATAAGACTTGTTTTATGGAACATTTATGAAAATTGTGGGTTTGCCCCTAAGTAATTGAGATTCTTTATTTTTACAGAAATTGAATGAGTGTGTAGGGACCACAATGAGAAAAAACACCAAACAAACATTATTCTGGCTATGCAATGTTATTTGAAATTAGCTTTCCGTCATGCGACATTTCAAGCCAGAATGGTTTTAACTGTCTTCATTCACAAGCTATTTAATTTTTTTATTATAAGAAAAATCCTAATGTACTAAAAATATAAATTTTATAAGTACAGTTCTAAAAAATTAAAGATGTTTCCTACTGGTGAATATTTTTTATGTGGTAAAATAAGTAGGTATGCAATTTTAACACATATGTACAATCATATGCTTTTGACATTATATGCACTATTCTTAGCAGTTCATATATGCAAAGGTTTGCAACTTGGTACTTGAGGAAGCTGAAAGTGTTTGTAGTCCTTTGGCATTAGACACAGCAGGACTTTTTCCTTCCTGCTGTAGCAACCCATTAGGAGAAGGTTCTGAGAAAAACTTGAAACATTTTTTCCTCCTTTACCAATATTGTTATTTAAAGGAATTATTAGCTTAATAGTAGTATGAAGATTGGAAAACATCATAAAGAACTGAAGAAATTAGGTATTTTACACAGCAAAGAATATTGTTCCCTACAGTCATATATGTTCCATATGTGTTTAGTTCGTGTTGCATTTCGTCCCACCACATTCCAAAACTGTATGCAAGTTACAAACACCAAACAGGGTCACTTTAGCAGAGGACTTTCCCTGCTGTTGGGCGCATACTGATATAGTCAGGCCATTAAAATCATCTGTAGTTCTTGAAGATTTAGAAAGGTTATACAGCTAGGGAAGAAAAACAAGCTATAGAAGCAACAGTGAAGATTCACAGCAGAAACCCACAAAATGTCATAGCCCTGGGTGGTGTCTGACAAAGAGCTAAGCCCAGAATAGAAGATTTTATTTTCTCTAGCCATCATAGTTATGGATCTGCATAAATTGTTTGGTGCACACTTGTACTTCATGCATTGATGCAAATCTTCAGTTATATATTGAGAATCTATATAGGCATTAATTATGGGGATTTTTTAAAATTTGTCTTCTAAGGCTTTGGCACTGGACTTCATGTCTTAAATTTATGTAACACAAAATAATGTAGTTATTTGATACTGAAATTTAATAAGAAAAAAATGTACTGAAATTGAAAATACCCCTATTATATAAAGGCATCATTTACTTACATAATTTAAATAAAATTCTATTTGTATATTCTTGTAATTATACCAAGAAATTTGGTAAAGGAAAGTAAGGCTAAAATCACTAAGTGTGCAATAGATAATCATCTTGTAATAGAAGAGTTTTTAAACTGGGAATAGAAGAAAACTCAGTTGTGATTTTGAGAGACTTTAAGTACAATTTCCTTTTAGCTTTTGTGGTTAGTGCCTAGGTTTATCATAGACATTGCATCTCAGAGACTGATAATTCAATGCAAAGTTTGCATTTTACCCTCCCAGTGGAGCTGACCTTCACTGTTTATATTGCACTTGCATGGTTCATATCATACTGTCAGCAGAATCCTTTCACTGAAATACAAAACTTAATTTGATTGAGGTCAGCTGTAATCTTATATACTCATTTTCCTCTACTTGCCACATACTATCTAGGTTAAATCAATATTAATTGCAAATAAAACATTCAAAAGCCAAGTATATAACACATATGTTTATGTGTAGGATATTAAAATTCTCAAAAATTACTTTTGTCTCAAGATCTGATGGGGTTTTTCCACCATAAACACAACTTCAAAATTGTATTTCTTAAATATCAGGAATGTTTCACACTCACGTCTTTGCATACTCAAACTCTATGAAGAACTTGCTTATTTAGGGCTTAATCCAAATTGCATTGTGCTACTATAATTCCTTGACAGCAGAGTTGATTGAGGAATTTGTAGCTAAATTAGACAAATAGTGTCTTTGAGTATTTTTCGACATGGAAAGTATATTTTCAGAAAATGTAGAAAATATAAAAACAGATCTCATCTGATTACTCAAAATATTTAGCAATATTTGCAGCTTAAGTCAGTTCAGCATGCTTAGCCAATGAGATCAAGACTCAAATTACACTTTAGAAACCTGCAATGTGCGTATTGAGGTAGCTAAATGAAAGCAAGCAAACAAAAAAAAAAACCCAAGCCAAACCCAGGCAAAATTATTTTTACGCATATGTTGCTGTAAATTAATTCTTTGTACATAAGATGTAGGTATACAGGGAGGCTCAGATGGTTGGTGTATCACACTTTCAGTTTTTGGTGTATGACATAATTGTTTAAGGAACAAATTCATATGTGAATGTCTGGTGAAGATGAATAGTGAAGGACAAAATTTCACATTGTAATAGATGTGCTATGATATAAAAATAAGATATTAACTTTGATTTTACTGTAGATATTCCTATAGAGATAGTAATAAAAGTTAAATCCACATTATATGCAAATACAAAATAGATAGCAAATTGAAGATATACAATAAAATTGCATGTATTTTTTGCTTCCTTTTGTAAGTTTTTAGGAAAAATATTTATCCACAGGGCTTTTATTTAGTTACTACACTCTCTGCTGTTGAACTAAAAAGGCATTTTAAAAGTACAGTCAATTTAATATCTCTAACAAGCTTTCTTTAATTAAAAATGTGCCTATGTCTTTTAAATTTAAGCTACTCATTTAAGTTACTTATTTAAGCTACAGAGGACATCATGCAACTCTTTTTATCATAAATATGTTTTGTATATACATTTTTTGCATCAAAAAAGGTGAAAGCTCCAGACTGACCTTTCCAGCTGTAGATCTTCAGGGTACTCCCTCTACTTTTTGCATTTAATTTTCATTCTAGATGCTGTTTCAGTGGTTTCCTTTTGAAATTTTCCTAGAAATGTATCTTGTGGCTGAAAGCTTGTATTCAATTAGCTTTAGAACTATTATTCTCATGGGCATAGTTGAATATATAATTAGCTATTTTTTTCTGATAAAGTGACTTCTGCTATTATTACGTGGTATTAAAACACTGCTTAAAATTACAGGAATATTGGACTTTAGGCTGCTAAGCATATCTGATGATTTAACTACAAATCTGTTCTACAGAGTTGTATTTTTATTTTTCTTATGGGAAAGCGCCCACAGTATGTATTGAGTTCTAGATGATAAGCAATTTAGCCTTGTACTGTGATCTCTGCTAGAAGCTGACCAGTATGCAATGGTGATTCCTATGTTTTTCTAAGTAGTTACAGTATATGATAGTGCTTTATGTTGCTTTCAAAGGACATGGAATGCAATAGAATAATTCACCTTATGTAAATGCAAAGGATGTGTGACTGTTGGAGCATGGATATATGAGTCTGCAACCTTGAAATCTAAATTTGTTTCCTTTGTCTGTGCTCAAATTTTAGGAAGCCACAAATCTACTAAATTACATGCACTTTGTTTACATGGTTCCCATTAGTTCTTTTTCATTTTTTTTTCTGTTTTCTGTTATCCATATTGTCAACTTATGAATTTTAGGGAGAAAACTAGTAGTACCTGAAGAATGCTGTGGATTTTCATCATTGACTTTTTTACTGCTAATGGCTTATTTCATTCTGAGGAGTAAAAACTTGGAATATTCTACAATCAGCAGTGAATTGCAGCTTCTGTGTATTGCTATGCATCTGATTTCTTAGTTGTTGCTCTCAGTTCCTCAGGTGATCAATGAAAACATAACTTTGGGTTTGATTTCTTGCAATGGAGTATTTTTGATACATAATCTCAGTATCCAAAGCAATTTGAAATGTACCGTTTTCTTTGCCGTTCACCTTCTCTTATGACGTTTGTGTGTTACCTTGGTCTTTTGATTTTCAAATATTTGTAGTAAAGCTGAAATTACATTAAACTTTTTATAGTTGATATCTCTTGAGACTCATTCAAAGTATTTTCCTATACTAAAAGCATTCCAGGCAAAACAAAAGGTAAAATAAAAGAGAATTTTTTCACTAAGTTGCAGTTAAAGCTGTTTTCATATATATCAATAGGTTAAGGGAAACTACACTAAAGAGAAAAATGCTCCTGTGGCTTTGTGGCTAAGCAGCTTGTCATGAGCAGCAAAATTAGTGCTGTTTTTGTGTTGAAGAAACGAATTGATTTTGCACAACAACTTTTCCTGGAGTAGGTCTCATAGTACAGAGGATTTTCATGTCACAAAGCACAGGATGTCCATAGGAAAAGTATGCTTTTGGGACAACTGCTCAGTATATGCACTACATTATGCTTTTATTCCTGTATCTTATTATTACTATGTAACACCTTAAAAACAGACTTGCTTTAAATTTTCTTTTATTTTAAAAGTTAACCCGAATCAATATAGAAAGCAGAATTTTAAAACTGTTAGGTTCCATGCATTTTTAAAATTTAATTTATGGTAAATAAAAGTAGCAAATAGATTCATATTCAACACTGCAGACAGAACATGTGCTTTGCTTCTGTCACCCAAATGCAGACACATAAGACTTCTGTATTAAAGATTATGCTACAGAGCTGTACAAAAATTGCTGACTTGAAAGCTGGCATGGAAGGAAGAACAGTAATTAAATCTGTTATCCTCTGGAGAAAGTTAAGAGGTAAAATGTACGTAATCCTTCTTTTGTATATGGAATGGAGAAACATGGGCTTAAAGGAGATTAGAGTGTGAATGATGGGTAAATGGAATAACTAAAAGCAACAAGTACTATACTATAACTGATAGTTTCTGTGCACAAATTCTCATACATTTGCATTTTGAATTTCAACATGAAATTTTTACTTACAAGAACATTGGACTTTTAAGCATTTAGGTAGATTAAACTTTTAAAATTACATATTTATATTCCTTCTATGTAGAAATGATTCTTTTCATATTTCCAATTTTTACCGTACTTATATACCTATTACTTCATCATGGTATTGATAGCTTTCGTAGCTTTATGATGAAAATTAATTAAAAATAGAAATATTAACATTTAACATTCAATGCTTAATTTCTTCCCTTCATTGAACAGATGTCCTCCTTATCCTAATTTTTTGGTGCAAATTCAGTAGATGTTATTCTGTATTGCAATCAAAATACTGCTCATCTAAATTTTTCTCCTCGGAGATCATCTCCAGTTGCAGATTTAAATTCACCAGAAGTTACATGATTTAATATTTACCTGTATAACATAATTGTATCAAGTGTTTTCTTTATGGAATGTCATACAGATATTTTCCATGCTTCAACTAATATTAATTTTCAGTATTACATCTGCTTTATGTAGCACAATTATACAAAGAAGTTTTGTCTCTGGGGGGAAAAAAAAAAAAAACAACAAACAAAACAAAACGCAAAGCCCAAACTGCAAGCAGACAACTTCTCCTTTTTTTGATGTCAGATTTTTCTTTTCCAACAAGCTTGTTGCTAATATTCTTCAGAAAAGCAAGCCTGATTCCACACTGAAGATTATGTACATCATTCAGCTTAATCTCATTTGCTGCTCTTTTCATGATTGACTCTATTGGCATTGTATTCCTTATATTCTTTGCCCAAACACTGCATAGTTCATTTATTCTGCCTCATAGTACTTTGGAGTTGATTTCATTTGTTCGTAGGAACAGGGATCCGTGTAAAACACATCTGGTTAAACAGGTTTAGGTATTCAGACCTCTAAAATGCACTTGATTATGAGTAGTTTGGCTCAGTACACTAGCCTGAATATACACTGAGAAAGCAACAAAGAGATTTATGTTCTTGTAATGCACCCAGTATCTCTGCTGGAAAGATAGAGAACAAATTATCTAATTTCACCATTTGGTGTAATGCAAAGTTTGACAATGAACACAAGTAACAGATTAACTGTGACTGTAAAGAATGTTTTTTGTAGGAGAGGAGAGACAAAGTTTTTTTTCTCTTGAGCAACTGATGTCCTTAGAAGGTGGTAACAAAAAATGGCATGAGGTTGATGTGTCAAATAGAGTAAGAGCATTTGGAAGACATTGAAGAACAATAAAACACAGCTTTGTAAAACAAGAGTGTTAATAAGGGAGGGAGTCAGAGGCAGGACTGTAGCAGAGACCAGGCAGAAATACGACAGAAGTAAATCAACTCTTAGATCTTACAAAAGTCAGTGAATGCAATGAATATTTTCTAACCATAACTTCTTGATTTGTGGTCATTTTGGTGTTACCTAAAACCTGCTCTTTTGAGAGCTTTTAGAAAGGTTTTTTATTGTGTAAGTAAATAAGCACCACTACAGAAATAGTTGAACATAAGCTTATTTAATGATAAAAATTTTTATGTTAATGAATATTTTTAACTTTACTTGAAGAACTGGAGGTACAGATATGTGAGTTTTACTCAGAGCAAAACTGAATTCAATGAATTTTAGGGTTACACTGAAAAATAATTCTGAAACTGTCTTTTTTTTTTTTTTTGCACTGGATTTGCTAACTGGCATTTAAGTTGCTGTTGGTCAGCCTTAAAGATATGCATCCACACATTAATTTTTCATATTTTTTGATAATATCTACTTAATTCATGTTAACCTATTAAAAAAGAATTTTCAAAGGTTTTGAACTAATTAAATGTAGAAGATTTTTCATTTTAATTTTGAAATACCATGTATATTTTGGTATGTGTGCAGTTGGTCTTCTGTACAGTATTTTAGGGGTATAATGAGATTAGAATCTCAAATTTGGAGATAAAAATATGTAAGGGAATAATCTTTTATTTCTTTTGATCTTGGATTTTTGATTAGTTTATTTTATTTAATTCATTAAATAATTTTATACTTTGGTCGCTACATGTTTCTGTATACAAAAATATATAATTTCATGGGTCTTGATAAACTTACTAGATTTGAAAAATGAAGATTTCTGGGAAAATACTGCTGCAAAAATATAATCCTATATCAAAGTATTTTAAATGTTGTAAGTCTCCTTGCTCTAGGCATCTAGGAATGTAACTGAATTACATTTCAGTTGAAATAAAATCTGGATTCTACTGGGAAACCAAAATCAGGTTTTTTTACAATTTTTCATGTAAAAACTTGACATTGTCAATATATATAGTGTATGTGAACAAATAAAGATTTAAAAGAAACAAAAGTATGTAAATAGAACTTTCTATAAAAAATAGAATTGTACATTTTCTGCTATAGAGTTTGTTTAACTTAAATATTCATGAGTCACAATAGTTTCACAACAAATCAAATATAATTAAATGATGCATTTTCACCACTTACAAAAGGTTTATTAAAGGTTTATTTGCTCATGCAAATTAAAGTTTTAGAGTAATAATCCACATGAAACTTAGCACTAACAATTAAAAAAAATATTGGAAGATTTCTCGCCTGACTGCAGTATTTTGCTATGTTTAAACTGCTCAGCTTGCCTTTTAGAATCTTTAATGAAACCAGGGAGGAGGCTATTTATTTGCATAATAGGACATAATTTGCTGTGGTGAGGTTTTAATTATTTATAGGCTGTCTAAAATATTTAAAATGGCATCACTAAGGAGCATGAAATGCTGCCTAATGCCTTCGTTTCAGGTTTCCTGCCGATTCCTTTATGGGTCAAGCATTTTATTTGTATTTAGCATATTAGCATAGTAGCTTCAGAAACAAGAGGAAAACAAATTTGTTCCAGTATGTTTGCAACTTGGGTGATTCAAAACTGGCAAAGGTCATTGGGAGCAATCAAAGGTACAAAACATGCCAGAGGGGGGCAGCCAGATTGATCAGGTGTGTGAAAGAGTTCTCTGCAAGTACATCTGTATCATTATGTATTTACTGCTCCACCTCTGTATGTAATTTTATATTATATTTGCCTTTATTTCCTCATTACTTGGATACATTGTATTATGTAATGTTTATATAAAATATTTTTTTAAAAATAGCAAGTTCTATATTTTCACTATTTGTATGTTTTAAATGATTCAAATTATTGATGCATTTTGAGGTATTTCACTCACATAATACCAAAGGCACATAGTTTTCTGTATCTTTATTATTAAGTGTTGAAAGCAAGGACACAAGGGAGGAATAGGAGTTCTTGCTCGCAGGGAAATAAAATGATAGAGTTGATTTTCCTTGTGGTTTGAATATTCATGCGAGTATATATAGAGAGACTATCAGGTGAAATAAAATACATTTTTAAAAGTTGACTGGGCCCATTTGTCCATAAGAGATGGAGAGAGGTACATGAAGCAAGACTATGAAGAAAAAATTATTGGCTCAGAAATCTTCATGGAATCCTTGATGATCCCATCATGTGTCATAGTAGACCCTTCCTTCCAGCCTGGTTAGAACCCTCTGAGTGGCAGCTTTTCCCTTGAGCACAGTGATTACACCCCTGGTTTGGTGTTACCCGCAAGCTTTTTGCACAGCTCCTCCGTTGCCACCTCCAATTGGGAAGGTGGGAAGCAGAACAGGTCCTGCGAAGGCGTCTGCAATAGGAGGCTGCTCGTTGCTGGCTTCTGAGCAGACCTGGCCTCATGAACCACCCTTTGAGTCTGAGTATCCATCCAGGCTTGTCACCACTTGGCTGCCCGCGCATCTAAATCTGAATACAAGATATTCAGATATTCTAGATAACGAATACAAGAATTAGCTTAATCCTCTGTAATTCAACATGTAAGGAATCCTGACTACAATTAAGACATTAATAATAGTTGTAAAAACATAAACTCTTTCTTCCTCATATATACTTTATAGCAATATAAGATAAGAAAGCTGTGATGAAACTCATTTTATGAAACTAGTCAGTGAAAGAAATAATCCAAGAATAAAATTCAAATTTTTGGAAGTATCCTAAAAATAATTTAGTTAGAGAAAATGTATTATTAGGACATTTATTTTCAAAACAATTTTCTTTAGTTCCTCAACCCCTCTAGTCTCCAAGCATCTCCAAATTTTATAATTTGACTATATATAAATAGTCAATTATATAAAATATAATTTCAGACTTTATAGTCTGAAACAAGCTGCTAAAGTTTCTGCCTTTATCTTGGAAGCCTTGTAGTGTGGCTTCCTAAATATTATATTTAATCTTTTCTTGTTTCACCTGGAATATATTCTTTGCTCATTCTCATTGCTTTTTTCCAGTTCTTTAATGACTTAAATATTAGATCAATGCAATAGTCATCAATTAAGTCTTGTTAGCTTCAAGTGGAAGTATTAAAAACACTATTTATTTTTTTTCACCTACTACACAGGCCTGTCCAGTTATCAGCTGCCATCATTAAGCTATTTTCTCTTATTTTATTTATCAAAACAAAATCAGAAAAACATCCTTGATGTGTCAGTTAGCATTAATTTTATGTGATGCTCTTTCAAGGTTCAGTTAAAGTTGTTACATATTTAAAAAATGCCTCAGCAATTTTTGTAAGAACTTCTGGGCTTCTTTGAATTACAGAGTTGTCCTTAAAATTCCAGTGGTTTTATCGCTTAAGATTGCTAAACCTCCAGTATCAGATTGCTCTAGGTGTCTGTCCTAGCTTCTTGAAAAACATCAGGGTATGTTCCTGTCTTTTGTTTTTATACCCTTTGCCTCTTAAAAGTAGCACTAGTGGCCAACTAACTTTCTCACTGTCCATTTTCACCATTTTTGAGAGGATGTCACCTGCTGGAGAAAGATTAATTGCTTCTGTAATTTCAAGGAAATTTTTTTGTCTCTCTTCAGCCACAAATTCTTAGGTTGCTGAGAGTAGTTGTGGATGCCCCATCCCTGGAACTGTTCAGCTGGGATGGAGCTTTGAGCATCCTGATCTAGAGAAAGATGTCCCTGCCTATGGCAGGGGTATTGGACTTAATGATCTTGAAAGGTCCCTTCCAACCCAAAGCACTCCACAAATCTGATTCTATGGCTCTTCTCTCTGTCAGGTTGCTAAGAAAAATGTGTGACTAATTCTATTAATTTTCATCATAAAGCTATAGAATTCCACCTCGATTTTAAGCATTTTAAGCGAATTTTGAGCCTTTAATTTTCTTTTTTAATATATTCTTTCTTCAAAGCCAGAGTTGAGAATCACGGTGACCACAGATGTGCACCAGAAGTTAAATTGAGCAGTGTTGATTTCATGGGTTTTTTCCATATAAAGTGACAAATTTTGCCGTGGAAATGTTTAAGATGACAATAATTTCTGTAATCATTTTGATATATAAATAAATTCCTGAGTTACTTAATAGTTCTTTATTGTTATTTTTTATTATTATTAGTTAACCAGGAGCAGTTTGTCAGTTGTGGCAGATCATGGATAAAATACTTGAAACAGAAAATAAGCTATTTTATGAGAGACAAAAGAGACTATTAGTTGTAGCCAGGCAACTGACCTCAGTTTCCTAACTCCAGATGCTCTCCAGCAGTCAAGAAATGTTTCAGAGTCAATTTCCTTCTTAGCTTAATAGCAGCAATAGTTTTGGCCAATTAACTACACAAATTTAAGAGAAGAAAATTTACATCAGGCAATCGAGTTTATTGCTATGTATTTTTATTCTCTTTAGGGTCTACATAGTGATACATATCCCAAGTACTGTCAGTGACAATTTTGTCTCTAGTCATAATTAAGAAAGTTGTGATTATTTTGTTAAAAACACAATTTTTGATTTCAACTCTGAAAACTTTTTTCTAATAATTATTCCTTTACAATGAATGTGATTATTCCACCAGACTTCTATCAAAACTCTTGTTGTGTTTCCTGGCAGAGAGACTTCTGTGCTGATTGTCTCTCTCCTTAGTATGTTTTGTGGCTTAGAAACCAACCCTTTTTCTATTCTGTGGAATATATCTCAGGAAAATTTGACATAACTAAAAAAACCAACAGAAAAATGATAACATATTGGACATTTAAAAAAAAGTTTTCGGGGAAAAAAAGATACTTTTTATGTAAAAAATGCACATACAATTGCATTGCTGTATGTTTATTAAAAATTGCTATTGCTTTGTTTATCTGCAGTCACTATAAAAAATGTAGACAGTACTGAATAGAATTTGAATTTTTACCTTATTATTGAAGCTGCTCTTCCTCTTAAAAACTGTTGTTACTTTTCATATGATTTTTCTTTCTTTTGCATTAATTTTCTTAGGACTGTCCCATTTTTTTAATATTTTCATTCCCAGTCTACATTGGCAATTGCCCATATTGGATTATGAAATCTCGAATATTAATATATAAATTTGTCCCTCCCCTTTCCCGTTTTCTTGCTTGTCCAGTGAGGATGTAAACCTATTTATACCACATCTGGTAGGGAAAAAAAAGGATTCTTTTGAAATTAGAATCTCAGTGAATAACTGGATTTGCCTGGGTACTTTTGCGAACAGATGCAAAACCTTGTCATAGTAGTAATTCACTAGGCATTTACAGATTTGTTAGTCAATAAAAGCATTTCTAATTTTTTTTTTGCTTCTATAGTTTGTCAAAGTGTAGGATTTATGTGTCATAAAGGATGTTATTCTTGTGCTGTGATTTTTTTTTTCAGCTATTACTCTAAAATATTGAATAGAATAGGCCAGCAGTATTCTTGAATTTTTGTATTGGGAAACGGGTTGAATAACTTACACCACACAGGAATAACTGAGCTGGGTGCAATTTATTTTGCATTGCAGAAGTTGAAAGTTGTTCTGTATTTTAAAATGAGTATTCTATCCCACACAGTTTAACTCTGTTGACACAATGATAAAAACTTGGAGAAAAATTGATCAGAATGGATACTTGAAAATATAAAAAATTCTAAGTTTAGTTCCAAAATTAGTTGACCTCACTTGACCAAAGGTCTCCTGTCAAGTTAATGAGAAATAGAGCAAGAATTTCAAATGTGCTATCATGCTATTTGCTTAACATTTAGGAAATCACACAGTCGGGATGCTAAATTGATATTCGTTAGAATATTCAGTGTGAATGGAGTGAGCGTTTGCCTGCCTGGATTATTTTCTAGCATTTCTCATTTATATTCTTGATTTATCTGATTTTTGTTTGTTCTTTACAGATTCACAGATCTATTATTATGAAGTAAAGTGCCACCACCATTAATATCTGATTAGGTGAATGTAAATCAGACCCCTTTGGCAATTTGAGTTATCCTAACTCTTGGGGCGGATGACGAAACCAATATCATGATGACATAAACCAATACTGTGCCTGTTAAGAAAAGCTTTAAAACACCAGAACTAGATACCTATAAAGTTATAATTAAAATAAATGTTAGTGGCTTTTACTGTTTAATGAAATGTAAGACATTATGCAGCTTTTAACTTCATGGATTGATATTCACAGGATTTTAAGTCCAGTACATTTTTTTTTTTAGCTCCAGAATTCAATTCTTATTCCAAAAATCCACTCCCATTGTTTGAACACACTACGTTGCTTTAAATTTGAGCTTTTGCAATTAGTTTAATTGTATTTTTTTCAATTAGGGTAGCTTCATTTATTGCTTAGGAGAAGCAATTATTTCTCCTAAGTAAGTGAAAAAATGACATTGAATTCCTTTAAGTATACAGTTTATTCCAATAGATAAATTACTGAACTTCCTCAAAACTTAGTCTGAAAAAACCCTTCATTGAAATGCCCTTAGATTTTTATGCAAGCCTCAAAATTCTTGTATTAAAACTATGTTTGTTATGATCACATTGAAAGGTTGAAAAGTTTTGGCAAGTGTTGGATTTTCTGTTTTATCTGAGCAAAACCATTAAAAAATCTGTTCTTCATGAAAGTCCAGAAACAGGGATCAACTACAGCCTGAATTGTTTTGTTTTGATGAATCATAGTTTGCAACATGTGAGAGGATTATAGAGGCTTTCTCTGTCCAGAGCTATTTCTGTCACTTGGTGAGGAAACAACATACAGAAGCAGAAAAACAAGATGTTATTATTTTCATTCATATCCTTACTGAACATTGTACAAGGGCATAAAAATATCCAAGATTAACTAATTTTGATTGTATTTTGTAGGCACAGTACCTATTGAATTATATATGTACCAAATTGAAGAGTTTCTAGTGGTTGTGTCCCTTTGCTCTCTTCACTATTAATATCAGTCATATGTAATCTGGGAATTATAATTTTACTAAATTTTAAGTTGTTACATTTATGCACAAATTCAAAATAGTTTCCCTTCAAGGAAGAAAAGCAGATAATAACTGTCATAGAAGATTCACTAACCTCCACTGATCCCATAGCATAGCATTTGATTGATTACAGAAAATATTTTATTAGAATACAGAGGTAGAAATTCATCAGGGCACCATTTTTCCTCACAAGAAATACAATCTGTTGTCAAGATAACACACTTGTAAAGTTTGCTGCTCCTTGGCTGGGGTAGAGTTAATTTTCTTCACAGTGGCTAGTATGGGGCTGTGTTTTGGATTTGTGCTGAAAAATTGTGCAGTGTTAATAATACAGAAATGTTTTTGTTATTGCTGAGCAACACTTGCACAGTATCAAGGTCTTTTCTGCTTCTCACCTCACCCCAGAGTAAGGAGGCTGGAAGTATGCAAGGACTTGGGAGGAGACACAGCCAGGACAACTGACCCAAGGAATATTCCATACCATGAGGTGTCATGCCTGGTGTATAAAACTGGGAGAAGAAGAAGACAAGAGGGACTGTTTGGAGGGATGGCATTTGTCTTCCCAAGTAACTGTTACATGTGATGGAGCCCAGCTTGTTTGGAGATGGCTGAACATCTGCCTGCCCATGGGAAGTGGTGAATGAATTCCTTTTCTGCTTTGCTTATGTGTGGCATCTGCTTTCCCTATTAAACTGCCTTTATCTCAACCCTCAAGCATTCTCANATCTTCTTTCCCTATTAAACTGCCTTTATCTCAACCCACAAGCATTCTCACTTTTACCCTTACAATTCTCTCCCCTGTTGCACAAGCAGGAAATGAGCAAGCTGCGTGGGTTGCCAGCAGGGGTTAAACCACCACAGTCCTTGCACCAAAAAGACTTTTGGTTTAACCCCAGTGGCCAATCAAGTAGCACACAGACTGAAGCTCACTCCCCCTTTCACTTCCATCCCAGTGTAATGGGCAGGAGAATCAGGAAGGAAAAGAAAATAAAACCTGTTGGCTGAAATAAGAACAGTTTAATATTTTTTAAAAAATTAAATATAATAATTACAATATTAAAACTAGCAATAACAGCAAAAAAAAGGACACGGAGAGAGGAAATTAAAACCCAAGAAACACATGCACCTACTCACCACCAGCTGACCACTATCCACCATGTCCCTGAGCTGCAGTCAGCCCCCTTTCATGTAACTCCTCATGTCTGACATTCTATAGTATGGAATATCCCTTTGTGCAGTTTAGATCAGCTGTCCTGGTTATGCTCCCTCCCAGTTTCTTGTGTGCCTCCTCACTGGCAGAGCATGAGACACTGAAAAATCCTTGACTTCAGGTAAGTACTGCTTAGTAACAACCGAAACCAGTGTGTTACCAACGTTATGCTCAAACTGAATTCAAAGCACAACTCTCTCCCAAGAAGATTACTTCTATCCCAGCCAAAACCAGGACATAAAACCAGCTATACCTTTCTCACACTACCAGCACAGTGTCACTGTAATTGTCCAAATGTTGGCAACTATTTTACCATAATTGTCTAAACAGCTGTCAAGTAATGTTCTTTCCCTAAGTAATTTATAACAAGTTTCAGTATAGAGTTCTTTCAAACAATTAATTTCTTTCTATTCTGTAATGGTCACGTCTATTATAAAGGTCTCAAGCTTACATGTGATTGTATTATTACTATTTTGTATTATCATCTGTTCCCCATCTCCTCAAATTTGTTTATCTCATACTGCTTTGTTTATTTCTTTTTTCAAAGATTATCAGATTTTTGTTCTTCTGTGCTTAAAGACCTTACATCAATAGCCACTGTTCCTCTAAAAATACCAAGTGGTATTCCTCTGTGTCTTCATGTTACAGGCATATTTCCTACAGCAATACTTATTATCTGTAGTTTTTTTAAATATTGAAAGGTTATAACAGCAGTAAGGAACACCATGACAAAAGGATACATAACAGATACTCTAAGCAGAGTTACTGTTGGTAAGCTCTTTTGAAAAAAAGATGGTACCTAAAATAACTGTACTTCCTGAATATATCCTAGAAATTAGATGAAGATAACACTAAGAAAAATACAGTGTTACCAGTATGAAGCATTCAGAAATCATGAGTGCACTCTAAAATTATTTTAATCTTGAAATTTAGTGCATTATGTATAGGTATCTGTGTGTATACTATATGCATATATACTTGTATTTGTGTGTCTGAGAGCTACAGAGTAGCTTATGAAATTTTAATTTGCCTTCTGCTATTGACAAGAAGAGGTACTCTTGAAGCATGCTAGGAAGTATTTTTAAAGAAAAGCTAATTTTGGTAACATTATGGCTTCAAGGGTCTAGTCTTGGCACAAATACTACTATGCTTACTAATAGTGCTAACATTGCTACGTGAATGAGAGATTATCTTCTGAGCTCTGTGAAGATCAGAGTTTATTTGAATGTTCTCTAGAAAAATCTGCATTGTGTACCATTATTCTAAAGTTGTGGGGAGGAAAAGCCTTACCAATTTGTAAACCTATTTCTGTGAGATGAATTCATATGCCTCTGCTCCAGTGGCACACTGAAATACTAATTTAATTTTCCTGCAACAGGAAGGTTTTATACATCTCAGAGAAGTTTTAGTTCAGGGAAGTTGGCTTTTAGAATTAGAGAAAGATGAGAATTTGTTTCAGCCAGAGGCTAAAGAGGTACTCCTGGCTGTGCACAATGGATATAGTCATTGACATACCTTGCAGCCATCTTGTCACATTCTCCTAACAGCTGGTGCGTTCTCCTCTGTGTCAGATAAGCCCCTGTGGGGTATTTATAGAAAACGTGTAGGATCTTTCTGTTGTTACGTCTTTCACATGCCCTTCTAATTCTGGTAAACTGTATCATGGGTGTAGACTGCTAATGGTGAGCAAATAAAGTAGATGAGTGGCTGTTCATCCCCAGTGGGACAGGCATGGCACACTTTCCCTGTAGTTTTGTGGGGCCCCTGCCCTTAATTCTTTCCACTGCTGAACCTGGCCCTTCTTTTAATGCACCTTTGCAGTAAGTTGTGCTTACCCATTCTTCAGTGGTTTATGGGTACAGCTGTACATGCTGTTGTCCACTGGTGAGGTGCATACTGCTAACTTATCCACCTGGGAGGTGTGATCCTGCAACCATAGTGTCAGAGTCTGTCTGAATGTCTCTAATTTACAGGACAATGTATTCAGTGATTTAAGCTTTATTTTATGAGCTCATTAAGAAATACCAGAGCAAACAATGGCCCAGACTAGTCAGTCTCACTCATGAATACACTTACCAGTTAATTCATGAGGTTTCATAACTTATAACCCATAGCTCTTAATTCATGCACATGTGAGGAAAAATTTGTTACCTAGCCAACAGTAAGAGTGCTGATTCATCCTCCTTTGTCAGGATGCAGGCACCTCCTCGCACTGGGAGGCTGGAAATATTCAGCAATCCAGCTGCTGTTAGATCTGCTCCTTAAAAAAAAAACTTTTTTGAGTAAGTTGTTCATACCTTTCAGCTTTGAAATTCGGTCTGTATAATTTCTGTAAATTAGTAGATTCTGAGGAAACTGCCAGACAATAAATATGCAAAAATGATGACTGCAGGTGACAGCAATCTGCAGGTGATAATGGCTGCATTATGGCTTTTTAGCTCTTTCAGGCCACCTGTCCTGCCTACATGGTGCTCTCAGTTTGACCTAATGGCACTGCTTCCAGCATGTGTCAGCATGAGCTGCATTAGCCAAAATCTGAGCAGTGGCTGAGTGAACTTGGCGGTAGCTCCTTTTTTACTGATGTCAATGAAACAAAGAAATCCAGTTTCTTCAACTCTTTGAAGTTAGGTATCGTCGTTTCAGACATTCTGGAATAGCAGAGAATCTACACATGGGTATGAGAGGTGATGCAATGTATGGGGAATTAATTTTCGGTGATTGTCATTGTAAAATGATTTTACAGTACAGTTTTAGTTCGTTTTAGTTTCTTCCTTCTAAAAAAGTGCTTTTAATTTTCCTTTACCTTTGATCTCACTGACTAAAACAGTTAAATATGAACTTATCTTTAAGCGTAAAGTACTGCAGAATTTTAATATATGTTTCAGAAATACTGCTAGATTTTGTTGCTAACAGTAGGAATCACAAAAAACTTTGAGGGAGAACTTGATATGTGATTTTGTTATTACTCAATCCCTCCCCAAGTCCCTCCATCTGTTTTTGAGTATCTAAACTTTACTCCTGGTATTAGATGATGTGACTGTGCCTACACTTAAGACATGTGACTGTAGAGCTTATATACTCATATGATATATATTATAGAACTAAGATATGTAGCTCTTGAATTATCTAGATTGCTTTAGGTATGCTTTAAAATGATGATTCTGTTTTTCATATTTGACAGTTTTATTTCATTAAATAAAAATATTTTGTCAAAATGTTAGTATACTGCATCTTTTCAGTTAGATTGATATGAAGTTTAAATTTTTTTTTTGCTACCAATATTGAATTTGATTTAGTTTTTAATCTCATAAGATTGCATTAAATCAAAATATCTCACACATAGATAAAAGACAAGAATAAATAAATAAAATAAAATACCTTTATGATTAGCAGCACAATTGAAGTGATGACATAAAAGTACAATTGCGATTCACATAATCTTTGCAAAGTTTACTCAGTGTTAGAACTACTGAAGGAATACACTTTAATGTAAAAGCAGCAAGTGCACATACATATGCGTATTTGTTGATAGAAACTAATTGTTGGGATCAATGAAACAGTGAATAAAATATTTGAATTTTTATTCTGTGCAACTTTACATAATTAGGTTAATAAAAGTTTTATCTATAAAAGTGTAAAGATGTGGATGACAATATTATGAGAGAGATCAAATTATCATCATATGTATAAGGGATTAAGGTCTTTTTATTTCACAGCTATTCAATTTGTATAATTCTGTCACTTTTTAAATGTTCTTTGTCCTCAGTGTCAGTTTATAATGTTCTTGTACTATGGTTAGGAGATAATAATTAAGGAAGTTTATTCGGAGTTCACTGACTGCTTTGTCAGAGAAATGCGGCTTATGTTCTCTTCTGTTAGAGAGGTTTGGGAGTACTTAGCTAAACAAATCATAAGTAGCTCATAGCACTTGTTTGAAATAAAGCTCCTTACCACTGTAATTACAATATGTAAGATGTTAGTGTGATCATTGCTAAGAGAAAAGAAAGAAAAATGTGTGTTTTAACAGTAATTAGAAGAAAAGGCAGACTTCTATTTTTTATTACTTATTCATTGGAACGTAATTAAATACCAGCTTGATTTTGCTCTGTACGTCCTTTTATAATTAAACCTCTTGTCATTTGCTAGTGGTGGTAATAAGGATATTGTTAATTTACGTGGAGTCCTGAGAAAATAATATTTTGCATTAATACCTTATCCAGATTTTCACTGTGAAACTTAAACTTAACTTAGTCCTTTCCCAGTCATAATTTAAAAAAATTTTTCAAAGAAGAAATGCCAAATTTTTTTCATTTGTGGGAAAATTGCTGTATTAGGAAATGTAGACAGATACAGATATTTTATACCAGAAATAGATAGAGTGTACCTTTTGGTTTTGAGTAGGGATCTGTTTTTTTCAACTACATCTTATTTTTAAGCAGTGTTACTTACATGCATACAAAACCCAGTCAGTACATCTGTATTGATTGGACTGAATATTTATCCTGTCATGGCATTAAGTAGGTCAGTCCCACAGGATCAGCACACACAGGATGAAGAATCTCAGGAAATGGGACTCTGAAACAAATCCATTAGGTAGACTTTAGGATAGACTACTCAGTGTTTCATTCACATTTTCGACCCTGAGTGGATGTGTCCTTAATTACTGTTACCAATCTGAGCAATCAAAATGCTCTTCTTACACAGGCCAAGTTTTGGTCCATTCATGTTTTTTTCCACAGAGATAGTTTTGACAATAATGCTAGAATTTATAAAACCAGAGTGTTGAAAGACCACTGACAGCAATAAAATGCAGTATGAGAAGCAACAAAAAGGCAACATTATAGTTAATGAGCTGAGGTAAGAAAATTTGTGTTTCTGCTTTTTCTGCTGTAGGATTCCACACTGCTAGGCCATTTATCTCTGGAGAATACCACAGCTATGCAAGAGAGAGATGTATCTCCATTCCAAAACTCAGAAATTGGAAGAGACCACTTCCCTTACAAACTTCTGAAAATTCATTTTCTCTGATTAATATTGATAGTTTTAGTAACACTCATACTGCTCCTTTTAATCATTAATGTGATGAAAATCAGTATTTTATTGATGATTGCCATTATGTGATATGTTAGAAACTTTCTTTAAATATTGTAAGAAATTATTTGAGTTACTAAGTGACAGCTGTGATTATATGTTCACACAGAGATTTCTAAAGACATTCTTTCCTTATGTGTGCAATATTGTACAGCTGAGTAACATAAAGCTTTGTTAATTTTAGCATAATCTGAAACAGTTTCTGCCAAGGTTTACCACTGTTTGTTCTGACAGTTAGAATGTGCTGCCTGCTTATCAAAGACGCCTTCAGAAATATTACTATCCTCTCTATAAGCAGCTTTATTAAAATAAATTAAGCCAGGCTGAGAAATTGCTAGAATTAAACTTACCAATACCCTTATTTCAGCTCCCCTGAGCATGTGCATTATAGCAGTTTTTAAATACAATCCCTCTTTTTTTTTTTTTTTAACAGGTACACAGCACTATTTATGTATGAAATTACAAAGATTACTTCAGGAAAAAGTATTTGTTATTCAGTTTTTGCTTTTCTACCCTGCTTACACTGTGTCAACATGTCATATTTATTGTTTATTATGTAAAGAATGCTCTGAATATAAAGTGGTTAATTCCTTAACAGGAGAAGTGTGGCTGTTGTCATGCAAGTTCTAGAGTACTTCATGAACGTTAGTAACTCTGTAATAAACATAAAATTAATAAACTCATTACTTATGAGACTAAGGGATAGTGTATTTCACAAGTAAAAGGCAGAGAAACAGGAAAATGAAATGGAAAACCATACTCCAAATCTAGTTAATGAAATAGAACTCTATAGCATTTGCTTTTTTTACATTACCTAACTTTATATTTGGCTTTATTTTTCGCAGTGAACCTTCTGTTGACACTAGGTGCTCTCATGTTGCATGGCAGTTTCCCAGAAATTTAAGCTCCAGCTACCAAATGCACTGTATATGCCCTGAACATAGGAAGTAATAAAAGAAATAATAGTACTTAATAAATCTCTACTACTACAAACTGTTTTAATGAGGAGATGACTGTAGAGTGCAGTGGTAATCATTTTCCCACTCGTGGGCACTTGCTGATAAAACTCATAACATGTCACTGATCATTCATTTGTTGAGGTAGCTAATACTGTGAACGAGTTGAAGTGTTTTTTGTAAAAGATTTGGAAATGCTCCCTAGTGGGGAGGCACCAGGACCTTACTGTATTTCTTTTCTTCAATACATTTGTGTCTTGCACATGATTTGGGCAAACGTTAAGTGTTCTAGGATCACATATAGATGGTCCAGTTCTCAAAAGCCAGTAGTTCAGTGCTGAAACTTGAGGAGTCTCAAAATTGAAAACAGTTGACAGTTGTGTGCAATGGAGTTTCTGCTTTCTCCTGGAAAACACAGAAATTTGCTCAGGAGTCTTGGGACAATTTGAGCAGCTGAGATTTGACCTTGCCAGTCTTTTGAAACTGTTTGGGAAATTATCTTAGAAATCTTACTGTGACCAGGGTATTATTTTTTTTTAACCTGTACCCTATGTTGCATTGTATTTACTGGAAAGCGATCACTAGACTTCAGCTTTTATTAAGTAGAAACTCTATCTGTATATTAAATTTTGAGCTAGGAATATGATTTGAATTAAAAATATTGAACCTTATTTTCTTTCTTGGGCTAGAAATGAAACATTCTATTTAATCTCTGAGTGGGAGGTTGCATTAAAAGTATGGTGATTTTTTGGTTTTGCGTTTCCATGTAAGTGACTTTATCACTATGTCCCTTTAATTACTTCAATCAGAACATAGCATTCTAATGAATTTTCTTACACTTATTTTAGAAAATTCTGGCTATAAATGCCAGTGGAATGTACAGTACCTGAAAATCTACCTCATGAAGGCAATAAATAATACTTATCCATCCTGAAATTCAAAACTTAAAAAAAAATAAATCATGTGCTGTGTGTATTTTAGCAAAGATATTATGTGGGTTTTAGCCATTAGAGAACCACTGGGGCATTGAACTTAATTTTCTTCTCTTCCCTGATGCAACTATTAAAACATTTTATAAAATACCACAGGCTCTTCAGTCATGAGGGGGTGTGTGTGTGTGCGCGCGCTTTATTCTAGCTCAAGCTATTTCTTTGTCTGACTTACATAGAGTACTTGCTCTAGATCTGTTCTGTTCTACTTCTAACCACTTGTAGTGATACGAAGAAATGTCAGTTGAGAACTGAAAGATCAGTCAACTGCTTAATGGTGCTTAATTTTTATAAGGTTTATTTTGTTGTAAAAATTCCTTAACATTTGCATTGCTCTGAAAGTGTATATTCATGCTAGTATTTATAAAGTAAAGATTTACAGTGGAAGGAATCATATTCCTGATACATTTCTGGTAACTCAACTTGCATCCAGATGCCTGCAGAAAGTTATCTGGTAGAAACCAAAGCAGTTGTTTTTTGGTGTTTTTTTTTTTTTTTTTTTTTTTTTTTTGTTTTTTTTTGGTTTTTTTGGTTGTTTTTTTTTTTTTTTTTTACAGTTAAGTTTTAATT
>VXBC01009560.1:197787-341865 GCA_013399945.1 Ploceus nigricollis
TTTTTTTTTTTTTAATTCACAGTTAAGTATTAATTTTCATGCTATTGCATTAGGTAAACAGAGTAAAAAAGTGTGTCTGGTTTTGAAATCTGAGATTCTGAAATATAAAGCCCATTCCAACAGAAAGCAGTAAAGCTTTAGGACTGACTTCACACTTCCAAACAGGTGGATTATTTCAGATACTGTGTCAAAAGCATATAATTTATGGTGAATAAACCTTCTAACTTAATAGCACAAAGAAAACACAGAGCATGCTGATTATTCTAAAGAGTCTGAAACTTTTACAAGTATCCTTATTTGTGTGATATAAATATGTTTTAAAATAGTTTACTTAGCCAAATATGCTAACTTCGTTTAGATTCATTTTTGTGTTAATTTTTTATGGCTTCTTGAAGTTACAGTATCAAGACATATTATGCATTCATTGTTTAGGTGATTTATAGTGCCATATTTATAATTTGCTATGTAACATCACAATGAAAATCATTACAAAACTCTGGTGGATAATTTATAGATAATATTTTGGTCTTTGTGATGCAATTAAGTTATTAGAGAAAAAATACAAGAAAAGTTAAAAGAATATCAAACATTCAAGTCAAGCACTCCAAAATTAGAAAATACTAAAACTGAAGCCATTGTAGCCTCTGTGGTTCAGCTTTTTTACATGTTTCTGTCTTAGGAAATATCTATCCCTATAGGAAATTCTCTGCTTAGTGGAAAGTGTGGGTTTGGGAGAGACATGTAGACCACAAAAAATCTAGCGAGAACTGCAACCTGTAGCAGTCTGAGGTCATCTCAACAGCTGAGGCTGTGATTGAGCATTTCAGTCCTGAAGAAAACAGAATAGCTTGATTTACTCCAGGCGATGGCAGAGTCACCATCCCTGGAGGTGTTCAAGAAATAACTGGCCATGACGTCTGGTTCTGTGATGCGGTTGCCAAGGTTGAACTAGATCTTGGAGGTTTTTTCCAAATCGCAATAATTCTGTGATTCTGTGACAGGACAAGGAGGAATGGCTTTAAACTGAAAGAAGTTTAGAATTAGAAAGGTTTGAATTAGGAAGAAATTCTAAACTGTCAGGGTGGTGAGGCGCTGGAACAAGTTGCTCAGAAAAGTGGATGCCCAGTATTGCTGGCCGGTGGACTATGTACAAATCACGAATGGGATGGGACTGCTGAGGAATGCGTCTCCAGCTGGTTATTGTCTAGCATCAGTGTCATTACATGGTTATGACAATGGGAAGATGCCAGCAGCTCACATCCGCGGCAGCAGACAAAGATCTTAATGTTACAACCTACTTTAAAAGTTTTTTTGACCAATCACACAAAGCAAAAGCATATTGTAGTTCTATCCAACCACTATAAACAAATACCTTCAGTTAAAACAACACTTGCTTATTTCAAATACAATACCTGCTTGTAAGCCTTAAAACACAATGCACAGAGCTCTATTATTAAGCTTAGAACTTCCTAATATCTTGCTAGATATACTTTTCTGTAGCTTAGGGAGTTATTCTAGACAAGCGTTAATACACAGACCATTGTTCTATTTGTCCTTACTTTTCTACTGCTTATATAATTTTTCTGCTGACAAATCTTATGGCTACTGCTTAGCTCTAATTACAGTTCTGCTGTCTCTGAGGCCTGCCTTTTGCAGCTTTCCTAAAACCCTCTGATTTTAAGGATTCCCACAATTCCCCCTCTCAGTTCAAGTGAAAAGAAACTTTTCTAACTGTGTAATTTATTAACTACCTTATTACTTGCTTAAAGCATCTGTCTCTGAGGTCTGCGTTTTGCAACTTTCTCAAAACCCTCTGATTTTAAAGATTCCCACACCCAGTACCTGGAAGTGTTCTCCAGGCTGAAGGGGCATTGAACAACCTGGTTTAGTGAAGGTATCCCTGCCCACAGCAGGTAGGTTGGAACTAGAGGATCTTCAAGGTCCCTTCTAGTGCAAACCATCTACAATTCTTTGATTCTATGCTTGAGAATAGAAGAAAATATAAGACATATTATGATGAGTTGCATTATGAAAAATGAGCCTTTAAGTTAGGCTTCTAGGAGTTCAGAGGCATTCCTTGGTCATTCGTGCATAGAGTTAACTTTCTCTCATCTTGTATGAGCTGTCTTATCTGTCTCAGCTACCTAGACTGAACTTTGGTTGAAAGTTATGTAAGTTCTGTAATTTCTGCATAAAATTCTTTTCTGGTTAAAGTCTGGGGTATCCGGGCAAAACTTTTCAGCTTTTCCTCTTCACACTAATCAGAACATTTATTTCTGAAGTATGTATGCACCTAGAGTGTACTCAGAGGGTGTATGCCAGTCACACCCCCTCAGTTTTCTGCTTGCCATCTGTATCTGAGGAGTTGAGCCTTCTGCCTGGAACCTTACTTGTGTTACTTAAGCCTGTGTGGTATTTTTCTCAAAAGCCATCATACCCTTAACAACACTTGTCAGCTTCAACATGGGCTAAAACTCTGTGCAACTTGCTGCCTCGCTGAAGGCAAAAAGTTGCATAGAGGGTACTTATCAAGGTAGGACCTAAGTGGCCACAGTTTCTGCTGTAGCATGCAGGCAAGTATGGATAATGGGCTCCAGGTTGCAGAACAGGGTCAGAGTCTAGGGCCAGTAGTTTGCATGCCACTTAGGTACTTTGGATAATATTGCATTTTTTCTTCTTTAAATTGTCGTCTTTTCTTTCATAACTGAACATCTTCAAGAACATCTTGTATCCAGATGTCTGTTTGGCATTTGCTATGAAAATAATATAGTTACAGATTAACTTCTGTGCCAAACTACTTCTGGCTGTTTTGAATCAATTATTTATTTATGTGAAAATCTAGGTTTCTATTGTTTTGAGTACTATGTAAAGACAAATTTCTTGACGCTGAAACAAGCACATACACATCCATCCATCTATACACACACATATATGTACATACATATGTGTGAAAATAAAAAGGTGTTTGCAATTAAACTGGAAAACCAATAAAATGAATTCTCAAGTTCTGCACTGTGGTTATAGAGCAAGATTTCATTGCAGACTGAGTGAATGTATATTTGCAACTTAAAATCAATTCTAAGAGATTACAGCTATTTTTAATACTATTCCGTGGGGAAGATAAGGTGGATTTTATCCAGCTTCATAAACTTAAAATAATTTTAGACCTTAATACATTTCTAAAGGATGATGCCTTGCGTATATATGCACATAGATTCATATTGCTAGCCCATTTTAATATGCCTATGCTAGTACCAAGGTTTTAGGAGTTTTTACTTTTGGATGTGACACAGAATGATAACTTCCCTTTAAGACTGGTGTAACTACTTACAGAAGCAATTATGCTACTTTAGTTTGCTGCTTGATAATATGTACAAATAAAATGCATTTATTATATTATTTCTAAGAAATAAAGGAAACCTACTGAATCATTTAAGTCATGAAACTGAAGACAGAACACGCAGAATTTCAGAAGAAGTATTGTCTCAAGTACATAGTTCCCCATTGTATACATCCCTAATTACCACTTTAATTTCTGAATTCTATGAATTAAGCAAGAACCAATGAATTCTGTAGAACTGCATCTTTGGTCTTGAAAGATAAATGTAGTTATTTCTTCTGTCTGGTATGAATTCAGAGCTTCAACAGATCTTCCAGGCTCATGCTTTTGGATATACGGTGATCTCACAATGGAAGTTTTGTTTTGTTTCACAGAAGTTGCATTTTGCCATCAAAGAGCATAGCTTTGTTTGAAGAGCAACTTTTCTCTTTGCTCAAAGAGCATTTACTTTTGAAAGTCTGTTGACATGACTTCCTTGTAAAGTTATGACTTGCATTATTTTATTCTTCTGAAATGTTTTACAGAACTTTGATATAGATGCTTGCCAGAAAGTATTTTTCTGTGAAAATAATATACTTTATCTGTACCTTAGACAAAATTTCAAACTGAAAGTAGGGCCAACATAATGGTTATCTTTTTATACTTCAGAAAACTGTTTTATATCCAGATGGAGCTTTTCAAAGAAATTCAACAGGAATTCAAAGCACCTCAATCAAAATAATAACCAAATAGTGAAGGAAGTAACATTTAGTGAAAGAATTAGTTATTTATCCAGCTATACTGAAGATTATTCAGTTCAAAACTAGTAGCATTGAACAGTTCAAATTACTGAATGTCTTTAAGTTTTTGAAGAAGGTGATCATCAGCCAGCTTCATTAACAAGAATATAAACAAAATGTGATTTATATGTAAATGCCTCATCTTATATGCAAATACCTCAGCTTAAGTTTATGATTCAGTTTTCTTAGTTTATTACACTCCTGTAACTGAGTCTTTTCTGTGGTACTCGTAATACTGGTCATTGTTCCTTTCAGAATCAATGGTCATTCTAAGAAATAAAATTAATAAAGTTATAGCAGTCTCAGATAATGGTTAATAAAACTTGCTCTTAAAAAGAATCTTTTTCACAAGGACAAGTAGATTAAATTCTGAGCAAAAGGAGATTGTTTCCTATGGTGTTAACATAATTTCATACTCAAAACAAATGTACAATCTACCAAAAGGCATTCCATTTAACTAGACTTCAACAGGATGTTGAGTAATTTAGAGTAATTAAGACTCCCAAAGTAATTTACAATAAAATACATCATTCAACAGTATTGGGCAGTCTTTACTTAGGTCTCCTTTGTCGCTTCAGTTTCTGATATAGCTGATGTTTTTTAGCATGAGTGGTCTTCTACTTGGTCTTTGTACGTCTCTGTTAAGCTCCTCTGATACTATCTATTTAACTTCTTTTCCCATGACCTTTTCTGTATGTATTTGAGTTCTTTTCACTTTCTTTCTGCACTAAATTTTAAGTCTTTAATTGCCCGCACCACCATCCACTAATCTGTTACTGTAGGAATGCCAGCACAGCCCACCCTTGACAACAAATGTTAAGGCAAGGATGTGGGTGTGAAGGGGAACACCCAAAACTGTCTGAGGGCGTGTTTGCTTAAATGCTAGCTGGGAAAATCTGAAGGGATTTCTGAAATAAAGGAGTCAGCTTTAATAGAAATATGTAAAAGGAAAACTTTTAGCATGCTGGAAGATACCTTGCAGTGGAACAGCTGAACCTCCTTCCTGCTATAAGTCTTCCAAAATGGCACTATTAGATGAAACGAGGAGGGACTCACACCTTGGGGGTGTGTGTGTATCCTCCATTCGTGCTTTCACACCAAAATGTGAATTAGCAGCCTGTGGTTTGTGTCACAAGGTTTGTGTCAATTGGGTGACCTGCCCTCCCAGGGGAGAATGTGCTTGTAAGCCATATGTTGTCTATGTTCCCATAGTTCTGTGGGTGTGAGTGCCCTTAGAACTCTGTGGGTTTGAGTAGAGAGGGGTTTTAGAAATTAAGAGGTGTTTATCAACATTTTGTAAGTGTCTAATATTGTAGTTTGTCTATTTTAGTTAATAATGAATGCAAAATTCATTGATTGTTAGTTTATTATTTCTCATTAATAAATCAGAAAGCTAATTAAATCCTGATTTTAGCTATGTAAATGGAACAGTTTTTCCCGGAAAAGTTACCAATTTTTTGCATCCAAATTACATCCTAGAAGCAGTTGTAACACAATTTGCACTCAAAGTGAGATTTACATGTGAAACCAAGATGTTTTAGTCCAATTGCAGGTCTTAACAATCTAATCAGAGAATTATTAACCTATTCACAAAGATTCTAGATTCTTATAATATAAATTATTCAGTTTTTACAGCTTATTTCTGATAATGCCATTTTAAACTCTTTTCTCGTATCTGTCCAGCATCTCTGTGTTATGCTCAGGCCTCCACTGGTTTTCTTGGTCCTGAGCTGGTGGCTTGGAGAGTTGGGGAGAGAGCTGATTATAGGAGTAATTAGGATTTTATAACTTTAATTGTGATTGTTTTGGAAGCTTTTCTTGTAACACAAAACCTGTGGCTTGTTACAAGGGATGGTGGCACTATATTTACTGGCTTACAAGGCTACCTACCGTGGGGAAACTAAACAGAGATCTAACATTGAGAGAGGTCTATCTTCATCTTGTCATCACTTTGTAATAGTAACGTGGACCTTCAGGAGGTACTGTTATCTTCCGTGTCTAAACTTTTAAATTTAAGTTTGCGGGTTTTTTTTTTTTGGTTTTTTTTTTTGCCCTGGCAGATGTTTTATCCATGTAGCATTTGTGTAACCAACTTTTTTTTTTTTCTTGTTGTCAGAAAGGTTTCTGATAGTGATAGAATCAGCATTAATGGAACCTAGTCAGATAACCTGATTGTAAACATCTTGTTTCAATAAGCAATGCTTCTGTTTTTAAATGCCTCATTCTGTAAATTGATATTATCAAATAAGGATCAAGTTTCAGCACTAAGTTTGATAATCCATGTTTTTCTGTTGCCTTGTTCTTTTAAAAGTTTAACTTCTCTTTTAAAGTTCTTCTAGCCTTCTGATATGTTTACATTCTTGTAGTCAGATTCTCACGCACTTTCATGCAAAAATAGAACTTTACATTCTTTCCCCATGGGAGGAGAAAGTTTGATGGATGGATGCTTTGACCAGTGTGATTGGAAAGGTGGTAATTTCATCGTCCAATCCACGGTCATCTTTAGAATTGTATAAATTGCGAGGTCCCAAATAAACGCTCTCGAACTCGTAGTGCGTATGTATGCTCATTTTGTGTGGAAATGCGACATTTTTCAGCATTGTTTAAATAATTTTGATACCATTTCCACAAAACTCTTAGATTGAAATGTAGGATAAATTCATGCCATCTTGCAAAAAACAGGTAAACTAATAAATATGAAAGCGGTGATGTAGTCATGTTATTAATATATCTAGTAAAATACAGATCTTTTTGCAATAGCTACAGAGTATTCTCCAAAAATGCTGTGTTTGGATAGTCAGGATAATAATTGATAGCCATCTGATTCTTCTGAATAGCCATCTGATTCTTCAGAAGACATAGGTAGTACCATATCAATATCAGTCTGTGTGTGCAACTCTTCCCAGAGTACGTGTGCTACATCAAAACTGTCTTTTCTGTTTCTGTTTAATACTGTGGCATTTTCAATATTTACATTCATTACAGGTATTCTTTTTTCATTTTATGTTGTCTTGTCTGCTTTCCTTCACTTAGTGGTAGACTGTCAGGCTACTTCGTGTAGCCTGATTAATGTCCCAGAAAAATTGAGTAAAAGATACCTATATATTTTCAAATTGTTATTTCATCAGCTGAACTTGCCTTCATCAGAAAATAAAAATCTTTGAACACTTTCAAAGAGATACTATAGTTTCAGAGGGTTTGGGCAGTGCCAGGGTCTTCAGCAGCTCTCTCTACCTTACTGTCTATTCCTGTACTCCTGTGTTGGACACACTCCTAATCTTACTTCTGCATCTGGTATCGGGGAATATTTTGTGTGCTATTTAATGATAGATCTAGGGTGGACGGTACATCAAAGTTGAATTTTTCCTGCAACAGTAGGTGGTTAGGAAAGAAAAGTAAGGTGTACTGATGAATGGGGTTGTTGTGACCCAAGGGCAGGACCTGGCACTTGGCCTTGTTGGTCTTGTTCCATCGGTTCAGCCTGTCGAGATCCCTCTTTACAGCCTTTCTACCCTCCAGCAGATCAACACTCCCACCCAGCTTGATGGTGTCTGCAAATTTACTTGAAGGTGTGCTCGATCCCCATGTCCAGTTCATTGACAGATATTTACAGGGCTGAGCCCTGGGGAACACCACTAATGACCAGATGGCAACTAGATTCACCACCATTCACCAGCACTTCCTAGATCCGGCTATCCAGCCAGTCTTTAATGTGTATCTCTTTTGATTTTTGCTGAACATACTAGGAAATAATGAAATTATATTCAGATCTTCTAATTGCTTTCAGAAAGTAACAGTTTAGATGAGTAAATTCTCTAGTGAAAAAAAGCTTCTTTGACTGATTCAGCAAGACTCATGTTATAGTTGAATCCTAAATCTTTTTGAGAGAAGATATTCCACCATTTAGTACTCTTTTTATTTCCTACTTAAGAACTGCTGAACTAAATATTGCTCAAAGCACTAATAAAGCTGTAATAGAATATGTGTTATGTATTTATTTATGACAAACGTGTTAATTTGCAGTTTGTATAACCTGGAAGTGCAGCCAATTCCTTTATTTCTTAAAAATTAGAAAGCTAGTAACAATTACCAGGGCTAATAGACAAATAGGTAACCATAGAGTGAATGACTGTAACAGGCAGATTACTCCATTTATTAACTTAATATAACAATATAATCAACAAATTTTCCAAATGTAAGAGCCAGTAATTAAATTAGATCTTTGTTTTATAACATAGTTAACAGTCTTCATTGGTACATCATACATTTACTCTGAAGTGATGTCAGCAGTAGCTGAAGTAATTTAATTTTTTTTAATAAAGTATTGATTATTAATTTTGTGTAGATATACAAATCATGTAGTTATAAAAGTTTGAGAGTAACTGTGTATGCAGCTGGTTTTTCTAAACGGCTTTAGAGCAGTATGTATGTGCAGTAGTACATACACTATGGCTTAGGTAACTCTCATCTCCCATCATGATTCTTTTCTGATTAGTCTAAGCATGATTGGCTATAGTTATCCAAAATACAGTGTCAGAGCAAATGAACACGGTATTCAACTCAGATAACAAAAGAAATATTCTACCAATATAACTACTCAACCTAGACAGAGATAGATAGGTATCAAGTATAAATATGTTTTATCTTTGTAATTCAGATATGATCTTAATGGGTTTCTCTGTGTGTGTAAGTTGCTCAGCCTTCTTTGGCTTACTTTTCACAACATTTAATTTCCTCTATTTCACTCTTACCCGTGAGCTTACATGGGGAGAAGCTGTCACTTAAAGGCAATGCCCACATAGACATTTTCAACTTCACTTGTCTAATTTTTCAGGCAGAAAGAAGTCCATTCTGCTTGTGCACTGAGCCATGAAACCAGATGGCTGCAATTAACCCAGCAATGAAATGAAGTATGATATCTCAGGCTCTGCAATGTGATAACACTCCGTGGTTTCCTTTGGCACAGCGTATGAATGAACACACTAGAAAAACTGTGTAAACATTCCCTTAAATGAACTGTGTTGTAAGATACTGAAATCCTTCACATCTCTTGACCATGCAGAACTCAAAAGTTAGCTGAAGGGAGAAAAGGGCTTGTGTAGGACTAGGCATTCTGGAAGCCAAGCATGGTGAACTGAACCAAACAAAAAAAGAGGGACAAGTTGTCTAGATGCCTATAATCCAGCTGCTTATGGGAAAGAAGTAATAAGTGAATGGTAAAACAAATAAATTTCATTTAAATTTTCTAGTACAAACTTCCCTATTTTGCTACTTGTTGTTTATATTCAGGATTTTGAAATAAATCCTACATTGGTGCTCTCTACTGAGTGCAGTCATTATTTAGGGTCTGATTCTTTTTAGGAGCTATCAAAGCATTTAGTATGACGTAATGTGATTATGGGGTTTGGTTTTTGGTTTCAATTTGAAATGAAAAGGTTAACTTTGTCATTTACCAACTTTCATTAGTTTTATGTTAAAAAGGTTTCTATGAGTAAGCAAATGAGGATGAACATTACTTATTAAATATGTGCCTCCTCTGTGCCCTCTTTTGGTAGGAAAAATTGCCTTTCTGAAGGCAACAATTTATTTTAAAAAATGCATCTGGGGTTTAGATTTTAATTATCAATCAGAAAAAAAAAAAATCTAATAAAAGTACCACACCCAAAAACTGTCTTTGCTGGGTACAGTACTGAGGTGTTTACTAAAAAGCTTCTGTTAGAAATCAGACAAGTGATTTTTTTTTTAATAGAGGGTGCATTTGCATTTCTAATTACTTACCTTTCCAGATTTATGTTCTTAAAGCTACATAAAGCATGAAGCTTTTTGCTCTTTTTCTATATAAGAGATTGAATAAAGCCTCAGTTGATTACAGTTTATAAATTGACCACATGCCAATTATACTGGAGGTTTACAAAAGGTAATGAATAGCTCATTGACTGTGTCTGTTTACTGTGCACTCTGCATTGATTTCTGGTTTGTTATAACATTTCACACATCGGCACTGAAACCACTAGACCTACCATTCTCAGAGGGACCTGAGAGTACCATGGGTCAATACCTGAACCATATACTGTACATACTCTACTTAGTTCAAATTAATCACCGTGGACCAATTTCAGTCCTAGCATAAGTGGGTAGAACAGCAGGACTTGTTTTTAATAGAACTTTATTGACATACTCGTATCTTACTAATCTTCTTACAAATTAGTATCATATTTTGCTAAAATTTCTGAAAATTTTGAAGTTGTTCTTTTATATTCCTTACATTCCAATATTTGATAGGGCTTTCTTTTCAATCAATAATTGGTCATTTCAAGTTTACTTTTGGATTGGAGTGTTAAAATTTTGATGTACTGAAACCTTCCTGGACACTTAGGCTTTCTGCTTATCAAACAATTTAGCTTTGCCATACACGGTCAGCAAAAAACATGATATTCTGGGCATAGTCTTTAAACCACCCTATTATATGGCTGATCTTTAAAATATTTTTCTACTTATGAGGGTATTTATTAACTTTTATGTTTAGTGCTGGGAAAAAAATTTGAGCATTTGTATAAGAATTAAAGTGTGTCATAGACAAGAGAATATGAGAGAATAAATATATAACTAAATTTGTGTTTCTACTAGCTAAGTTCTGTATTTTTTTATCTTAGACAGTTGTCAAAAATGCAGCCACTTAACAAATACGTAATTGAGAATACTTTCTTTGTGGTGGTGTCTTCTTCCGCTTCCAGCAACATCAGTGAGAGATTTCCAGAGCTGGAAATTTATCTGCACCATACGTGGTAGTTTGTAACTTCCAACCAGAATGTCAAGTATTTTAGTTTTGAGAGATTATCCAGTAAAAGGGCTGATGTAACTGAAAAAGTACATGACCACAACTGAGACAGGCAGGATCAAAGTCACATGGATTGCTCTGAAATAACAATATTTCTTTCTGTCTGGCTCATCCACCCTCAGGTGATGAGAATCTTAGAGTTCTTGTAAAGTTCATTCCTGCAGTTATTCAAAATACTCATCCTACATTTGATTTGTAACACAGCTAAGTATATACACTAACTATTAGCTCAATATTCATCTCTCTTCTCACTATTTTTCCGTGTGCTACCTTGACTTTACTTACAGCATCCACCAAGTCTAGGCTAAGCTACATCAATCTAATCATGTAACCGTAACAATGACTACAATATTTTATAGTCAGATGTTCATGGGGAACATCAAACTTCCCTTATTTATATCTGGATAATTTTTTACATAGATATTTTAAACCCCTGTGTAATCTCTAGCTAGTACAGATACTCTGCAAGATAACTTTCAGACTTTAAAATCATGAATTTATGTACAGTTAGGCTTTTAAAGCTGTTTATACTTCTTAAATCTGTAACGTATTGTGGCAGTTTTGCAAAAGCCTCTAAATCACTGCTTGCTTTTAATAATTTCTCAACTTCATGCTGTGCTCTTGTTTTATTAAACAATAATAATTTCATATTCCTCTTCCTGCCCATACTATTTATATTGTACATTTCTTCTGCTGGGAGTATTTAACCTAGAGAAGAGATGGTTTAGGGGGTGTCTCATTGGTGTATGTAAATATCTGAAAGGAAGTGTTCAAAAAAGATGGAGTCAGGCTCTTTTCATGGGTGCCCAGTGATAGGCCCAGAGGCCACTGAAGTTTCCTTCCTTTGGAAGTTATCTTTCTTACTGAGGCATATAGAATTGAAAGTAAATAAAGGAATACAAAGAATATGAAGAAAAACATGATTACAGTCAATAGAAAAAAAAATGCAACTGTATCACTTATAGAAACACCTAGAAATACCTTAGAAAAGATAACAGTAAAGAAAAAAGAAAAAACTGATCTGGATACCTAAAACAAAAAGGACAGATTGTAAAAACATGCTCTGAACTTGAGGAGAAAGGAAGAAACATGTAGTTAACAGTTCTCATCTAAAACAATCCAGTGTATTCCATACAGAGGCTTTAGCAGTTATGCAATTTATGAATATGATGTAGAACCCTGAAAGCACAGTGAAATAGAGTTATCAAAAGAGTTCAAACTGTTAAAGAGATCAATAGAAAGAATTATAAGATTATGTTATGGCATGATGTTATAGAACTCTGTGAAATTATTTATGAGTATAAAAATCTAACCAAAACAGAAATGTGATGCTTCTTTTCTCTGAAAAATTAAGACTAACAAATCATTGGTTCCTTATTCTTTCTAATTAATTACTATTAGTAATGGTATCTAGTGCCTTTTAGAGCTTCCAATATAATGACTGAACACATTCAATCATTAGAAGTATTCCTTTGTCCATTTTTTCTCAATGATTACATTGACAATATAGTCAGTATTTTCTTTTTGATTATGAATTCAGTAAGCAGATACGTTGTGTTCCGTAATCACCCAAATTCAGTCACTTCCTTATTTATTAATTCAGGGATAAATTTACTAATGGGAGGTAACTGAGTTTTCCTTACTGTCTCTGTGCTTGTGTGACACCCTCCCGTTCTGATAAGAATTGCATCTGTCCCTTTCACTAGTAGGCTATTGGTTGCTTCCTCAATTGTTCTTTATTTTTGTGTATTCCTACCGTGTCTATGTTTGCAGAAGTCTTTTACTAAATTCTTCTTAAAATCTTTCAGTGATCATTCTTAGAGTTTCAGTCAGCCTGACTGGCAATCATATTGTCATTAGTATCTATAATACATTTTCTCAAGAAGTAAACTTTTTTTCTCTTTGATGTAAGGAAGGACTGTTGAGTTTCTCAAGTGTTTTCATGCATTGTTTTTACTCCCTTCATTTGAATTAGTAATAATAATAGTAATAATAACCAAATCATGAAAGTAAATATATTTAGAAGCTTGTTATTATCAGCTGAAACATTTGCCCAAATTAATTAAGGTTTCTAAAGTTCTTGTGCTAAACTGAGTGTATCAGAAGACATTCCTTACCCAGACTGCAAATTAAGCAAAAAAATGCTATAACCTCTTAACACGTTTCAGCCTTAAATTTTCAGACAATTCAAAATAGTGAACAGTCTTTCTTCTTTCTGTTCCAGTTTGTTGTATGGTCTTTTGGTGCAGAAAATGTCCCAAAGCTTTTTGCACCTGCTTCTTATTTTTCTTTTTTTTTTTAGCCACATTTATAGTCTTCATTTGTTTCAGAGTTTACATGGGCAAATTTCTCTTAGCGTATGGCACTATTTCAGTTGGAAGTAGATCTTTTTATGCAGTGTGTCAGATTCCACTCAGTTTTCTTGCCAAGTAGGGTGCCAAAGTGAATCACCAAGTGAGGATAACCATCACTCATCACTGAGTTGGTCCTCACTAGTGGCAGAGGAGTGCTTTCAAATGACTCACCAGTTGTTTTTAAGGAAGCAAGAGAATCCCTAAACTGACAGCAGAGCTTTTTTTTTGGATTACCGTGGCAGAACAAAGGAAATACAGAGTGAGATGTCCCATCACAGAAAAAGAGAATGTTGTACAAGTTCACTCCATGACAAAAAGGCAGAACACTGGTTAGGTAAGGTTTAAACAGACTTTATATATGTCTGTAGAAGAGTCTTTCCCATATTTTTCTTCTAGTGATCCTTGTGATATTACCTGATTTTATGCTCTTTCCTGAAGATGTTAGTTCAGGACATTATTTTTGGTAGTTTTACGTTTCACTACTTTGTTATTCTTCCAGTCAGTATTAAAATCTTAGGTGCACTGTAGAAATAATTTCTTCTGTATAGTCTGCATCTTTATGGACATTGATCACAGTCAGATGCTCATTTCACCTTTCCTCCTACTCGCCATAGTCTTCCAACTGCCAAAATCTAGTTTTCTTTCCTACTGAGCAGGGCTTATTACAGATAATGTATTTTGTGTTACAGTGACAGCTTTTCTCAATTTTCTTGTTTTCCAATTTATTTGGTCAGATGATGGTGATTATAATATTATCTGAATAACAGTGTCTCACATTGAATATGCAAAATAGATTTTTAATTTATGATGTGCTTCAAAATTATTAAGGAATCTGCAGCTAAAACATAATGGTATTCGACTTAGGGATTTGGGTTACTATTTTAATGTTTTGTTAAATGCTGATTGTACTTTTAAATTAAGACTGACAAGATGGAGTGTACAGAAAAAGAGAACTCTGGAACATCTTCCAGAAATTGGAGCTGAGTGTTTTCTATCTCTAAGGTGTCATCTGAAGAATATATGTGAAATATAATTTTTTTCTGCTTTTATTTTGACACAAGTTCACTTGATTTACTTGACGAGAATGTCTAATCAGATAATTTTATTTCTTGTCTTTCTCCCCCACAGAATATCACACCCCCGTTGTAGTGGTCAATACATTGTAGAGAAATAAAAACGGAGATACATAAAGGACAAGTATTATCACTGTATTTTATAGGCTTGTACTGGCTATATGACACAAGTAAATAGACCAAATTCTTTCTCTTGATTTCACCACTCATCATTTCTGTCTTGGCTTGCTACCATGTCTGTATGCAGTAAAGTTTGTAAGGTGTCCCAGCTTCCCCTCATTAGAGGTTTTATTTCTTCTTTTAGATCTCAATTTTTTTGTCTCTGCGTAGGTGAAAACTTAAATTTATAGAAAGCACTTTGGGCAATGCTGCTGCCAATTAATCAGAGAGGTTTACATCTAATTTCTGCCAGCTTCTCTTAACAGACAATTTTTAGAAGATAACAAAGTGGGAAGAACATTAAGGTGATCCTGCCTAACTGTGAGAATAAAAATGGCTCAGTCTGTCATTTCAAGAAGATTTCAGTTCAAATGTGGATATAGTTCTTTCTTGTAGCTACTCTTTTGGAGAAATAGTTGTTTGGTACTCTACCTTTAATGCAATAAAAATACACATTCAGGAGAAAGATTTTCTAAAATAATGTATGAAAAATATGACATGAAAAATCTGATGTCTTTATTTGCCATGAATGTAACTACAGCTTTTTCTTCAGTGGAATTTTTGAGGGAATCCTTGAAAATTGAAATATCATTAGGTATTGCAATATAAAAAAATAAACAAATAATTTTCTCTTTGGTCATTAAATGGATATTTTTCTTTCAGTTAAGCTATTATCATTTGTTGAAATGCCAGTTCTTAATGTAGCTCATAATGTCTGCTGGAGGATGAAATTACTCACAAGAGAGGGCCCTCAGAGAAGGATCAATGTTTTTATATTAATGTAAATTACCACTGATTAATGAATGCTGTAACCAATAAGGATTTAAATCCTAACTCTGTTCCTTTTTTGAAACCTAACATTCCTGTCAGTATTTCAAGTTAGTAGCTAGATTAATTTGTCACGTACAGAAAATAGTAATAATATAAACCTAATCAAGAATATTTTTTCTATAAAAAGCAGTGGATTTTTGGAGCAGAGAGTAAAATGGAAGTTAAGGAATGTACTTCATTTTTATACAAAAGAATGTATATAATATTATTTATCCATATCACTGAAATAAATGTCTTTGTATTTAGGATTAATTATACTGCATACTAGCTTTTCATCAGTACCTGTTTATGTTATATTCACTGTGATATTAGAACAGTATGAGCTCATGGAAATTCTTACTTAATATTTGGCTGCTATGTCTATAATTTCAAAACCATAGGAAATTAAAATACTGTGGACGTTAAAAGAGAAAGGCGAAAAAAACAATCCTATTTACATGCACCTGTGTGTCAGTTTGGTTATCATAGAACTCTTTGCCACCTAGACTAAGGAACACCAAGTTGTTGGTATGAGTATGTGTGCACCACTGCACTGACAAATGTAGTTGATGCTTGTGCACTTGAATCAAAACCAGGTGGAAACTGTGCAAGAATGTATATTTAACGAGAAACAAAGACTAAAGTAGCAAGTTGCAATACTGTGGAAAAGCAAAGGAGAACAAAGACTTAGTGTCTGTCATGAAAAAAAGAGTTTGGCGACCACTTTTTAGCCATCAGACTAGGAACCAAGTCCCAGAGCTCCAGAGTGGAAATACTCCTACTCTTACTATGAGTTTTGCAGAAGAGAGAATGCGCAATGCATGCTCCTTAGGGTATATTTTTGTACCAAATGGAATATTATTCTGAAAATCTCAACCCAGATAACAATCTCTTTATCTGATGGCTTTTTTTCTTGATCAAATCAGAAGGTGAGAACTGGTGTCTATGGTAGTGAAAGCATGGTTATGGGAATAATATTCTCTGAGAATTTGAGAAAGCCTCATCCTTTGAGGGTCACACATGTATTCTGTAACACATATCCATAATTTTAGCTAAAAAATTATTTTTGTGAGTGCTAAATAGATATGAGTCATAAGACAGATAGGTAAAGCTTACTTTATCATGCTGTATGACGCAGTGTATATCAAGGATAAGTACCTTGGCAAAGCAGATTGCTTAATTCATCAATAGGCAACTTTTCAGTTCCCTATCAGTTTGAGGAAGGGATATCTATTAGTTCATAAATACTCTCAAAAGAATCTTTCCTGTACAGCTTCTTGAAGTTTCTAATTGTCAGAATTTCACACATACACTTCAGAATTGTTATCTGTGTTTTCTGTAGAGGGAAACAGTGCAAGTACTGTGTAGTTTGAGTTTATATGGTAATCATTTGTCTGCTTGGTATACTGGTTTTCACTTCACTTACTTCAAAATGATTTTCATGCAGTACTGCAGACTGTATCTGCCTCCAGACTACAATGGGAGATAAACCTATTATCATTTTGCACCCACAGTGCATATGTGGTTACATAAACACGCTCATAAAGCCAAAAGCAAATACTACAATTAGTGACAATTAGTTTATCTCCTTAGGCTGTTACATTATTGTATAGTATTAAAATAAGTTCCTCTACACATGATTGAGAGAACCCAGAAATTTGACTGATAGTATCCCCAATAGGTTTTCAATGAATCTACAGGGATATATCTGTAGTGTGGTCTTTGCTAAATATTCTTGTCTCAGTTGAGCAGTTGAATGTATGAGTATAGAATCATGGAATAGTTTGGTCAGAAGGAACCTTAAAGATCATCTAGTTCCATTCAAAAAAATTGCATACTTGTATAATAACCAAAAGATAATAAAAGGTTGGGTTTTAAATATGTGGATGAAAACCAGAGTGACAGTCTTTTATTACTTTAGTGATTAGAATGCTACAATTTTGTTTAACCATATATTTACGAAATTATTAAATGGCCAGACTTAGATAGCTAGAGGGCATTAGTTCATATATGTATGTGTGTATACATGTTGATAATTATGTTCACTAATAAGCATAATTAAGGAAACAGAAGCTAAGATTTTTGGATACCTTTCAATTGTATTAGGAAAGAGTCTGTAAGAAATAAGTACCCTGATCCTCAAGTTGCTCTGGGAAAAAAAGCCATCTGAGAAAGAAACTAGTGAACCATACATTTTATTTTAGGTACTTACGATATTACTTGCCACAAATCTCTTGAACATTTTCCTAAATAAACCTTTGAATTGGCAGATAAGGTGAAGTCTGGTGTCTTGAAGCTGATTGGACTGAAGAAGAATGCAAAGCTATTAAAAAATTCATATTTATTGATAGCTGAGGGCAAAGCTTTTTCTCCAATTGTATTTTTCAGTTGTCTTCTCAGTAAAGTTGTTTTGAACCTTCTACTTCCCTTTGACACTTACCCAGGCTTGTTTTACTCTGTAGTAAAGGCATATTTTCTGTGTCATTGAAACATGCCCCAGTGCCTGCTTAGAAATCACTGAAGCAATACTTCCAGTGAAGACACAATTGTATTTTCTAATTATTCATGTGAATACTTTCTTATCCAGTACACCAGAATCTGTATTTAAAACTTGCTCTGTATTTGTTTAAACACTGCCAGATACTTTGCTTTTTGTTCAGCTTTGGTAAGTTTGACTGTTCTCTCTGCCTTAGGAACAGAGGGAGATGCTCACAGTTTCTGTAGCTATATTCCATATCCTTACCTCATAACTGTAACTGCAACGCACAAGACATTAGCTTCTGGTGAGAAGAGTGGTAAATGTAGCTTCAATTTGATGAGTTCTTAATATTTACATTCTGTTTACGTTAGAGTCTCAGCCTGCATCACACATTCAAACCATGCTTATGTATAAAAGGAAATACAAGGTGTGCCCTGAAATTATGAATTAATAAAGGAAAAAATGTTTTGTCTGTTGGTTCTTTCTATGTGCACATCTCACATGACTGAGGCTCTGCATGATCCAAAAGTGAATTTTTCAGGAAATCTCCACTACAATGCCTTTTGACTTAAAAAGAAAATTTTCACCTACTGAAGGAATATAATTTCTTATGTCTTGTGTAATAAATAATTAATTTTTCACTATTTTTTCTCAGAGTTTCTGAAAGTAAGGTCTAAAGAATTATGGAGTTTCACATTTTCATATGAAACAAGATTTTTGGGAAGAAAAAATGTTTTGTCTCTAATGGTCCATCCATTTTTAGCTGTGTAATGACAAATAGGAATAAGCAAAATAATCACTTCGAAATATGTGTTAATCAGGAAGCTGTCGTCCTTTCTGACAATATAAAAAATAGGGAAGAAATCAAACACATCAAAATACGTACATTATACATTGTAATAGCACCTGAGAAGAGAGATCCACTTATGCCTGTTTTCCATAAAAGGAATATACCAAGTTTTATGAACTCGGAGTGTAGTTTTTCTGTGATGTATTAAGTCTATAAGCTATAGTTTGTGTTCCAAGTTTTTACGTTTTGCACTGCTAATTTCATCCTTTTGTGTCCTATTGCAAAAATATACTTCTACCTTAACAATGATTTTTTTGGGGCCATGTGGATAGAGTCACTGAAAGCTGTAGTATTTCCAGGGTGTGAGCAGTAACCTATTGAAACCAAAGCGCGAGATCAGTGGACCAAGATGCTAGAAAGAAGTTCAAGTTAGTTTCATAACTGAAACTCTTCCATACAAAAAATGTCACTAGGTTTCATATGTTATTTTTACTAGAAGTTCAGAATCTTAGAACTTAAACTGTGTAATTAAATATGCAAACTGCCTAGTTTAGTGATGAAAAGTCTTTCTCTTTCTTTCTTTCTTTCTTTCTTTGATTCTTCAGTTACCTGATGGATGGTTTTATCTGTAGTTAAATTTACAAGTAGCAACTTAAGCTGTCACTAGCCTTTGTGTTCTAGTTCATGTCAGGACCTGAATTAACCTGGTTTCACAGGCCATAACTAGATTTTTGCTCTGGGTAACACAGCTCTCACAAAGTCAATAAATTAAGCAAATCTACATGGAGAACTAGAATAAGCTGTTCAGAAAAGTGGTGAAACCTCTGTCCTTGGCGATGTTCAAAAGCAGCCTGGCCATGGTGCTGGACACCCCTAGGTGTCCCTCACTAAATGGGGCCATAGAACAGTAATGACTTCCAGAGGTCACTGAGGTCTCAGTTATCCTGTGATTCTCTGGTTAAATATTTCTGTCTGGCTAGCAGTATTTTTTCACTATCTAGTGGGGCTGAACTTATACCTCTAGTATATCATAATTTACTTGCAGAATCCTTTTTCATTTCTTGAGCTTCTTCAATATTTAGTGCTCAATCTTCTGTGCTTTTTGCAACAGCCCCTTCTCCAGGTTCACAGTCATGGTGTTTTCCATATAGTATGAGTGAATTTTTTAGAAAAAAGATGAGAATTTCTGTCACTGGAAGAATTTGTGGGCATTGCTGTTCTGTTCCATTCTTTGACTGCTATAAGCACCAGGCCTCAGTTGTGAGGCTGAAAGCAAATAAGTTTTCACAGTGCTGATATTACTAGAAAGAGATATATGATCCATATTCCAAATGACTTAAAAGCTCCCAGGACTAAGCACAGGAACTTGGTAAAATAGAATTATGTAGAAATACTATTTTTAAAGTAATATTAGAAAACCTTTGATCTCTGGCAAATGTGCTATCTAAATCTTGTCCCAGAACTACTTTTGTTTGTATAGCAAGTCCTCTGCATCAACTCCTGAATATTTGAACATACACTTGTAAGTAAACAGACTTGTTAATTTTTTAAGCAAGAGAATGAAATTTTTCCCTTACATGTGCTGCTTTCTCAGGATGTACAAGTTTGGTTTTGCACATGCCAGCCAATACTTAAAAACAAGAAGAGTTGACACACCTCTTTAATCAAGAATGTGTGTTGGCTACTTAAAATCACTCCTCTCCTGGAAGATAGCTACTTCTGCTTTGAAAGGGTATAGTTGTTCCTACACAACTATAAATCAATAATTATTCTAGCTGTTATTATTTAATGCTTGTAGTGGGAATATTTAGAGATACCTTAAGCAGCATAATTTTCCTGCAGATTTTGAGTCAGTGGTGAGGCTTCTGTGTTGGAGATTACATCCTGTTCTAGAATGGATGCATACGAAAGCAAAAAATTCCTATGTTCTTTTCTACTTTCATGCTTTCAACTTTTATATAGGATAAGGTATTTTGAATTTCACATGAAGTAATTTTGGCTATCATTCATCACTGTAGTAAGAGATTTGTTATTATCTTGTAGTAAAAGTCTAAAAGATGGCTGACATACTTGTCCTAGAAATCTGAGCAAGCAAATATAATTTTATTGGGTTGCATTTGTTATCCTGGCAAGTTGTTGGGCTGGCAAGAGGGATGGCAACAGTAAAATCCTGATTGAGTTCTCCCTACATGTAACCAAACTGATTAGTGCATTGAAAGTGTCATTAGTGGTTTTGTGTATAATCTATGAAGGGTTTTCAGATACTATCAAATTCGTCTGTTCTGTCTTGTAAGGTAGTATATCATTTTCTCCTGTTGTTCATACACTTAATGAAGAAATCCATCCTTCCTGTGTTGAAAGTAATTTATCTTTTGTACATCCTAGTACAATTCATTTTTGTCATACAAAGCTAACTTCATTCAAGGTTCCAATCTCACTGTCACTGGGTCCCATCATAAATACTTTACATATTTGTATTTTATTTTTTGGGTTTTTTTATTGATTTCTGAGATTCTTTGCTAGGTAGAGGGCAGTATGTGCATCAGATCCTAAGCATCAACCTCAGCTCCTGAAATTACTGCATAAAATTTACTGGCTTTTCACTGTATACTAAGTCATAGAGAAGAAAACAAGTAACAACAATACAAAAGAATACATTTTTTATTGAAAATGTAAATTTTGTATAACTTTATGACATAGAAATCTATCTTTCCTTTAAGGCAGGCAATTAAATGGGCAACAAATATTGAAGATTAAAAGAAAGTAACATTATTTTTGATAGGTACTGGAATGGTCAAATTTCATGATAAGTAGCTAGTGTTGTATTAATAAAAGACATCTAAGCTGGACTGTTAATTATATTGCTATATGTAATGGTATGCATTCATTCATTAATTAGAATTAACCAACTGTGAGAATTTATTTTATTATTTACAAAAAATTAGATTCAAGTTTCCAGAAGAAATGGCCACTAATTATCAGCATGTTACCAATAAATATACTGACAATGTGAAACTTACCTATCATGGACATAAATCTGTTTCTCAAGGCAAATATTGAGGACTTTGAATTACTAAACAGCTACATAAGAACACGGACTGTCTAAAAACTGGAAGTCTTTGTGCCAAAGGATATTTTGTCAGTCTCTGAAGTACATATTAGCAAAAAAAAATTGTGATTTATTTCTGTCGGCCACATTTTTGGAACACTAACTAAAATATCTGCTAATACCTTTCTTAATAAAGAACGAATTATTATACAGCTATGTAAATCCATCCAGATTCCTCCCAGGTTTAAGAATTAAATTCAAAAATGTTTTTCATTATGTGTAGATTTCAGAAAAAATGCCTTCACCTCAAATATAAATGGAACACATTTCTTGTGTGTCTCTGTTAAAGTACTGCTTTAATTACTATGCACAAGGTAATAAACAAACCTACCATATGCTGCAAAATTAGTCAAATGCCAGGAAAAGCTAAATATAAAAATGGAGACAAACTTTTAATTACACTCTCTGAAAACCTTTGCCAGTAAGTAATATTCTTTACTTGGCATTCTGCTTCAGTGTGAAAGGGCAGAAAATATGAGCAAGCTAATATACTAAATGGTAATAACAGAACTTTGCAAAAAAAGAAGGAAAGAAAAATCTAAGAAAAAAAAACCCACACAACTGAGCTGCTATAAAATTTTATTCTAAAATGATTTAAAACCCCACACAACTGAGCTGCTATCAAATTTTATTTTAAAATTATTTAAATAAGAATTGACTCCCATACTTAAAAATTAATAATCCACAGAAAAATAAAAATAAGGAAATGAGTTTTAAACAAAATAATTACTTATTCCAAATCATACTGGGAAAAAGCATTTAGCTCATGTTAGTTTTGGACTCTACAGAGCCTGCAGATGTATTGGTACTTTGAGGGAAAAAAAAAAACAAACTGAAAAGATGAAACATTGAAAACATAATTTCTTTCCAGCTCAAATGGCAATAGAGGATACTCCTGCCGTAGAAATTGTGTCAATGAGGTGAAGAGGTCTGACCTAAACCCACTTCTGCCTTTCTACTTGTACTGTATTCCACAATACCACTTAGACTAGTAGTTAGCATCATCTTTCAGATTACAAGGACCAAACTGCTTCACACAAATCAAAGAACTGCAGATTTCCCACAGCTGCTAGATATTCAGATGACTTCTTTGTTGTATTACAGAGAATAGTGTGCCATTTCCCTCATCTTTTTCCACATTTATAGAGGAAGACTCAGAATTAGCTAAATGTTTAAATCAGACTTCAGTGGATCTAGTGATCTGCTTAACAGCCTGCTCCCTGTAATTGTATTTATTTTTCTTTTAGTGTAAATGTGTTCCAAATGACTGTGACCATTAGAAATAATTACATATATGCCATATTGCATCATAATCTACATCTAGTACAGAACTCTTCAGTGGACTACCCTGATTTTTTATACTAATAAATTTTAAAGACTGGTTTGGCAATGAGATCAACAGTGAAGATGAGCTCACAATACTATTAAAAGATAGCTGTGTGTAGCCTGCCTATTTGGAATGATTTCGCACCCACATTACCCTGCACTGTCCCCAGAAATGGCTGAAAGATTGGGTCTGGCTGGTCCAGAGTCCCAGTGCCTACAAAAATTTACAGGTGTACCCTATTTGCTCATGGTTATGAGTGTTGCTTATTAGATTTAAGTTAGAATAAAAATTACATTCCTAATGTATTTATGTTAATGACAAAATCCTATTGGCATCAATAAAACAAGTCTTTCAGAACACAAAGAGAAACTACAGGAAAAAAAAAAGTCTTCTAACATAACAGGTTAATGCAATTGCATGTGTTATCTTAAAAGTATTTCTCTGTACTGATATGCAAGCTGTCTATCAACACAATATTTAAAGAAGTAACACCTCTGAAAAATGCCCTCCTGTAGAAATAGCTTCAATTGTGAACTCCTAGTCCTTTAGAAAATTTGGAGACAAGTTCTGCAAAACTTTAAGAGTAACCTTTAATATTATTATTTCACCAAAGACAAGTCACTCCAACAGAAGTTTGCACAGTTGGATAGCTGATTTTTTTCTTTGGAGAAAGTTTTATGCCTGAATCCTGTGATTCATTCTTTATTCAGATAGATTCTCAGTGAAAGAAGCACTTTGTTCAGTCCTGGTTACATTAAGTCAATGGAAACAAAGACTTGGTAAAGTTAAGTAGCTCTCAAAATACTACCTAGTAAATGTAATTTGGTTTGTCCACATAAATGTAACTTTAAACTCAAACAATAGAGAAGCTGTATTGTAGGTAAGTAAACATCATGAGAAAAGTTATCCTTTCAGACTGTTTTTTTAACATTATTTTATGGAACATAAAAATGCGGTGTAATCATCATATACCAAGAGATGCAAAAATGAATAATAGAATTGTTTCCTTGAATGCCCTTCAATGCTACATTATTTGAAATGAACAAAATTATTGCTCCTTCATTGCTGTCTAAAACCCATTAAGATTATAAACAATACTGCAGCTGACTGGGCTGTTATCTTAATAGGGTATTCATCAAAGTCTTTGCAGATTTGCAGTACAATGTTTCTCAAACTGAAACCGGAGTATTATTATGCAAAATTTTAATTTAATTCACGCTTTATAAGAGCTATATTGAAAGCATAGAGTGTTACTTCGATTTTTTAATTGCTTTGTCAGTGTGATGACTTGGAGACACATTATATCCTTTTCCTCTCTGTAGTGTTACCTACAGATAAAAATTACTGTGTATTTTTTCAACCAGGGGAAAATGTTTCATATAATTATAATATCTACAAGTGATTGTTGTTATACATACAGAATTCTCTCTATTATAGTTCTCTTACCTAATACAATAGACTTGCCATTCATTTGGACTCTAAGGAGATACTCTGAAATTATTTATTCTATAAGTGTGTGGGATTTTGTAGGTGAGTTGAAGTACTTCATCTATGATGTAGTCAGTAGAGACGGATCAATCGAATTTATGGGCAAAATTACCTTGCTAGATACATGTGTGTGATTGTTACTGGTTTCCCTTGTAAGCTAGTGATCTGGATGAGCAGGACAGCTGTTTACCCAGACAGAAGCCTACTGTGAACTTGGAGTTTTGATAACTATTTTTTTCCATCAACACAAGTGTTTCTGCATCAGGGCAAAGTTTCCCCTTCAGTGTTTTAGCAAAACTTTTCCACACGCTGAATATTGTAATTTTTTTTTACCAATAGATATTAGTTATTTTGATAAGCTATCATGTACAGTATAGATATGACTGATACTGATTTATTTTGCATAAGATATTTCTGGATATCTAGTCACTAGTCACTAAGAAAAGAACACTGGCATAGTTTAGGTGCACTTAAAACAGCTTTGCTAATGCAATTGGGAACAGAATCAAATCTGGGAATCTCATTTTTCAGATTCATGTGTATGCTTTCCTGTAGTTTAGTAGTCTGTTGTTAAAGTGTGTTGCAGCTATATTTATCAAATTTTATCTTAAATTGCAGCTTTAAATGCAGGCCAGAAATAAAAGGTTTGTTATCATTCTTAGCCTTAGGAACAGTCTTTGTATCAGTGGTAACATTGACACTACTATAACATTTCTGCTCTTGTCCTATATTTATCTGTTGAAGAAAATACAAGTTTTTGCGTCTTAAATTCTGTAATTATGAATTCTGTAGCTTTTAGTATGCAATAGAGTTTTAGCAAGCCTACATTGTCCATTTAATATTGCCTATATAGAATTTGGGATTATATCTATTCAGATCTCTGGAACAGTTATTTTTTAGACAATACATGTATTTACTTTGATTTGAACATTGGATAATTTAGAAAACCTATTATCAAATAATTACAATTAATCTCTACAGCATATATCTGCATGCCATACTGCCTATTATCCCTTGTCTTCCACAGCAATGGAACAGGATCATAAATCCATATATTCTGGATTAATATTGGCTATTGACTGGTTGCAACTCTTTGACTAAATTCTTTGACAACTCTTTGACTAAATGATCGTGTATTTTCTTAATATGTTAAATAAAACCAGCATTTTTCTGTTGTGATTAACAGTTCTCACATCACTTTTTGCAGATATATTATAATCTTGAGACAAAAAAAAAACAAACCTATTCTAAAATTTCTAGTTGATTATTCTTACCTGCCTAACCAAATCTTAGGCACATAGCTAAATGATTGAAATGGCAGTATCCCCCTGTGCTGATATGACACTGTTGGAATATGTTTTAATATGTAGTACTGAAATACTAATAAACCTCCTGCATGTAATTTAGCAGTTGCTCAAAAGTGTGAAACAGCAACTTAGGAAAGAAAGCAAATTAGTTTCAGTCATTCATAATTATTCTTCAGTATGGTGTGAAATGCAAAGTAAATGCAGACACAAAGAATACTGACTGTCATCTTAAATTTAATGTATGCAAAATCTATTGGAGTCTATTAAAAAAAATCACTACATGTATTTAGCAAAGAGAAGGGATGCTTCCAAGGGCAAAAATAGCCATTATTTACTTCAGAGCAGCTTCTTGATCCATTGTTTTGGAATTTCTTATATTACATTCTTGAGATGAATGCATCTTCAAAAACTCGTCCATCATACTTCTCAAAAAAAACCCAAAACCAACCAAACAATAGGAAATGGGGTTTAAAAACCCTCCAATGTGGTAAAGAATCACCTTTTCCCAAGAAGTCATAGGTATAACTCAAGAATCTGTAGTTTATATGATGGAGTAATATTAATATTTTGCATGGTTTTATTTTATTTTTTATTTAACTGTTCCTGTACCAGTGTTAGAGTTTGGGCTTGTTTAGCAATGCTGAGGTGAGATTTCTTTTGTTTAGAAGGTTGTGAGTTGCTATTATAAAATTGAGGTGTTAAATATGTAATATAGATTGAGTAATAACTCAATATTTTCTAACAAGAAATCACTTACATCACCTCAAAGTATGTAGAAATATCTGATTATCAGCTATGCTTTGGGATGCACAGAATGGACTTGAATGCATAGAATAAAACCAATTTATATGGAAGTGAATTTAAGGATAAATATCTCTTTCTTTTTTTCTCAAAGAAGATACATTTTAAATCTTAGCAAAGATCAATATTACTCAGGCAGATTCACTTTGATTCCTTTTCCTACCCCTTAATGAAAACAAACTGGGTTACCTTTTTCTCGTGAGGCATAAGGAAAGATTATTTTCCTTACATAAAATGAAAAGAAAACAACCTGAATTTTATCATTTAACTTATTGTCTTGTTTTTATTCCAGCACAACATTGCAATTTAATTTTAATTTTTTTAACATAATCTCTGTAAAAATGTGTGAACTACAATAACTATACATTAAAGAATACCCAGTTATTGTTTGTTTCAATATTATCAAAGTTGCAAAAAAACTCTGATCTTAGTAGCAATTGTTTTTTGCAGAAAAAGTTCAATGTGCTTCCCTTACCCTGAAAAAAAAATATGAAGAGTCACATGTTAAAAATCATTCAGCATCTTTGCTGACTTGTAATTGTAGAGATAAATGATTTACTTGAAGCTGGAAAATATATGTATTATTCATCAGCAGTCTCTGTGTGTGTGTTGAGATGTATTTGAGAGCTACCCTCATCAGGAGACTGGAATTGAAATTAATATGCTTACATTGATTTCTCTGTATTCATTTTCTTTTTTTCAAGACTGTGCTACTGGATTAAGCATAGATTTTTTTTTTTCCAGATAATAAGAACCATGACTTCCTGATGTGGATGGACTATTAGAAAAGTATTTTGAGCATAAAATCAATTTATTTTTTCTTTTGTAGTTCTGGTATCAGGTATTTTGCATGCTTCTTGCAGCAGGTCATAAGATCAGACCGGAGGGCTTCAGTTTTCCTCTCATACCTCCTCTCAGTTTCCTCCTTATATTTCTTTTCTGTTTTAATTTTCACCTTTTACAAAACAGGAATGACACTGTCTTTCTCTTTTTATATATAACATGTTTTCTGATCAAAATGCCTTGATAATGGTTGTCACTTATTCCCATACACTGTAGCCTGGAAGAGTGTGGCAAAACCTATTTCATTAGGAGAATACTAGAAGGCAAACAGAGTCTCCTGGAAGGAGGCAGGGGGTGGTATGTAGTGTAGGGTGTATGTAGTCTCTCCAGAAGCTCCATTAACAATTAAATTAGTGGCTTAGTTCCAGAATCATGCTACAATCTGCCTTTTTGGAGGACAGAATAGGTAATGACAGGTTTTTTTTTATTTTTTGTTTGTTTTTCTAACAGTTACTGGTGCTAGTTCCCAAACTGACTTTTGCATCCCCTAGTGTCTAAAATCCTTGAGATTTGTAATTTCCAGGGTGACTTGGCTGGTCTATTGCAAGGAAGCCATAGGCCTGTGAGATTAACACAAGTCTGTTATAAATATTACACTGGCATGAAAGGAAAAGTTTGAGGCTGTAAAACTGGAGAGAGAGTGGTATGAGAGAAAACAATAAATAAGAGGTTACACGCTTAAAATATAGCTGACTTTTGCTCTTATCTCTATCAGTCTTCAGGAATAATTCTCAGAATAAAGCACCAAGAGATTAGACTGCCTCAAAGGAGACAAGTCCTAAAACAGCAAAAGTGATCACTTTCATTCTAATTAGACGTAATGATCATCAGAATCCATCTAAACATATTTAATATTTAAAACTGTACCAAAGTACTTCGAACTTCCTTATGTTTGTAAAATTTAAATGTTACCGTAGATTAGATAATGAAGTAATGCTCTTGATTGTAAAGCTGATCAAGTGTACAGATTTTATGATATTTTTTACTAGAATTCTCTATTCGTTATATGATACTTAATTGCTAACTTTTTGTTCATGTTGGAGAATATAAAAAATGTTCTGAAATATTTTATGACTTGATTGCAATTTACCAATTCCATATCACTTAAAGAACTTGCTATATTTTTACTGAGAAAATACATGAAAAGAAATTTCTTTGTCACATTTATAGTAACATTACAGTACAGCAAAAGAACACACTCTGAACAGTTTAAAGGTTTTTGACAATAATCATCTTTTAATTTGTTTATGTTTTCTTTTGCTTGTGATCTACGTATTATTACAACCGTAAGTCATAATGATTTTACAAAACAAAGTATTTCTTTTTATTTCATCAGTACAGAAAATGAATATGTGTTTGTTCTGTGGTCCCTTTTAGATAACTGATGTGGTAACTGTCCTTTATAAAACAGGAGAGAGTAATTTCTATTGCATACCCTCAACAACTTCAGTTTTGAACAGGAGACATCAAAGTTCTTTTAATGTGGAAAATTTAGCAATTAAATCTGTAAAAGTGATTTTATGTAAAAGTCAAGGAATGCCTCCCAAAAGTAAAGGCATCTGTAAAGACTTCTTATAGAAGTCAGGTAAGGGTCTTGTTAATTTCCAGACACTCAGTCATTCGAGAATCCCTGATACTCAAGTTCACTGCTGGTAAGATTTTTCTGAGAAGAAAGGGAGTTTACTGCTAGCAGGTCTAATGTGAGGCACTCTGACTGAAGAGATTTGAGACATTATGGAAAAAGAGTTGAATAGTTTGTTTGGAGGACAGGGTGTAAGAATTTCAAATGCTTGTAAATCATAATTACGTGCTTTAAAAAAAAAAAAACATAGAGTAAAATTGTATCAGAAGGAAGAAATTCTCCATTAATGTTATTTCTGTCCTATCACTATCTTCATGTTCTTCCTACTCTCTCATAAAGTCTGCATACCAGAGAAGCAAATTCCAAACCTTAATTTTTTCCACATGTTTATCAACAACATTTATTTTTTTCTTTCATATTCTAATACAACTGAACTATATTTAATGCATTAATAGCCTTGAAGTAAGTTTCATGGCAGAATATAATTTTTTAGAATGTAGCTATACTTACACCAGATTGTGTGATATTTTTTATCACAATTTCTTGTGATGAATTTATCACAAGATCTTGTGGTATTTATTCACCATCTGAAGAAAGGATGTGATTTCTGTACTCCTTAATGGATATGAAAAAGGTATCTGGGTAGGCAGTACCACTGCTGCAATACTACTTTATTATTTTGTGATAGTAATACATTGGTTCTTGTTTGTGTTCCTGACAAGGAACAGAGCTGGCTATCAGTCAGGATAATTGTGTCATTTGACTATTTTGCCTACTTTGCTAGGTATTCGTTTTCTTATTTCTTTTGTTGACTATATTCAAGTCAGCATTTTCAATCCCTGCTTTCAATCATACATTTTATGATGTGGTACACCATGTGCCTTGATAGCATTCTGAGATCCATCTTTTGGCTTCATGTTTCTGCTTTCTTTGTGTAATTGTTGCTTATTGATTTGTGACAAAATAGTTCTGTCCTAATTGTCTTCCTCTGTTGTTTCAAAAAGCTTGTTAGCTACAAGAACCCTTTGTTTAGAAAATAAACTTTCAGCGCAGACTTTTAAACTGTACATGTACTTATATCATTCTTAGTGAATGTCCTTGGAATCTTGTGTACAATTTTTTGCTTCTGACAGCCTTGTATCCCATCAGCATTCTTTTTTCATCTCTCTGTAAATGCTAAATTTCAGAAAGACATAAAAGTTTATTGTCTGATTATTATGTTTTTATTCTGGTAAAAGGGAAATGCACTGTTAACAATCTTTACCAGAAGCTGCTTGTTATACTAGATTACACAAGAGGTCAAGGTTCACAGTGCAAAGCATTTACTGCTCAGGACTAGATTTTACGTGCCTGATTGTGAAGCAGAATTTGATATTTAATACAGAATCTTGTCAGGTTGAGGCCAGCTGTTGCTTTTCTCATTAAAATTCATTCATTTTTAGCCTAGTTATAAGCTGTAGAAAATCACGTGGACAGTCAGCCTTATTTTTCCCTGAAAATGACATAAAATGAGGAAAAAATGCATAGAGTTGACCAGTTGTTCAACAGCAATAATGAAAGTGCCACCTTTTTGCTTCTTGTTGAATGAGAATTTTATGGCCTTAGTAGAGTAGCAAATACAAAATATACATCGCTTTTATGAAGACTGTACAAGAGACAAATATTTTCAGTACCTGGAGTGTGTATTGGTATTATATCCTATGGAAAAGCCCAATAGTACTAGTAGCTCCTTTTTAAAATTTATTTTTAATAACAGACTAGAAAATGTATATACAATAATTCTCCAGCCAAACAGATCCATATTTAATAAGAAAGAAAAAAAAAAACAGAAATTGGGCACCACAGCACCAAAGACTTAATGCCAGAGAGAAATTCCAATAAACAATGTCAACAATAACACATCACTAAATTTTTGAGGAGGTGCCACTAACTAAAGTTTTTTTAGAATATGATACCTAGGCCACACAAAGACTATAAAGCAACAATATGGACTCTATTCCACTCTGCAGAAAAGAGATATTCTTGATACTAAGTAGTCTTAGTGTTTACTAAATATTTCTGATACCTCTTTTTTTTCTCACAGGTATTTTCTAAATTGTCTACTTTATTAGAATGTTAAAGGAAGAGATAAATAATGCAGTAATGCATTAAGCAGCAATGCCAGAAGGACCAAACAAAAATAAAAATAACCTCAACTGGGATGATAATATAGCTGTATTTTATTATAGTGGGCTTAGTATGACTTCAAAGCATTCAAGATGTCTGCATGAAGATTACATTTGAGTTAATAATTGATTTCCTTCACCCTTCACTTTACAATTTCTTTCTTAAAACATGTTCATTGTAGGCATATTTCTCTTGTAGTAGTAGTTTATAGCAATTAAGTTTGCAAACTGGTTGCTTTGTATTGTATGTTAATATCTAGTCCATTCCAAGATCAGATTTGCTTACTAAGCTGGTCAGTGAGTTTCAGCAATGGCTCAATTATTTGTATTCCATTCCACTTATCTTAAGAGCATAATTGAGATATGAGTGGAATAAATACTGAGTATGCCAATTTACTAGAATGATAAATCAGGGGAAAATGATGTTATAAACATGCAGTTAATTTTAAATGTAGTCCTAAAAGCATACTGTATAATACTGTTTCCATGTTCTTAGGATATTAGCATTGAATTTTTTTTCAATTTGTCAAACTGAAATAAGATTTTAAATTATTTTTATTTAAATCTCACTTTATATATGATATATAAATTAACATTTGCTTATTCTCCAAAATAAAATAAATGGAATTGTATTGCTTCTAATGTAAGGTATATGCCTCTGTGAAAGAATTACCTATTCTTGTCATATTCTGAGCTACAGCTGCTACTTCTAAATTCGTGTTAAAAGATTGTCTTCTGTGTGCGTGTTATCTGAGAATTTCTTTTTTCTCACTTTCCTACCTGTCTCTGTGTAATCTAAAAATGGATAACATCTGAGGGGCACTAACTTAAGAAAACAGATGAGAAAGAAAGAAACAGTTGAGAGAAAAGTTGAAAATCACTGCACAGATACCAAAAAATAGTTTGGGATTGCAAATGAACAAAAGAAATGTGCAAAGATCAATAGACTGGGACTAGTGAACTGCAAACATAAAATTAACCATAAAGAAACACAGGAAGGAGGAACACATTGTGTCTGCATAGAATACATAGAATAGAGCAGCAGCACTTCAAACTCTGCAGCAGAGAAATTAAATCCAACTGATACTTCTCAAATCATGACTTCTATCATTGCAAAAATGAAAAAAGATGGGAAGGTTGTCTGTGAGTGAAATACAGAATCTACTGCAGAAGCACATACAACTTTACCAGCAGGTTAAAAACAATCAAGAAGACTTAAAATGAAAAGGTGGTGTTTATTGAGCCTTTACATATTTCTACAAGTCTAAGCTAGGCAAGTCTATCGAAATTAATCCTGAATTTGCTTTTCTTTTTTCTTTCCACAAATAAGAACTTCCTCAAAACCTACATTCTTTACTTTTTGTCCTTTTGATGTCAGAATTAGATTCAATCCTCTGTTGACATAATTCCACATAAAATAATCTAGTAACCAGTTAATGAGATTCATAAATTTTACAACAGGTAAAATCTTTCAGAAGAGATTTTTTTTTCATTTAAAAAAAGGTACTTTATATTACCTAGTAAATTTTTATCCTAGTATTTAATCACTGATCTGAGGCAGAAATTTCTGAAAGCTGTCTACCTGAAGTTTGAGAGTGGCTTTTTTCTAGGGCCAGCTTTTCAAAGCTATTAAACATCCACAGTTGTAACTGATTCAACATAACTTCTGAAAAATTTGGTTGCTAATTACCAAATCTAGGAAGGCCAAAGCAAATGACACAGAAATAGATACAAAACTATTCCTTTAATAATATTAAAAATGTATTGTATATATTAATTCATATCTAATGTATATATGTACATAGATATGCATTTATTGTTATATATATGTTGTATATGTATAGTGTATATGTGACATGTATTGTATACATTTAAATTTCAGAAAGTCTACAAGGTTGAAAATATAGTTTATTGTGATTCTGTGACAGTTTAGTGATTCAGGAAATACACTGTTTTGCTTATGTTTTATATTAATAGGCTGGTCGGTTTTGAGGTGTTTTTTGAAGATATTTGAATAAACATTCTGCTTCAGTGTGTTTCCTAACAGTAGAAGATCACCTGTGGACAGGTCCTATCCCCATTAAGCATCGGTGCAGAGATTTTCAGTGGTTGTAATGTATACTGAGCTGATTTTATGCCAAACACAGTCTCTTTCTTGATGATCTGTTGCAAGTAATTTTCCTTCTGTCTAAAACGGCCTTAATTTGACCTGATGCACTTTGATATTCAGCAGATGTTCTTTTGGACTTAATGTGATACCTTGATAGCAGCAATGTTTCCTGACAAGGAAGACCTACTGATGTAGTTTAGAGGTACTGTAGCCAGTTTCATGGAAGTATATGGAAAGGAGTACTCCATACTTAAAGCTTACATTACCTGGTCTTCTGGGAGGTGTGGTGTCGCTGCACGTCCCTAGCCAGGTAATAATTAGCATTGACTCCATGATTCCAGAAGGCTGATCAATTGCTTTATTTTATTTTATTTTATTTTATTTTATTTTATTTTATTTTATTTTATTTTATTTTATTTTATNTTCACTAGGGGTGTTCCCCAAGGTTCAAAGTTTCCTGAATCACTAAGTGTTTAGCTTGTTCATCAGTGACTTGGGTGAAGAGGCGGGTGCCTCCTCAGCAAGTTGACTGATGACACAAAGCTGGGAGGAGTGGCCAGTACCCCAGAATGCTGTGTAGCCCTTCAGAGGGACCTTGGCAGGTTGGAGAGATGGGCAGAGAGGAACCAGCTGAAATTCAATAAAGGCAACTGCAGGGTCCTGCATCTGGGGAGGGAAAAAACCCAGGCACCAGCACCGGCCGGGGGCAGAGTTATTAGGAAGCAGCTCTGTGGAGAAGATTCTGGGGGTTCTGGTGGACACCAAGCTGTCCATGAACCAGCAGTGTGACCTGGTGGCCAAGAAGGTCAATGGTGTCCTGGGGTGCATTAGGAAAAGCATTGCCAGCAGGTTGAGGAATGTGATCCTGCCCCTCTACTCAGCCCTAGTAAGGCCACATCTGGAGTGCTGTGTCCAATTCTGGGCTCCTCAGGACAAAAGAGACATAGAGAGCCTGCAGTGAGCCCAGCCTAGAATGACAAAGATGATTAAGGGACAGGACTATCTCCCTTACAAGGATCGGCTGAGAGAGTTGGTCCTGTTCAGCCTCAAGAAGAAACGTCTGAGAGGTGATCATCAATGTCTGTCAGTATCCGAAGGGAGGGTGCCAAGAGAATGGAGCCAGGTTCTGCTCGGTGGTGCTGAGGACAAGAGGCAACAGGTAGAAACTGATGCACAGGAAGTTCCACCTGAATAGGAGGAAGAACTTTATTCTCTATCTGCTCCAGTGACTGAGCACAGGAGCAGATTGTCCTGAGAGAATGTGGAGTGTCCCTCAGTGGAGATATTCAAGAAATTTCTGTGCCATGTGCTCTAGGATGACACTTCTTTAGTGGGGAGGTTGGGATGACCCACTGTGGTCCCTTCCAATCTGACCCATTCTGTGATTTAACTTCTGGCTACCTTTATGGTTACTAAACACATTCATTAACTAAAACCAGAGATTAGCAGCTGGAAAAAGGATATTTTACAATGTCTACTATGGATGTCCAGTTTACAGAGATATTTAGTATTACCAGGATGTATACCATACACATTTCTAAAAAAAAGGTTTTTAAAATTAGAGTCCTTGTAAATATGTTACTGATGTGCCATTGTTAAACAGCTCTGCAGGAGCTGATGATAAATGTCATTTCAGACTAAACATCAGTGATTGCTATCCTAATCATTAAGAAAGAGAAATATTTATCTGTGAAAGTTTAATCACTGACACCTGAACACAGTATAACATTGTAAGTAAATGCCTGTTATAAATAAGTAATAAATAACATTATAATTTAAAGGACAATATTAAACAGAACCAATTAGCACAGAAATGTCTACCCTCTCATCTTAATATATAGTTCTTCGTTAAATGACATTTAAAGTTTCTGTAACTTGACTCTCAAATGTAATACGTCATGACCATTCTCATTAAAACCAGCTTCTCTTATAGCACTTACAATGTTGGACTCCTACGGATAACATAATGAGGGTAGAATGCATTTTGATTGAGTTACCACTAGGGAGAAATTTAATTTAATTAAACTGGTCTTCATTAAAGTATTACATTGAAGTAAAGTAATTATAAAAGCATGTACAGTATTAGAGAAATCCTGCTGTTTAAAAGAGAGAGAAGGTTCATTTTAGAATGATCATAATTTTAAAAAACCTTTGTTCCAGTAATTATCTCAAGACTTACAAAGCATTCATACCTTTTAAAATCTGGTGATACATATATATCATGTAAAGCTAATGCTACTCCATCTGTTTGTAATTTCTGCCAGTCTACCTCTGAAAACAAACTTCTGGAGCACCATTCTGCTTTGTACAAACATCTACTAAAACATAACATAAAAATGTGGGGTTGAATATATTTAGATGGTTAAAAATAGATAAAAACAGAAGGAAATACAACATTTTTGAAGATTAATTGTTTCAGCTTTTAAAAATATACTCCAACACATATATGTCTCATAGGACATATTTTTTCTTATTCTTTCATATACCATAAATACAATACCCCTGTGCAGTTGTCACCCAACTAATGTATGCTAAAGTGCAAAGCCAGCACATGCATGTCAAGAAGTTCATAAGGAGGTTTGGGTAGTTTTCAGATAGAGTTCAGATTGACATTCCTTCTCTTTTATTCTTGTTTTTTCTGTGTTTGTTTATTTCCTTCTCAATCCCATTCACTACTGTTTCTTTCTTATTTCTGTGTAAATTTTCCCACTTGGTTCTTTATACTTTGTTCTGGCATTGTGGCTGTCAGTTTTCTTGGGCAACAGCACAGACTGGATTTGGACACTTCATCTGCTCTAAGAGATAATAATGACTTTCCTAAGCAGTTGGTTTAGCTCCTTGTCTTTATGAAGGCAAGCTGAAGGTTGTGGGTCATAAATGTTTTGCCCACCAGCCCAGGAATCTCAGCTCTCATTGGCTTCAGCCTGGAATCCAGGTACAGTAGGCACCAATTCCATGTTTGAATGGAGGCTGATATTTTTTTCTGTTTAATTAATTTTTAATTTGAATACTCCATATTGATTTATTACATCCTTTTTCCAGTGCAGGATATTACATCTTGTTCCAACCTATTGTATATAGATCTGGAGATTTCTTTTTTCTTCTTTATCTGTTGTAACAATTTCATCTTTTTGCACAGCTTAAATATAATCCAACAAATTTCACAAAACTAAAGGCAAAATTGGTACTGCTGATCCTTTTGCTAACTGCTTCATGTCAGTCCAATCTCTGTCGCATATTTGACCTTCCTGCTTAGTCTAATAGGATGGAGCTGGAAATTTTATTATAGTCTCATCAAGTAGCAATCATTCAAAATAACACATTTTGTCCTTTTGCCGGATTCATTACCTTGAAACCCATTCCTTGTATTTTATATTCTATATAACTCTCAAATTGCCTAAAGGATTTACTGCATTCCCTAAATCAGGTGCTTCTAAAATATTTCCTGATTGTGGATTTAGAGTCTGATCCTTTGTTGTCTTGCAGTCTCTGCAGTAATATTACATGTCCTGTGTGATTTTGTGAAAACTGGGTACACAATGTTATCAAATCAGAATATGACCCTGAAGTTTGGGTGGTGAAAACGGGCCTATATATATTTGCTAAATTCTGACAACAGGGAGGCTGTTGCTAAGCTGATACCAGGCCTTCTCACAGTGACTACTACTTCATTTTGGGAATTTCCTATCTGCAATTCCTGATTACATCTTTGATAGTAAAGTAAACAATTCCAGGAATGTTCCTGGGCACTGAATTTTATCCGAACACTTCTGAATTGTTATGATGCCCTCTGGAGTATTTTCCAGTTATGGCTTTTGGCTTGCACCCTTGCACTTACTCCTGATGCTGTATCACAGGCATGAGGCTCTGATCACATGTCCTTGCCCAAGGGCTGGCACTTGTTACTCACTCAGATCTGCCTGGTCACTGAGACCCACTCTGTCATACTCCTGTTCTCCTCTGGGTGTGGAAACAAGCCTTTGCTGGATGGATGGCTGGTGATGGGCCTTGGAGGAGCTCCTCTGACTTCTTGTTATCTTCCTGCTCTTCTTTGTGGGCGCAGATGAGCTTTTGCACATAACCTAATGATATTTTTGAATGGTAGAGAGCTTTTGTTGTGTAAATTGTTTCAGAGATATATATGTGTGCAGCATATAAAAGGTTGAAGGGACACACAAATTAATAAGATTTTTTGAATATGATATATGACAAAATAGTTTGATGTAAACGTGATCTAATTTACCAGTCTTCTTTGGTTTTTTGTACCAGTGGCTGCTGGCATTGCTAGATTTAAGATACAATCTTCACAATATGTGAACCTTTCTCCTTAGTGTAGAAAATTACTTTCTCAACCTACAGCTGTACAGTATTTTTTCACACACATTAAAAACTTCATGTCACGCCTCTGCCAGTGCCAGATTCACAACAGGAACTTGCTTAGAGCCTGAAAGTCCTATATCTGAACTATGTACCCCATTGGCTTCTCTGTTATAAGAATTATTTGCTTTCATTTTATTAGTCAAACATCAGGAAAAAAAATCATTATTGTGTGTGCAGAAATACACACACAAGCATTTATTCTCTCTGTTAAACCAAGACCGCAAATTTCATTTGAACATTCAAAACCCTTCATTTCCTTGTCCTTTATTTTTATTTTCTTTCCTGTAAGACTTTCTGGCAGTTTTACTTCTAATTCATAGTTCCAAATATCTCTGTTGATCAACATGAGTGATACTTATGCTGGCAAATCTTAATGACATAGTTACAGATAGTACATAATGTATATTAAAATCATTGGCTGTGAAAAACTAATATAAACCTCTTATAGATGCTATTTTATGATGCTGCTGTGATCCCATAGTGAGTGTATATATTTTGTGGCTGAAAAAAATGTTAACTCAAATGATGCAATGTTTTAATACAGCCCAAAATAATGTTGGTGATCATGTACATTACTCTGGAGAAAAGTACATGTTGCATCTTCTAGACCGAGACACCTGAGGATCCTTGATTTAGTACATTCTTCTTCATTTAGAGATTTCTGAGGTGTTCCTGTCATCTTCTGTAGGCATTCCTGAGAATTCCCACTCTTTTCACATCAAAAATTCAATGTTTTCTCATTTTTCACTGGTACTTATGCCATGTATTATCTGCATTCAAACTAAACTTAGTATGGAATGTATTGAAACATGAGCTGGAAAAGATAATAGTGTTAGTTAGTTTCACTAACAGATAAAAAAAATTGTTGCCATCAGAGAACTTCCGGTGCTTCAAATGACTTCATTTAGTAAACATTTTCAGATGAGTGTATTGCAGTTCCAGTGGAAGAAGCTCTATGTGACTTGCTGCCACTCTTGATTTGTTTTTTGGGTATTTTGTTGAAATCAAATAGAATTCTGCCTACAGATGTGCACATTTGCTGAAAGTTTAAATCTCATTTATTGTAAGCTTTTAAAATGATCAAATTCTAGTAAATGAAATACAGCTAGACGTATCTCAACTGAACTCTGATGCAAGAGTGAGGAAAAATATTTTAAGTAAGTGATGCAAATTATTTTTGCCTGTGAGATGCACAAAAATGTAAGATTAAAATAACCAGTATCTATCTGAACTTGTCTAGGACCCAACAGGTGCCTGATATTCTGCAGAAGTTTCAGTAACTGTAGAGGTATTACTACATTTTATGTAGTCATTTATCATGAAAGAAAGCTTATTTATGCTTTCATGGTCAGTTTTCATGTAAAGAACCTTAAGACAGCTACCTTCCCTCATAGTACAATAATAAACAGTAGAAAAATGATTCCTTAAATTAGCTCAATTTACATGGCAGAAAAAAAAAACATGAGAAAGCTTCCAGAGTGTTACACTATCATTATTACATCTTTATGGTTCTCAGCTGTTACTTATGGTGCATCCTGTCTGTTCTCCAGACAAAACAGGCTCATGTCCCTTTTTTCTTCCTGTTTCCAGAGGAGTAAAAGTCTCCCTGTGCTATACTGTTGTCTCTCATGTTAGCACATATGAGAATTGTTAATCCTTATTTATAAGACTTCTGAACATGTCTTAGAACATGTACCAAAGCACAAAATAAGAAACAAAGCAATAGTTGCTAACTGAAGTATTTCAATATTGCATGGATCTAGGATATTAAGCCTATGCAGGAGAAGCAATTTGAAGTCTGAAATTAAGTCAGGTCTAGACTTTTTTTAAACTCTCTTTCACGTGGTTTCAGGGTACTGACCTTTTTTCATTTTGTAAAAGACTCTTGTATCTGACAACCTCCTGTTGTATGGTTGAGTATAGTTTTTCTTTGGTTTGGTTTGATTTTTTCCAGCGTGACATCACATTTTTCTTTGATTGCTTCAGTGACTGCTTGTTTTCTCTTTCTTTTTGATGCAGTCTGCATTACGTGTCTCTCAGCTTGTTGCTTCAATTAACTTCTCAATGGACTCCCTGGTGATTTGCATTGTCTCCTGTTTCCTATTTCCCTGCTGCTTTTTATCATTTTGCTTGTATTTCGGTGATCACTAACCGGCTGCTTAGGCAGTTGTTTGGAGCAGTAGTGATTCCCTGCTGATTTTAGCACTTACTCTTTACAGATCTTTTCTTAAACTTGTGTTTTGTTCTTTATCCAATTTTGATACTGAGTTTCTGTCTGTAGGACTATATAAACCAAATCAGAAGTACCCTTCCCAGAAAAGATCAATCTATTTCGAGGAAAATTACTTTTCTTTGAATTTCAAACATGGAAAATGCTTATATGAAATAGAAAAAATACCCAATTAAAAGAAACAAGATGGACAATTAATTTCTTATTTTTTTACTGTATTCTTCCTGTGGTTCTGTTTTGTGTTTTATTATCTGTTAATTGTAAATTATATGAAGTAAATTAGTAAACAGCATTGTATGACTTCTCTGTTTCCAATTCAAGACAGGTAAAATATCTGTCCTTGCTTGTAAACCTCACTTAATCCTTTACAACTTTAAGATTCTATTTAGTATTTTCAAAATTTTTCAGGGAGACTTATGGTCTCATGGGAAAATCAGAATAATGCTATGCCTAAGTCAGAAACCAGAAGTGAATCGTATATATATCGCAAATATTTTAGCATAAATTAAATAAAAATATCACTTTCAGCTGTATGGTTATATACACAGAATCAGGTGTATTCAAGAGCCCAGCTTCATTTTTCTGGTAAATTACTCTAAAAACTAAGATGCTTTATATTTCATTGGTGAAAGAATGTTTCATAATTCCACCACAAATCACTCTCTCCCTATTATAGTCAGACATTCAGGAAAAAAAATAACTGGGAAACATAATTTAAACACATAAAGTTCACAGAAATACATATAGCGAATAGCAATGATTTACTTGTCCTGGACAGGATACCATTCAATGAAACTTCGTATTTACACAGAGACATAAGGCAGTATACAGTCTGCTTAACATTCTAAGTAAGAAAAGAAAATTAGGGAGTATTTTCTTTCAGTATGGGACACAAATAAAAGTCTGCACTGTTTCTTACCAAAACATATAGAATCTGCACTGTGCAAGTGAAATCTCGCAAGAAATAGAGAACTACGAACTTCAAGATTAAATCTCAAGATACTTTAAAGACTTCATCTGACAATATGTTTGTAATGTTCTAGAAATGCATAATGCTACTGTGTTTTTATTGTTGAGGTTAATAGGGACTTACTAAGGTGAAGTGTTTTTTTAACTGTATGAGTCTAGATTGTCAGATCAGATTGAAATAAATGGCAGATGATGGTTATAGAGTTCTAGACAGTGGATTAACTTTGTATCAGTGCCAATACCCAGTTGCTTTGTTAAGTATTACCATAAGCTTCTTCAGAGCAGAAAGAAGTCTTTTCCTGTTCTTCATTGTAAATATTGAGAGCAAGCATGAAATCTGAAGTCAGGGGTGAAAACAGGTAATAATTTGTGCACTACCCTTGTTCTACATGAGCTTGCAATGACAACAGTTTGGATCTCAAAGTCTTCAGTGAATGTAAATAGAGGCGATGAGGAAATACATTTACTGATTTCAGTCTCCTACCAGTTGAGGATGCTCATAAAATATGAGCTAGGCAGTTTGCAGAGTTCTCCAGTGTAGTTCTGATGTGGTAGTCTGTCTGAAATTTCAGCAGGATTTTATTGATTGATTATCAGCCAGTATTCACAAAAATGCTTCTGGATTCTGATTATGACATGAGAGGGTGACAGTAATTTTTTGCTAAAAAATAATAAAGGAACAACAATGGCAGTGGGGAAGGACACACCTATGGATTGAAGAAAGCTCAGACTGAGATTAAACAGCCACTTTGGGTTCTGTTGACAGAACAACACATGAAGATGAGAAGCAATTTTGTATGTATATCAAAGTGACTCCAACAGTTTTAGCAAACAATAATCTTAATTACTCTTAGCATCTGTTTTCCAATCTGGAAAATAAAAATATCTCATCTTCTGTAAAATATTTATGTATTAAAACTGTCTCCCTGAGTTAGTGGCATAGAACTTACTCTGTATTTTTGAATTTAATTTATAATAATGGCATTTATAAGTACCTGTCAAAAAGAAGCTATTGCATACACAGTGCTTTTGTATGAAATTAGTATATGTTGATAGATACAGTTGCCCCTATTTTCAATATTATGAATGGTAACAGATATAATTCAAGTGCATTTCATTCAAGACAGAAGGCTTTTTTGTAAAATTGGATGAGATTTTATGTCTTCCTGTGAAACGGAAGTATTTTTTAAACCATCAAAAATATGAAATTACATTTTTTTATTTTGTAGATATCTTGAAAATGTTAATCAAATGTGAAATCCAAGATTATGTTAGTTATGATGCTATTTAATTATTATGCTCATATTAAGAAAAACTGAGTTGCCACATTAAACAGGACTCATTTGTTTCCATGTGCAGTTATGAAACCTAGTGCTCCAGTAGAAGATCTGAGTCTAAGCTATCATTGCTGTTATTTCTTGGTTATATGTAGAGAGTGAAGAATAGGGAAATTACTCAGAGCTTGCAGAAACATAAATTATCTTGTCTACACATGTTGCTACAATATGATCAACATTAGTAACTCAGGGCTGGATACAGCCACAGCAGTAAAACCTCGAGGCTAAGCATGTACTCCTCGTATAATCTAGCAATAGATCAATGCAGCCAGTTTGCATCCAGCCCTAACAGATTGTATATGAGGTTGTGCTCAGCTAAACAGATTTACTATCAGTTTAGTGCATTTCTGTGCAGATACTCATACATCAATAATGGTCCCTGTCTAAAACAAGTAAATGTCAATGTGTTTAAGGTATATTTTCTATCATCTACTACTATCAACTATTCCTGTTGTTACTTGTTATACTTCATTTTGATTTAAGCTTGTTTGAGAGTAGACTCTACACTGCAGTATGCATATCCACAACACTGAGGAGTCTCAAAATTCAGACCCACAAAATTACTCAGAGCTGTTCGATAAAATTTATTTTCCTTCCTATTTGCACCAGTGAAAAATGCTCCTTTTCTTCCTGTAACCGAAATTAATTCTCCATCATATTTTTCCTATTTGCATTTGTTCTCCTTGTTCCTCTCTGAGCTTTTCCCAACATCCAAATTTTTATTGTAAGGTAAGAGTGGTGAACGTTTCAAAGAAACAGAAGCCACAGTTAACAGGGACTCAAAGAGTCTTACAGTTATGACTACTTGTTTAGTTAGAGTAGGGTTTGAGATTTCATTGTTTGTTTGTTCTTCTTGAAGTTATGAAAATGGATATTAGAAGAGTAGCTTTAGTATGAATGTCAGCCTGCACTGAGTGCGTTAACGCAGCTACAGCGATAATTGTTCAGATTTTGCTTTCACAATAAATCATTATAAAATTGGAGTGAATCCTCTAACAGAAAATTAACTTAATATAGGTTTACACCATTGCTGAAGCTGAGGTTAGTTAGCTGAGGTTAGCTAATTAAGTCAGGCTGAACATAAAATAGGTAAACATGTGGAAAGGGAGAATTACAGATTTTCTCTATATAGCTTAAATATGTCAAAAGATGTGTCACAGGACTTATAAATTGCATTAATGCTGTTGGTGCACTTTACATTGTAACTTTACTGTAAGAAGTATGCTTACATTCCTATATGTTTTTCTTTAAAATTAGCCATGTAAGTATATACTTCATAATAGCAATATTTGCATTAAAAGATGCTGGGTGCATAGAACAAATTTCACTTGTCATAAAAAGAAAATAAATGTTAACAGAATTCTGATACAGAACATCATATAGGATATTAATTTAACTTTAAATTTTACATCTCATTTTTTATGGCATGGTTTGTAATGATTTGGGAGTAGAAAAGGATTTTGATAAATACCTGTCCCAGCATGGATTCTATCAACTTAAACATCAATTTCACAATGCATGTTTTCTAATTTCGAATTTTGTGTATATTAGACTTAGAGTGAACAAATGTTCATACATCCATTTTTAATAGGAAAAACGGAACTGCAGATGTTGTTGACTTGCTTTCTTATACTGAAATATAAGAAGGAGTTAAAAATAGTGATCACCATTAAACTTCATGGTGTAGGTATGCCACTGTAACTTGAAAACAGTAGGTTAATGTATTTAATGAATACTGTGGATTATTTTGGAAATGGTTATAATTGCGGAAATAAATTTATGCTTAAATAGAAATAGAAAGATTCTAATTGGCAAGTTATAGAGGTCATATTCAATCTTTAAATTTGCTGTGTTTGTATAATTGTTGCAGAACTGTTGCCAGGAATGCTGTTGTATTTTAATCATGATTCTTTGTGTCTTGTCCTAGAAAACAGTTTTGTTAAATAATAGCCACTGACTCCAGAATTGCTGATTTTTCCTTGTAGCTGCAAAATAAAACCTATGATTCTTACTCTGGTTTTTCAGACTAAGGATTTTGCAGTTTTTCTAACATAAGTACAGTGTATGTTGCAGGAAGAAAAACAGAAGGTGAGGTGCAGGCAGGTGCTGCTTCTCTTAAGGAAAACAGACCCAAGGCCTCTAGTATGAAGTAAAATCACAAAAATGAGAACTCTTTTTTTTTTTCTCCTCTTATTGAGTAAATCTATACAGAAACTTGCAGAACAAAGGCATGATACTAAAATTGTTCTTTTATTACAGTGAGAGCAGATGTTTGCATAACCCCAAAGAAAGATCAAACTTAGGCACTTAAGAATTCCTTTATCTGCAGAATAGAACATGCAAAGAAGCTTCTGGTTCTCTCCTTCTTGAGCTTCTACTTCTGTCAAGATATTTTCCTACATACTCTGAGATAAATCTCATTGCTTAGCCAAATCAGAAATTTGTAGGGTTTTCCCTTTTCTTTTAAATTGAAAAGTATTTTCTTAAGCATCACCTGCTTTCTCAGATAGTCTCATTACTGCAGGAAAAGACTCTCCTTACTGGAGATGGTACAAATGCCTCATCAGGACCAAGCTGAGTTGAAGATATATACGTCCTTCAACAGTGAAGCTCTTCTTAAAATGCAACAGCCACTTGAAAGCCTCTGTTTTTTTGTAGAGGCATATAGCTCTGGCTCAACTATTGTAAATGGCAAAGAGGATGTGAGGAAATAAGTACTAAATTATGTACTTTTGGAGTTTCCCTCATTGCTTTGGTAAATGCTGTAGGAATGTCTTTGAATTTAATCTGAACAAAGCTGAGATAGTGTACTGAATCTTCAAAAATGTTCATGATCAAAATTCTGTGGAACTGCACTGTTCTTTTAGGTATATGGTTGCACAGTAAATAGTAATACAGCATGCAGTTAGATGATTTCAACAGTGTCTTTTCCTTATCAGTTTTGTGTCTAGAAATTAAATAATCCCAGAACATTTCATTATTTTGCTTCACATACATAGGCAAAGTATAAGCTTTAGATATTTTTCCTTTTTTTTATTCGAGTCACTCTGTCCAAAGATGCTTCTCATATGTATAGTTTGTAGATAGACAGAAATAATCTTATTACCTTAAACCTTTAACAATGTGATATTCAGTTTTGATGGAAGAAATTGCTATGGCAGATCTAACAGAAAATTCCAGCTTTTATTCTAGACAATCTTACAGTATAGACAAATTCTCCACTACTAGTTGCCTTATTATTATATAGTTAACACCATGTTAATTCTTTCAAAATTCTTAGTTTCATGAAAAAATTGTGATCCTACTTACTAGTTGAATTTAAAACTCCTGTCAGGTTAATGGTCTAATGAAAAAAACCCAAGTCATCTTTATTTAAACAAGCCAGTAGTAATAAGAATGTTTATTACTATTTATCACAAATATTATATTTATCATTAGATAACCTTAAAATCATTGCAAATTGTATAAATACCTCACAGCAACCCACTGATGTGATTACAAATCCATTTGACTTGTAGGTCTTTCCTGTAGTTCCAAATACAGATCCGGTGTATATTTTATTAGGCTATTTGGAGAAGAATTAATGAATGAGGATGAGACCTTACTGTAATACTTACTATGTGCAGTTGTAGGTTATGAACTTCTATGAATAGAAAGTATGTGAGAAGGAAATTGAAGCAGTGTGAGTTTGTGAGGGAGTAGGCTAAGTATGATGGAACAAAGGTAGGTGTTGGGTGGGAAAAGAGGAGTGCTGCCTCAAGAAGTTCATATACCTTGCCTCACAATCACAGTTTTCTGTGTAATCAGCTTGATCTCCCTTAAGCCTCCCTCATTGTTCTGGAGTCCTTCCTCCACTTCCCTAATTCCCTTTCTTCCCTTTCTACATCTCTTAACCACTTCATTTGTCCTCAGCAACCCTTTGAGGCTGCTGTCAATCCAAGTTTGCCAAGATCTGCTCACATCACTTCTATAAGGTGTTTTCTTCCTTTTATTTCTATTAGATATCCTTGCTTATCGTTCTACAGTGACTTTTGACTGCAAGGGGTATGTCTACAGAGATCAACTTTGAGGCATTTCTGGAGCTGGCAGTCTTCTAAGTTTCAAAAAAAAGAAAGCTTCTTAAAGCACTGATCTAATTTTCCCTTGTGACTCCCAGAGTAATACTTCTATGCTGTTGTTCTGTTGTTTCTCTTAAATTGTCAGCTTGTATTCATGGGGTCATATGGTCAATTATGTGATTAGGCTGAAAATTAAGTTTAAACAACAACAAAGAAAGTCTTCTTGGGTGAATCAGCCTCTCAGACATAGGCATGTAAGTGCTTACCATGGGAGCAGCTAGAAATTCACAATGAAGGAAAGAAGAAAGAGTCTTTTCTATTTAGATAGTGTATTCATGATTTTAAGAAAATCAATTTGATTCATTAGGCCTAACAATTTATTTTAGCCTTGATACTTTCCTATGAGAAATTATGCTTAATAAAATGAAGAATCTGCAATTCCCACAGGGCTGCAAGCACAAGGATTTGGTAAATAAATTAAGCCTTCCTGTCATCTCTAAAAGAGCACTCACAAGAGTGTAACATATTCAACATATAGGAGTGTTTTTTCTGTTTTTACTAAATTGTCTTTGATCAAGGAAGTTTGTCAAGAGAACTATTGTACTACTACAAGTGACATTTTCCTAACTTAAATTTTAAAGTTGTTGAAAATAACCAATTTTTCCTGCCTGTTAAGAAATTCACCCAGATTCAGAAAAAAATCTCTATTGAGAGTATCTTATCTAGAGTCCAAGAGACACTTAAACCAATTTAAGAGAAATAAAAATTGCAGAATAAGTACATTTGTGTTGCAGTGTAATCCATGGAAAATGAGCAGAAATGCTTGTGAGACTAATGTGTTGAAGTCATAACTTGGGAAATAAAACTTCATATCAGCATGAAAGACTAAAAATAATGATCTAAGTAATACATAATTGGTGTTGTAGTGCTACTAGCAATTGAAAATTATGAAGGAAAACAGGCTTCTGAACTTGGCTACAGTTTTGCATTAAATGTATTTTGTATTTAGCAAAAGGATTACTATACAGCTCAATGTGATCACAGGACTCAATCTAAGCAGTTATATTCTCTGTGAATGTACTGGATTTGCATGGCAAGGTTTTGGTAGTGGAGGGCAGGGAGGGTTTGGGGGTGGCTTCTGTGAGAAGCTCCCCAGTTCTGGATAGAGCCAATGCCAGCTGGCTCCAAGAGAGACCTGGAGCTGGCCAAGGTGGGGCACATCAGCCACAGCAGCAATGCCTCGAGGATTACATAGCTAAGAAAGGAAAAAAAATATTGCTCAGGAGGAAATTGCAGCCAGTGGAGAGAGGGACAATATGTGTGAGCTCTGCAGACAATAAGGTCAGTGCAGAAGGAGGGAGGAGGTGCTTCAGGTGCCAGGGCAGAGATTACCCTGCAACCCATGGTGAGGACCATGGCGAGGCAGCTGTGCCCCTGCAGCCCAGAGAGGTCAGTGGTGCAGCAGAGATCCACCTGCAGCCCCTGAGGGCCCAACACCAAAGGAGGCTCCTGGCAGAACCTTGGGACCTGTGGAGAGAGCAGCCCACATTGGAGCAGGTTTGCTGGCGGGACTTGTGACCCCACAGGGGGCCTGCACTGGAGCAGTTAGTGAAGAACTGTTCATGGATAACTGGAAGGATTCAGGTCTAAGAACTTGATGGAGAACTGTATCCCATAGGAGGGATACTACACTGTTGCAGGGGAAGAGTGTGAGGAATCCTCCCCCTGAGTAAGAAGGAGCAAAAGAGCCAGCTTGTAATTATTGACCACAGCCCTCATTCCCTGTTCCACTGTGTCCCTGGCAGGGAGGTGTTGGAGAAAATTGAGAGTCAAAGAACCCAAGAAGAATGGAGGGATAAAGGAAAGCTGTTTTTAAGATTTACTTTTATTTCTTATTATCCTACTCTGATTAGATTGGTAATAAATTAATTTCCCCAAGTCAAGTCTGTTATGCCCATCTTGGTAATTGCTGACTGATCTCTTCCTGTCCTTATCTCAACCCATGAACCTTTCATTCTGTTTTCTCTTCTCTGTCCAGCTGAGGAGGGGAGTGATAGAGCAGCTTTGGTGGGTACCTGGTGTCCAGCCTGGGTCAACCCAGCACAGTGTAATTACACTGTTTAAACAGGTGATGACAGCTACACTGAAATCTAAGGCAGGAAACAAATATATATGTTTTGCTGAAGAAACAACATTTTATGTTGCTGCAATTCATATTAAGATCATTAATCTACCTGGTTTTTAAGGTAGTTAAAATATCTTTATGTTACTGGAATTAAAATTATGTCATTTATAGATTGAATGTATCTTTGTACTTTGAGTCTGTCAGCAACAATGCAGATTTAGTTGAAAATTGCTTTTTCCAGTTTGAAATTTTGCCCATGAATTCACTTTCTGCTTTTATTTCTGATCTTACACTTAAGCTTTGAAGCTATTCAATCCACTCCTGATATCTGTGCTCTTACTTTCTGAATCCAGAAGGTTTTTTCTCAAATTACACTTAAGTCTTTGAAGAATAATAGTTTGATATCTTCAGTTGCCATTCATCTTATGCATTTTGTCTTCCAGTTTCTTTCTGAGAACACCACATCCAGTGTTAGTTAGATGTTACTAACAGTAAAAATGTATTTGCTTTTGTATTTTTTATATAATACAGTGGGACAGTGGCATAATTTTCTTGTAGTTTAGAAGAGAGATGCAGAAACCTCTGAACAGTAGAGTGAGGGGCAGACTCCCTTCTTTGCACAGGAACCATGGCAACTGCATTATCCCACCGATATTCCTCCTGTAGTGGGTAACTGAAGATATTATAAAACTGGAAAGGGCTGATGTAAAACTCAAGAGACATCAACTGAAGTGTTCAAAAAGATTTCAAATCATCACTGGAATAATGTGATGCTTTTTAGAGCATAAAGCAACTATTTGTTACCAAAAAATTTGGAAAAATGTTCACACTGGTAGGATATAAGAAACTGATAAATGTGTTTAGATTATCTATATCCAGAAATGTTGTTTGTCTGTCTTGATTGTGTATAACCTACTTTAGAATCTCTGATAATGAAATTTCAAATACGTTAAACACGTCAGGATGATTCCTATCATACTCATATTCATTGTACTCTATTACAGACATTATCAGACACTTTAGCAGATCCATTAGTTTTGAATTTAAATATGAATCATCAGTTTTCATAGAATCATAGAATATCCTTAGTTGGAGGGGACCCACAAGGATGATTGAAGTCCAGTTCCTGGCCTTGCACAGGACAGGCGCAAGAGTCACACCATGTGCCTGAAAGCCTTGTCCAGACACTTGAACTCTGTCAGGCTTCATGCTGTGACCACCCCACTGGGGAATCTGTTCCAGTGCTCAGCCTCTGAGTGAAGAACATTTTCTTAATATCCAGCTTTAACTACCCCTAACACAGCTTCAGGTCATTCCCTTGGGTCCTGTCACTGGTCACCACAGAGAAGACATCAGTGCCTGCCCCTCCACTTACTCTCAAGAGAAAGTTGTAGATCCTTTTAGGGTTTCCGCTCAATCTCCTCTTCTCCAGACTGAACAAGTCAAGTGACTTCAGTTTCTCCTGACATGGCTTCCCCTCTAGTCCCTTCACCATCTTCATAGTCCTCCTTTGGATGCTCTCTAATGGCTTAATAGCCTTCTTATATTGTGACACCCAAAACTGCCTACAGCACTTTGAGCTGAGTGGGTCAATCTTCTTCCACTGGCTGGTGATGCTGTGCCTGGTGCCCCCCAGGACATAGCTGGCCTTTCTGTTTGCCAGGGCACTGCTGACTCGGATTCAACTTGCTGTGAACCAGAACCCCCAGGTTCCTTTCCATGGTGCTTCTCTCCAGCGTCTCATTCCCTGGTTTGTGTATACGCCCTTACCCAGAGGCTCCCATCTGTACCTTTGGCAACTGTAACCTCCATAAATTCCAGCCCTTTCATTACACGCGACACCACCCCGTCTCACCTCCTCTGCCTATCCCTCCTGAAGGGCCAGTAACCATCCAACATGGCACTCGTGTCACAGGATTCATCCCACCAGGTTTCTCTTATGCCACTGAGTGGGCTCTGGGACTGGGCCAAAGCTTCGAGCTTCTTTGTTTGTTCCTCATGCTGCTTGCATTAGTATAGAAACAACTCAGTTGAGATTTTTTCTAGCCAATACCTTCTGGAACACATTGAAGGATCTCAGTAGAGCTCAGTTCTTCAGGTTTTGGTGTGGTCTCCTATTGCCTATCACTGGCAAGCCTGGCTTTTTCCCTTTGCACCTTTCAATCTAGTTTAAAGCTCTCAATGAGCCCTGCTAATTCCTCAGCTAAAATCCTTTTTCCACTTCAAGACAGGTGGACTCTGTTGCCAGCAGGATTGGTGTTGTATAAACTGACCCCTTATCAAAAACATAAAATTCTGCTGGCAATGCCTGTGTTGAAACCAGTTATTCATTCACATGATCTTCCCATTTCTTGCCACGTCATTCCCTGCAACTGGCACGACAGAAGAGCACACAACTTGTCCTTCACATCCTTTGACCAGTTGTTCTAAGGCCCTGAGGTCCCTCTTGGTTGTTTGCAGCCTTCTTGTTGAGACCTCTTTGCTGCCTACCTGGAAAACGAATAAAGGGTAATAACCAGTGGGCTGTACCAGGCTGGGAAGCTCCTTCATGATGTCCCTTACCTGGGCTCCAGGGAGATAACATACCTCCTGTGTGCTGGGTTCAGTGAGCATATCAGACCCCTCAAAAGGGAATGTCCAATAACTACTACTCTTCTTTTTTTTTTAATTGAGAAGATTGTGATGACTGGTTCTACCAGTTTCCTCCTCAGAGGAGTAGTCGTTCCACTTCATTTCTCAGCTCCATCACTAGGATGAGCAGATCATCAGCCTGATGACACCTCATGTTGTTGTTGATGTTGTTCCCTGCTGCCCTCTGGGATCAGCACCAGGCTCTGTCACTCCCTAGAGCCTGAGACCTGGACCACTGCATGCTTTTGTGGGTGCTCCACCTGGGTCGCCAGATCCTTTCAGATCATTTTGATTTTGTGGTTTATATTTTCTTAAGCCTACTACTTTCTTTACAGTAATGATTCCTCCCTATGTTGTAAATATTTAACAAAACTTAAAATTAACATTACAAGCTGTGAGAACAACAAAAATGGATCATGTCCAAGTCTTCTGTTATTAAATGCTTTTTGAAAGTCCTTGCTGAGAAGCACAATTATGCATCATGTCCAGGCCATTGACTCAACATACAGTTGACAATTGTCAAAACCAAAATAAATGCACTTTCATTTTCAATAATAATCTTACATTCACAAAAGGTACATGTTCTAATAAAAATAATACAGAAAAGTATTCTTACGGAGTCAGACACTTTCTCATTGCTAAGTTTATTTGATTCTGCTTTTCTAAATATTGTGTACAAATTGACACAGTAAACATGCTAGTCAAAAATATAAACTGGCTGCTTATTTTTCTTCACAGTGAATTCAGACATAATAGTAAGTTAAGGAAGTCCAAAGTCAAAATGCAAAAAATCACTTCATTAGCTCTGGGCAAAAAAAAACTGTTTTGTTAGTTTTTCTAATACTCTCAGTGAAACTGTTTTTACACAAAACCAAAATAAAATCCTTTTATTTTAAGGATGCTGTAAATGTTGACTATTAGTGCAAATACACCACAAAACTGGAAAAGAATTTACACAAACATGTGACATGCACTTTTATAGATTTTTTTCTGATTTTAAATATTTTTTTTTGTTAGAATAAGAATTAGATTTGTAACTCTTTCTCCAGACAGAGATCAGGCATAGATTTCCAGGGAAAAATAAAGGGGGTTTTATGATCTTCTAAACCTTATACTTTTAGAGAAAAACTGTTATAAAATTTATGTCTGCAATATAAAGCTAAAATCTATAGAGAAAATTTACATGAGTATCTCCATCCATTCATCCATCCATTATCTATTATCTTTACCCTTTCATTCTTTAACTCAAGTAGAAATACACATCTTCCTGTAATTTGCCACTTCACTGATTAAAATACTGCCTTTTGTTCATACAATTTGTAATACTGCTTCTGGAAATAAGAGATTTCTTGCTATTATTAATGTCTTGGGTTTACACAGCTGTGTAAAATTTCAGATTCCTCCTGATAATGTGTAGACTTTTTTTTTAATTGTCTCATGGGTATTGCAATCTTGAAAAATACAACATATATGAAGTTAAGCTACTGCATTGTTTTCATCAACTTTTTCATTCTACAGTACACAAAACATGTCTTTAAGAAAATTACAGGGCACAAATTGCAAGTGAACATTGAATTCCTAATTCAGCAATTCTTCAGAAATTCAATGCAGTAGTTGTGTCCATTATTCTTTTTATGGATCTGGTCTTACTCGTGCTGAGAAATTTCACAGTAATTTCTGCAGTTAAGATCTTTGCATTTCAGACCCTTGCTGAAATATTTTTTGCTTTATTTTCTTGATTGACACTTATACTAACTGCTCTTTAACACCATTTTCCTGGTGGGTACATATCTATTCACACAGTAAAGAAGCTAAATTAATTTCCTGATATGAAATTTCTCTAAAGCAATGTTGTTGCCTTGGCAAAACCCCATGTTTATCTATGAATTTTCTGAACTTCAATAACATGAATAAACTTGCTGATTGCATTTTTATTTGTTATGAGTTTTAAAGATTGAATGAAAGAAATCAATTTAACAAGACATTTCAAATGTTTAATCTATATTTATTCTTTCTGAACACTGTAGAGTTCTTTTAAACATATTTCTAAGTTTTCTGTGGAGAGTTTGAAATATGTATGCAGAAAGATGTTTGGTATCTCATGTTTTCCTAACAACTGTTTGGAGATTCAAAAATCTAGATTTCAATTTACACTCATTCAATTTGTGGCTATAAACAAGGGAAGCTATCCTTGTACATTTATCATATCACTTTCAAACCCAAACTTTCCTTTTGAGCAATTCCCACAGAACAACTTTTGCGTTATTTTTAGCAAAGATTCAATGTACATCAGCAAGAAAGTGATGACAGAAGTTTCATTTTCTGCAGCTATAGCCTTCACTTGGTAGTGTGCTGAAAGGTGATGGAATCTGCTTCTTCATAAATGTTCATCTATTCCTTCAAAACTACCAAAACCGAAAGCAAGTTATTACAGGCATGTGCAAATGGCCAACGAGTTTGATTGAAGTGGGAAATAGAGCTATGCTTGCCCAAAACATCATCCTCCTAATTAATTTAAAAATGAGATTAATAGACACAGAAAGCATTTTAAAAGTGCATTAGACTGACACTGTATGCAAATATATGTTGTTGATTGGATCACCTTGCTGAAATGGCAGTTAAGATTTTTCTTCTGATGTACCTGATACCTGAATGTTTTAGGACAGCTGAAGATTTAAATTAAGGGCACAGCCATATATGAATTGCAGATATCCACGATGCTTTTATCCAAAGACAGAATCACATAACAGGAAACAGGTTAGACTTTCTTCTTTTCATGGCTAGCCTGGGAAGCAGCTATCATGCTATGAAACTAAGAAGGAATAGCAAAGCTATCACTTGGAAGGGAAGTTTCTTTTGAACTTGAGGATGTTTCTGGGAATGATAATTACCATTCTGGCCTTAAATCAGTAAAGCACTTAGAAGAACTAAACTCAAAACTTATGTTTACAGTGAAGTATTTGTTGAGTTGGGGCTTCAGCAGGTGGCACTATTCATTCAGGATAGTTTATTGGGAAATGACATCGCTTAGATCCTTGTTTTCATTCAGTGAAAATATTTAAAGTTCAATGCATATTCTCATCTAGTGAGGCTGGCAGAGCACTATTAACTAGGGCTGTGACACAAACTGTCAGAGGGTATGCTTAGTTTTTGATTTTGGAAACTGGCTAGATTCCAAACTAAAATCAAAGTGCTGAATCTGGAAATCTCATATTGAAACAACCTTCCCTGTTGGTTTTAAGGAAAAAAAACATGTTTTAAAAAGACAGAGAAACTCCTCTTAATAAAGTATATAATATTTAGGAGTGTGTCAATAGAAGAAACATTTTAACCACCATGGAATTTTCTGTTAACCCTAAATAGTTGGATTTGTGTCCTGGAATTAATGTTCTTGATGCCTTGAGAGGCTACCTAGAAGGCATCATTATAGCTACTACATTTGTTTTCAAAGCCCTTGGTTTGCAATAGTTATGTATTTTTATATGTGCTCCTATTATATTAATGTCTATCTAACCTTTTATAAATATCTGTATACTGTAATTTTGAAATCATTGTTTATATACAACCTGCCCTCACTTCTAAAAAAAGAAATGAAATTTTAGAAATTCACCTAGACCTAACAAAGAAGTGTGAAAATATAATTGAAAAAAATAGTGTTTGCTTCATTAAAAATGATTAGGGTTTTTTATTATTATTTTGTATAAATATGAAGATATGGAGTCTGGGTGTGCTATGGCACTTCTTGCACTTGTGCATTTTTAAGAATAATAATCTCTGCATATACCTACTAACTCATCTGAAGAAGCAGCTTAAAATATATTTCTTCATTTGAGCTAACACAACATGGATCAAAATAGAGACATCTAGTATATTGACCTAATATTGAAATTTTGCATGAGTGCTTTCTGAGTCAGTAATTGCAATGTCTTTGTAAGGTATATGGCACTGTATTGATTCAGAGCCCATCACTTGTGGCTAGTCTGGCATTTGAACCTGCTGATGATAACACTGACATCTACAGCAGGTAAAAAAGCATTAGAGAATATACAGTTTCCTTCTGGTTTCTCACTTCTTGATCTCTTGATAAGTATTTTAGTTGTGTGCATTTCTGTACTGTCTTGAGACACAGAGGACTGTTTCAGTTGCAAAGTAGAGTTTGTTAAAAATGTCCTCATTTATTAAGATTGCTAGACTGACATGATACTAAATTGAAAAGTTTTGTTTAAGATACACTATGGAGAATAACTCTGGAATTGTATTTATTGCTTGAAATGCAGCATTAGAACATAAAAAGAAAATAGCAAAGTCATATTCTAAGGATTTTATGCATATTCAGTTCAGCTTTTCAATTCATTATTTGAGGTGAAATATGCACAGTTATTACTGTCTAAAAAAGCTTTTCATCTTTTTATTACTTCATTAGCACAATTAGGTTAATGTCATCATTCTCATATGAATTTGTGTTTTAATTGTGTACAGTTTATAGCATTATAATAGGGTGGTCACTATTTTCTTGGCAACAGACTCTGCCTACTTATAGACCGGGAAAAGATTCTACATATGCCATATTTTGTATAGCAGCAATGAAATAATTTAAAAGAAGTTAGCATTTTGAAATTTTCCCATTGAATACAAGAGAAAATATATTTGTGAATCCAGAAACTACAATATTCTAGAAGAGGATTTTTAAATAGTTGAAGGAAAAAAAAATTGAAGAATTACTACAGCATCTTTAAGAAGCATGCATTGGCACTCTCATTTTTCAGTCTTTCATCAGATATCTTCTCTTTAGATTTCACTAGGTTTTCTATGGTACTTGATAAGAAGCCTTTGCATGTTTTTGAAAAAATTCTGAGAAGAGTTTGTAATGTAATCTGACCTACATCGATCTGTGCAAATTCTTTTGTGTTGCACTTTTCATTTTCCTGAATGTCACTTACTATAGTCAGATCAATAGTGAAATAAATTAGTAAATTAGAATATATTTAATGAAATAGGATGGAATTATGGCTAAGTTCAAAATATGACAAAGTTCTGCTTCTAATATTAAACAGATGCTTATAAATAGATTAATGTGTCCGTTGAAGTTTCTGTTGAAGTATGTCTTAAAAGTAATTTTCAGATATTTTTCAGCACAGTTGGATTTTCAGACCAAAGTTGTCTTGTAATGAGTGAGTAAAAAAGTTCATTCATAAAATTATATTATTTATAAGTTTATATTCAGTATTTTATATCAACTTAGTTCACAACCTTATGTGAAGAGAGATACTTCCTACTGAAATGTATATACATAAAGAAATGATGCTAATTATAGAGTCAAGGAATCATTAATAGTTGAGTACAGTAAATGGCACTTAGTCTTCCATAACTACACTTGTAGAAAGATGATTATCCACTGGTGCAGAACTTCTTCTAAATATCTAAATATAGGAAGAAATAAGGTACGAGGAGACTATATAAATCTAATTTCCTCACAATTGAAGCAAAAATAAATATATGAAAGAGTTGGCTACTTAGCTATTCTCTTCAGAGAAATGGAACCAGAAATGGGAAACAAACTGGAAAATAGATTCTTTGAGAGTTGGAGTTCAGGAATTCTTCAGGTTACCAAATACTGGAGGAAGAGATACCCGATACAAGTGTTGTAAAAGTGTGATCTTTCATCACTGTATGTAATAATTTGCTGTTAAACAAACACCTGCATTTGCATTGTGCTTTCGTTTGGCTTATGTTAAAAATGATGTCGAGATAAATGGCCGTTATTTCCCAAAGATCAAAGACTGGAAGTGAAATTGTCTGGAAAAGTTCCATGAGAGCACATATGAATCCAAGATCCTGCAGAAAGGCTTACACTTCTTGCAATACTGAAGCTTTCCCTAATACATGAAGGATTTCTCCATCTTACTGCCATTTGGTTTTTGGGGTTTTTTTCTTATGGCAGCCTAACTGTTGTAGGAGTTACCATCACCCTGGGATTTCTGCTTACATAAAATCTCCATGGCAGCAGTGTTCCATAATAGGTAAAGGGATTGCAAGAAAATTCCCCCTAGTCTGAAATAGAAGGTGCCCTTTAGCTGGACTGTAAGTCTCATCTTCCCAAACTCTGTTTCCTAAATATAATGCAGACTTTGTCTCACTATATATTTATTTTAATAAAGAAAAGCACTTGTATTTTGTGCTACTGTTGCTGCATGTATCAGTCATACGTTTTACTGTAATTAATTAGAGATACTATAATAGATCTTGCAGTTATCTCTAGCTAGCCATCCTGACACCAAAAACTGCTTTTATATTATAGTTCTTACTGCCCTGCAAATATAGCATGTAACTCTTGAGTCATGGACTACAAATAGAGTCATAAAAGTGAAACAAAAATTAAATAGTTAAAATTACCCATATAGACTTTAACTGTCTTCTTCCCTTTTTTTTAAATTCATTTTCTCTTGCTTTCATACCAATTACAAGAAACAGGTAAACTTCACGTTCATGTGAAGGGACAACAGATAAAACAGATTACACTTTGATATTGGATAAGAAATTTGAAGCTTTTCCTTGGTCAATAGCATGCCGAGAACAAGTCATAGTTCCATGTGTCACAGCATGACAAGAGCAAGTCATAGTTTCCCTGTCTCTCAATTTAGTTCAGACTGACATTACAGCTAGAATGTCTGCCTGCCTCTTAGAAGTGCTTTAAAGCCAAATAAAAACTCTATAAAATATTTTTATATATTTATATAAAGTGTATCAAAGTCTCTTTTAATTTTAATTTTTTTTGTTGAGAAATGATAAATTAAACTACTTCAATATGAATTCTATTTTAAGCAAGACTACATAATTTTGGCTGAGGAAGAACATAATACTCTAGATGCAAAAAAATTAGGTATCCATTTAGTGCAAATAGAATTTCTATTATCTTGTCACTCACAGAATTTAAATCAGGATCATGACCTTAGAAGTCATTAACTGCTATAAATAAACATGTTATCATCAGATACTTTTCCTTTGAGGATGAGATTATTTACACCTGCTTGAGGACATAGACCTAAAGTCGGTAACCACAGTCCTTTTCTCCTAATGTAACTTACTTTTCTAAAATCATCTACTATCCAATCTCAATGACTATTGCTAGACATTATAATAGCACTGAAACTTCTGTGAAAATGAACAGGATTTTTCTCCCAATAAAAAAATTGCCTTTGTTTTAGATTTTTTACTCTTCTGACTTCTGCCTGTATTTTAAAAAGGTAGACATGTTACCTAAAAATCCCTACTACTGCAGTTAACTTCAGGTGATATGAATCACAACTGTTTTCTTCCCTCATATTTAATATATCAATGTATTTACTATTTCCATGCAAATATTTAGAAAAACTCAACAGGAACTAGTGTACCCTAAGTTTTAGAAGAGTTCCTACTCTCTACAGTTTTCCCTTTTCCTAAGTCTTCAAAAGAGTAATAGTTCAACCATGCTTCCCCCATTAGCTGCCCTCCTCCTAGGTGCTGGAAAAAAAGCAAAATATTTTCTTCTGAACCATCAGTGTCCTTTCTGTGTTTGGTATTCCGCTTCTAAATCATGTTCTTTGGAAGGACTTTTGGAGCAAATAGGTTTTCTATCCTCTGTAAGAAATCCCCTAAACCTCCTGTACTGGTAAGATTTTATGAGATTTCTTTTGGCTCTTGATGGTTCTTGAATTTTGAAGTGTGACATTTGCAATTGATCTTCTGTTCACTACCATTTCACCTGTATGTGGAATAGAGTTGAAGTAAGGGTAATTGAGGAATCAAAGTGAGAGCAAACAGGCAGGAGAGTATTTTGTTTCAGCCATCCTCCACTGTTTTGTTGCCCCTCTAACCTTCCCCACACCAATCCTCTCATCCCTCTAAATCTAACCAATTTCTCCAGTCCTCTTTTTAAAATACCTTCCTGCTTAAAATACTAATCTTAGCAACATTTCTCACAAGAATAGTTACATAATAAGGAATTTCCACAGGATGCTAACTGTGTATCTTTACTGGGCTGACTTTGTGTACGCACTGTTTTGCAAGCCAGCTTGCTCTGTAGTCTCAGCACCAAGTACTTGGAAGCAGTAATAACCCACAGTCCACTTCACAAAGGAAGTGAGACTCCTTTCTTAAGTCAGTTTCATACATGTTTTTGATAAATCCTCTGAAAAAGTACTCCATGTCTTATCCTGCAAAGTCAGTCCTCTATCTACACAATGCAAAAATCACAGCCACTAAAAAAAACTCTAATAATATGAATATGTGGGGTTATGAGTTTTTCGTGCTGTAAAAAACAAAACTTTTTTTTTGCAATAATACATGTTATATCAAAGCATTGCAAGATCATTATAATTTTAAAATATGTAGTATTTAAAGAAGCATTATAATTTAAACTGGGGAGAGAAATTGCTTTGCTGTAAAAATAACTTCTGGGATAAACTTATATTGTAAAACATCTTTTGTACAAAAAAATATTGTTAATTTTAGTAGCTAATATTCCCAGTAGCTTGTCAATTACAATTATTGGTGACTGCCCCACGTATTGATCAAATTTGGCTTAGCTGAGACATTAAACCAATGTCATATCCTTATAATTAATTGTTGCTGATATTTCTGTATTAGCAAGTACAAAGATAATGCTTAAATCTTGATAAATCAGTACTGTATGTGCTTTAGACAAGTGTCTCCACCACAAGAACTGAACACAAAAGATGTAAACAGCAGTTGCATTTAATAAATCCATAGTACTTACCTAAAAATAGTTTTGTTGTTTCTTATTATGTAATTATGGAAATTAATAAAAAAGAATGTATAACATTTTTAAAATATGCCATACCCTGAAAGTAACAGTATCTACTCATTTTGAAAGTATAAATTGCTGTTTCTGTTGCAGAATTTATAAAACACTTTCTAAAGCTTCTGTTTTGCTGAGAGGAGAAACTTAGAGTATAATTAACAGCTTTGGGTGAAAAAATTACTATCTGCTTTCATTTCTCACAATCCAGGAGATAAAGGTGGCAAACTATTTTTTTAAATGTTTTTTGTGGAACTGACGTTGCTCTGCCTCAAGGCATTTCTTTATCATAACATGAAATTAAAACAAAAGAGGGGAAACTAATTCATTTTTGAATTGTATTGAGTTGTTAAAACAGTGCAAGTGATCCATTCTTTCTCCAACCATTGCAGTGTTAGGGTGAGCTACTACCTGGCCTCCCATCCTGCCCCAGCTTATTAATAGGACTCCAGAGCACTACATCTTACCTGTGGAAGATATATTAAAAAAAAATAAAAATTATGACAGAACTTGTAAACATTCCCCTCTCATGTAAAGCTTAAGTGGATATTAACAAAGGGATTCTTCTTCACTTGTATCAATGGGCAGAAAACTGGCTAAGTATTCCCAGCTCTCTTCAGAGCCTTCCCTTTCCTCCATTTGTAACTCTAGATTATTAAGGAACTGGTTTCTGTGGGAAAAGTACTAGTAATGAACACCTGCCAGAAGGACAATCCCAAATTACCTTGTTAGACTGTAATCTCAACCTAAAATTAATTTAGATCTTGGACACTTAATAAATCTCTCTTTCAAACCATCTGTTTGTTGCTCCCAAACAACTAGGGGTATGCCTGCACTGCAAAAATAGTGGTCCCAAACCATTTAACCTAGAAGAGCTTTAGTGAAGAGCTTTAGGAAGAGTTGTATAGCTCTTTTTTCTCAAAAGCTGGTACAAGAATTTACTGAAAACTCCGGCTCACTGATATCAGCCCTGAAACCAGTTGAAATGTATATTCAGATTTTTATTGATTTACATTCCTTCTTCACTGCCCCACATCAATGAGGACTAGTTAGTTTTTAAACACCACCATAGTTTTCAATTGCTAGGGAAGCTTTATCATCCAATACTGATTTTAATAATGTTGTGCCAGTTGTAATCTCCAGTGTTTTTTCCAAATTTTTGCCTTCAAAATCACAATGAAGTGTCTTATGTTGTCAGTCTCATATTTCAGGAATACACATTCCTTAACCCAGCTTTTGACAAGATTAGTCCACTGATTATTTCCTATGTATGTATACATGTATATACTCATATACAAATATTTACATACATATGCACATCTTTTAAATGTGAGTCCATTCAAAATGGATGTTAAAATTGTGTATGCATTATGGGCACTTTTTAAATTCTTTCTCTTGTTGAGAGCTCCTTTATCTAAGTGATCAGACCTCTTTCTTTAACTATGGAGAGCAGAAACTGCAGCTATGACGTACTCTGTAATAAATCTGTGTACTCAGATCTCCTCTGTAGAAGAGAACAATGCATAACTTGGAACTGAACATCCTCAGGGACCACTGACATTTTTCCCAGGAGGCATATTGCTATATGAACCACAAGTGCTCGGAGCACAGACTCAGCATTCTTTCTGCAGCCAGATGTACAGAAATTTCTTTGCCATTAATAAAGCATAGTTCATAATTTTGCATTCCATCACTGATATTGTGTGAGAACCATAAGCAAATATGTTTCATTCTGCATAGTTTCTGCATCAAGTAGCTACTACACCTTATGAGTGCCATTAGTCTTTTTAGAATATCTGATGATCATGTTTTTCATCTGTGGTTCAAGCTACATGTGGTTCCTTGAAAAAATATGCTTTTTATTAATTCCTTCTAACCCTAAAAGTTATCTGTATGCTGGCAATTTTTTGTTATACTGGAATATATGTGTTAACTCAAAAAGAGTTCTAACACTGAGCAATTGTACTTATGCTTATATTGGTGCACTTTCACAGATTGATTTATACTGGTTTACACAGCTGAGGCTTGATTCTATCATTTTTGCAATCAGGTAATGATTAGCAAGTACTCATCCAGGAAATAATTAATGAATGTCAGGTTGGGAATGAAGCTGAAATAAAAGTTTCTTCTCTCTTACCCATTTGAAAATACCTGCATGTTTGAAAGCTTTGTTCTAATATTGTTACAGTAGAGAAAAGTACAAGTTAATTGTAGATGGAAGACTTACTGTTATTATGAAATGTTGTCATTAAAAGATGTAATTTCTCTTTATAAAATCAGGCTGTATATAATCAGTTTTTGAATTCTGTTAAAGGCTCAGAACACAATTCAAAATATGCTCAGCTTGCTCTTGGCCTGATGTCTTGTGACACCAGTTTCACATGAAGTGGTGTCAAACTCAATAATGTTTTCAGCTACAGCTTGTGGGAACTCAGCTAAAATATCTAAATATTTTAACAGAAATTAACTGAGCATCTTTAATATGTTTTTACATATGTTTTTGGCAAGATAAATTACTGCTTTCCATACTTCTTTCTATAAAAATAAATAATTTTATATTGACAGAAGGCCTATTTCATATTAGAAAAAAAAAAAAGTTGGGAAACAGTACATTAAAATTGGGGTTATTTTTCCCCTTGCAAAGAAGAGGTGATTGTTAACTTAAACTAGGTAAACAATTTACACGTTATCATTAATTGGTTTGTAAGCCCCTAAATAATATAAGTTATAGTGCATTTTAAGTGAATGTTTTAAGAGCAAAAGGTAAAAACTGCTAGTAATAAAAATATTAAAATCAATCTTAAAGCAATTTCTTTTAATCTTATTCCACTGAGATTGCACTTGCTTGGGAAAGAGATTTTTTCCTATGTCAGATGTGTATTAAAGTATGAATGTTAGCAATATTTGGGTCCTTCGTCAGCATACCTATTTGACATAGAAAAGAGCCTACTGGGCTCCATGACTGGGACCTATTAGTCATCAGTCTGTCTATTTTGAAAGAGAAACTTGTTTTTACAAAAGTTAACCAGGTGAGATTGTAATTAAATTCAAATTGACAATGCTCTAAGGCACTTCATTTGATTTTGCCCTTCATCAACATGTGAATCCTGTTTAGAAAACAGCAACACATTGCAGAATGCTGTACATGTGGAAACACCAATTTTCAAATAGTGAGTACTCAAATTGACAGTTGCAACAGAGTTTCTAGTAGTACACAGATGAAATGGATTTAAATGAATTGTTTGCCAAATAATTTTGATTAGGGAACACTTGTGGGAATATCAAACATTTCATGGACAATTGATAAAGAGAAGAAACACATTCGAACAATTTGAATTGCTTCTGAGTGGATACTTTGAGCCATGAAAAATTTATGTTTGGTATCCTTGTGGACAAAGTGTTTTTTAAATAGGAATTTCTAGTGTTCCAAAAGAGAGAAAAATATGCTTGTTTAGTATACAGGACTGTTATTCCTTGGGCTTTGTTTTAAAGTAAAGTTTGCTAACTTTTCTATGGCAGTGCTTGTACATCATTTATTGTGTACATTAACCACATCTATATTTTATTTCTGTTTCACTTGCACTTTTTGACAGCTTGAAAATTTCTACCTTATCTTTAAGTTTCATTAGGAAATATCTGCAGGCTACAGGCTGATAGTCAGAAATAAGAGGAGCCTTATCATTCTGACCTTATCAGGCTGCTATGGACAGTTTTTCTTCTACCAGTAGTACTTGATACTTTTAATCTGATGGTTTTTATATTAAAATTTAGCATATCTACTGAAAAAGCAAAGTTGTCTTGAAATAAGAAGTGTTAAACTAAACAAAAATTTCCTTTGATTGTATAGCATGTGTTTAAGGGTTAGCAAGATTATAACTGAGATATCCTCAGCTGCCCTATGGGTACTCTTAAAGAATTTCTAGTTATTGGCATGCCTTTTTTGCTGTAGTGATAATAGAGTAATATATGCAGTACAAAGGAGTTATTTTCACAGACTTGTGTGGTGGTGGGTCAATAGAATGAAGTGCATAAAACACTGCACAGTTCCTTGAATGGAAGGACAACTGTGCGAGAATGACTGTTAACTGAGGTGTACATTTACAAGAGCATATTCTCAAATTAGTGGGTTTGTCTCACTTGAATACTTGAAATTAACATGCAAGGGTTGTTTTGGGTTTTTTTAATAACTTAAACACATGTAAACCCATTTAATACAATTTAAAGCAAATAATAACAGTAATAACAGCAATTTCTTTATGTACAAAATTAATTTCCATTAAATTCACCAGCATCAAGATATTTCAAAGTTCTGTTCATCAATTTTTTTCTAATTCATATTTCAGCCACCACCACATGCTTTGGAAGCAGCATAGATTCTACCTGTTCTGATAACAGTGTTGATAACAGGTGCCTGTGTCAAGGACATAGGTATTTCAGATGCAATTGAGTAAGAAGCATGAATGCATTTAAAATGCATTCTGTGTGGTATTTCCTTTATGCAACATACCTTTATACCCCTCCTCCATGGTCATTAGAAGAAATTGCTAATTAACATTGTCATAGGACTAGAAAGAGGAAGAAAAATGTCATGTTGCTGTTGCTTGCTGAAGTTTTTAGTGTGTAACTTTAGCTGAAAGCTAAAAAGACTGACTCATACATTTGAGTCCTTTCTATGACTGAGGAAAATGTGTATGTGAGAAGCTTGAACATGGATTTTATTGTCAGTGTGATGCCATTGATTTCAGAAAGATCATGCTAGTAAAAAAGACCAGTTTAAAACATTTCTTCCAAAGGATTAAAACATTTTAATATCAAAATTTACTCTCTTTGTGGGAGTTTGTTTTTCTTTGTAGTTTTTGTGTGCTAGTTGTTTTCCACAGTCAACAGAAAACTAAGTGGGGAATCCCAAAATGTGATTTCACAAATATAATATTCTAATAAAGCTTTACTAGAGAAGAAATTTACATCTATCACAGTGAGTAAAATAGCATTTTGTTGAAAAATATAAAGATAATGTAGACTTATTTATATCTTATTAAAAAAACATGTAAATGTATATTGGTCAGTATCAAATTTTTTAAATCCTGAAAATATAACCAAATAGGCTGATATAATACAAAGAGTAAAGTGATGTGACATTTACAAAATAATTTTTGTTTCTTCAATACTGAAAAAAAGATGTGATTGAATTTTCTTTTGTACTTTTTATAAGCTTTTTATTTATCCTTCTTTTTGGCATGATATGTCCAAATATATGGTGCTTTTTTAATGCACTAATGACTTCTAAAACTTCAGTTTTGAGGTTCTATTCCATAATATACCTGTAGTTAGCCTGGAAGTACTTCAGTAATCCTTCAATTCAGTTCAGGAGAACTCTGCTTTTAAGTCAGTTCAGTCCCACATCTGTTGTATACACTGATTTTCTAAATTTCTTACCAGACAAAACTGAAATTTAGTAGGAGAAATGTCTTGGTTTGATGGATAACAGAAAATGTTTTCTAATTCGATTAACATTTTTTAGATTTGTCTGCATAAAAAGGTATTGAATAAGGGAATTCAGGAAAATAAAGCTTTGTGCTGTGTTGCTGAAGTAGTGAGTAGGAGCGAGTATCAGTAAGACATGTGAATGCAAGTGATGTATTTTGTCCAGTAATCTATTCTGGATGTATGATCTGTAGTATATAACTACATTTTCAAAGGAAGGTTGGCTGGTAAAATTCATTTTAAAATGGACAAAACACCTCAAAACTATCACTCACATTCATTTTGGTACTCAGGTAGTGATGTCATGCCAGACACAGTGAAGTCAATTTTCAAATACAGGTTATCAATTTTTTAAATAATTAATACCCAGATTAGGAAGGAAAAAGTCTGAACCCTATTTTATGTAAATGATATAATAAATATATGTTCTGCAATTTATTTTCCTCAGTAAAATTTTTCCTTTTGTTATCATCATTACTTACCTCAGAATACTATCCATGACAAAGTCTAGAATTTTGAATTCATTACCTTACAGGAAGACAGTGGTTTTGTTAGATAGACAACAGACAGAAAACAATCCTAGAGCAACACATAAATAAAGCACAAGAAATATCACGTTTACCTTAATGTATTTATTATCTTAAATTATCTATCTTAAAAATACTAGAGCTTTTCTGTATCAGAAAATGATGAATGAAATTACATTACAGCAATTACTGTAAGATGCTATTAACTTAAAAAAATAACAACTCCGTCCACCATATCTGTCCTTTACTAACAGAACCCTTATTTTTCAATATATTATTTTAAATGGAATATTTAGGCATTTTCTCTAGCCAATTTTCTCAGTGCCAGAACTTTAGTCTATATAGTTTGTTTCAACACTTCCTATGGATTATTTTTCCATATTTCATGCACTACATTATAACTTTTTGTGTTTCAACAGATTATTTTTATGAGTGCCAATTTTTAATTTAGGTTAGAATAATTCAGCTGCTGTACTGAAGATTTAAGCTCAAGACTTAACATTAGGCTAACTTTATAATAATATTTCTAATAATATTTCTGTAATTTAGAAATATATCAGGTCACCATTATCTGCTGGCCTACAGGTGTAAATTTTACATATTTTACATAAAATTTATGAAAAATTAAGTTAGGGGAAGGTCATTCTTCTGTGTGGGACTTTAATATTACACTTGATGTGCTATGTGAACTCCAAAAAAATAATCAGATTTTCCATAATAATTAATAAAACCTTTAAAAAAGGGCTGGCAACTTAAGGCACTGAGATTACCAACATATTTTTGATCTCTTGTATCTGTGTAGTTATTTCCAAATAACACAGTAAGAGCACAGAGGAACTAAAGAAGTCATTGAAGAAGCTGGGTGCTCTTCAAGCACGTGTTGCTGTCATTGGTTTACTCTGACACTGTATGCACAAGTGTAAGAGAAGCAGCTGGCTTCAGCCATTTGTGTTCATCTCTTCCCTCACTACCTTCCCCATATGCTTTACAAACCTTACCATCTCTCTGTGCCTTGTGTCAGTTTATTCTCCACTCTTTCAGCGCTCCCATTATCTTGTAGCCTCGTGAAGCTGAAGAGGAGCACGGGTGATCCTTGTGGATTGTGTGCGTCACTGAGTTTCTCTGGTTCCATCCCTTATGGTGTCTTTCTACAATCATCTGCACTAGGGCTGTAAGGGAAGGGAGCCAGGAGAGCAACTGCCATTGTGGAAATCAACTGCTGGTCCCATCCCTTAAATTACAGACTACATTTCCCATAGATCACATTTCAAAAAGTCCATATTTGCAAAAGCTATCTGCTAGATTTAGGCTTTATAGAAAGCTTCATCCCTGCAGAAAAATGCAAACTTCATTTTCCATGTAGTTAATAGACCTAATACATTCTGTCAGGCTTATTCTTTTTGAGAATTGTTTATCAGTCACCACCTGATTCCACTGGTTCAGCTGGATCAACATTGAGAGAATAGAAATGCATCTTTCTTTTTAGGAGACAAAGGACATTTGTACTGTGGAAATTGTAATTCTGGATAAACTCCTTAATGCTAGACAGACTCAGGTGCAGTATTGCCTATTGCTGTGCACTTCTTATATTTGAAGATTTAAAAAATTATACTCAGGATTACCCATAGATATTTTCTCATGTAATTGCTTTTGAGGTAGCTGTCATCAGTTTTGTAAAGTGATTTAATATTTCTGTATGGGATAACTGCACAGGATGGAAAACAGCCTAATAGCAATGAGATTACGACTACAAATGTGGTTTTAGAATAATAGATTACTCTTGTTATCAAATTGGAATGAAAGATTGAGACCATCATTGTTTGCATCATCTATCTGCATAGCATCTCTCAAGACAAGCCTTATGATTTGGGAACTCATGCTTCAGATTATGGCAGTGGCAATATGCTTTCATAATGGTGTGGGTGAGGAAAAGCAGTACTGTGGGCATTCCAATGGCAGCACAAGTCAATCATTCCAAAAATGTCCTTTCAGACAGAAGCGCTCAAATCAACCAAATCAACTTATCTCTGGGTTTCTTGGCTGTTGTTTAGTCAAATAATACATTGATTTCATATTTGCTTTTCTGTTACATGACTAATTTAAGCTGAAAGGGCTTTACTGTTGTGAAGTTGTGACTGTAGACTCTGGCCTGGAACTAGGAACCCACCAGCTGCTCACTTATTCCAGCAGTTTGGGGAAGAGAATTGGAAAGGCAAAAATGAAAACAAATTAGTGGGTCAAGATAAATATAATTTAATAAGTGATGGGAATCAAAGTATGGCAAAAAAAGGGGTGATGCAAAAGCCATTGCTTACCGCTTTTGACCTGCGGACCAATGCCCATTTCTGTATCCTCTGCAAAGGGATGTTCTGTCAATCAACATGGCATGTTTCATGAATTCAATTTCTAAAAGAAAATGTCAGTGCCAACTTTCTCATTGCACTTTAAGCTATTTATTCAAACCTTCTCTCAGGCATTTAATAATAATAGGCATTTAATTTCCAATTTCAATGACCTACAAGGTCTTTTGATGGTCTTGTTTCTTCTGGCTTATGTACTAAGACCAATAACAACTTCTTCTTCTGGCCTATGTTAGAAGCAGTATAGACTGCCATGCTGCCTTTGTACTCTCCCTTGAATATGTTGCCACTTAGTGAATTTAGCATTTAAGATATCAGTAAACTTCTTTCAGTATATTAGGCCAATTTTTCACTTCAACTCCAGGGGAAGCTGAAAGCAAAAATAACTTGCAGTGTGGAGACCATATCTGCTTACTGGAAAACATTAAAAATCTTTCAATTTCTGAAAATGTTACAATAGCTGACCTCAATATTTTCTAATTTTATGAATTAGAAGACTATGATTTTACAGTTTTATTTCTACATATTAACTTAATGAATTCATAAGTACCTGCGTAGCATTTACTGAATTGTTGATACTGCTCTGGTATCAGCCTTTTATTTTAGCATGTTATGACTGCTGTGAAATAGATATGAAACAGAGGTTAGATGCTTTTCCAGTTAGTCTACTTTGCCTTCCATAAACATTCAATCAGTGTCAGAGAACACTGTAAAGGTTACATGAAGCCACAAGAAAGACTGTGAAATCACATTGAATCAAATTAGTCAAAGCATTAATAGAGTGAGAATGATTAGCTTTATACCCTAGCTGTATTTTGAGAATCATATTAAAACTGGTATGTGTTGTAGGCACACAGTTTGTGGTAACTGGGAGTGATTAGCCTCATCCCTAATGGGCTACAGCTGTGCAGGACAGGAGACCAGTAATGAGACACGGAGTGCCCAGGTGCACTGACCAATCACCAAAGGGAACAGAGGGCACACAGGTGTAAGGCATGTAAGATGAAGAGTATAAAAGGCTGTACTGTCGCTTAAGAAAGGGTTGCAGATGCTTGCAGCCTTCTGTGGTGGTAGTCATGCCTCTGCTGTTGTCCTGATAGGTATGTACTATCACATTAAACCTTGGGAGTGAAGATTTGAACTGTGCACAAAAAATTCATGATATAATGTCACACTGTATTGCCTCTAAGCCTCCTGAATCCACCAGGTTTAAGATAACTTCATGAAGTCCTCCCAGTAGTTCAAAATTTTAAGGATGTTAGATTGTCTACTTAAGGTTGAGAGCATTATGAAAGATATTTCCAACGCTTCTTTACCAGGCGGTTCAAGCCTCTCTTATATTTATTTAGAATCCTGCACGGCAATCCTACACAATTTGAAGAGAACCAATTTAACCAGGTGGAAGCTAGCCATTTGATAATAACTCAGCAGTCATAGCAACAGTCTCCCAGCTGTGGCAAAGAATTTGTCTTTGTTATTTTGCCTCAAAATACAGCCGAAGAATCATTAGCTGACCTCAGCATCTCTATAAAATAAATAGTAGAGGAATAAAAGATTTTCTGGTTTTGTTTTCCAAGATCTGTAACTATATTAAAAATAAGTATGTCTGCATCTATACAAGTCTAGATGCAGAACAATTGTTTAGGCTGTAATTGTTTGATACCTGTAATTCCCTTTTTGTTGAATTATTTCAAATTTTATTTTAAGATCTTTTCATTTACAAATCCTGTAAAAAACAACCCTTTTATTTTAGGCCTGTTTGTATATGGAATTATGTATGGGTATATATGTATGCATATATTTTAATTTGTTTTTTTTCTTTTGGACTTGAATAATAATCCTTTCACCAGTTTCCATATGATGCAAATACTTTATTTTCACTAATTTCGTGTGTTGGGTGTACTGTTAGTTGATACCTGTAATTCCTAAGCACAGCCATATGATCCATTTTTCATAAGACTGATCTTCAGTTCAGACTGGTCATCTGCTGCTGCTGCTGAAACAGATGCATATTTTTGAGTCCCAATATGAGCAATATGGAAGGAATAACCATATTATATTTTTAAACCATTTAACCATAATATATTTTTAAAGAGGATTTTTTAAATAGATTGCTTTAAATTTGGAGTCTCCAAAATAATACTTGGTGATAATACTGCCAAGATGCTTATTCAAGTTACTAAACTTGTTTCTGAACCATTTATGATAAACAGTATCAACTGTTGTGAATCCTCATTGAATTAAAAATTAGTTTCTGTGCTTAAAAAAAATACTGTCTTGTAAGACAGGAATAATTTTAAAGATCATAAAGTTTAATTTGGATTCTTTAGTTTTATTTCTTCGAATGCACTAAGAATTTTCAATGTTCTGGTAAACTGTGAGCTATAATTTTATGGGTTTGCATGGTAATTATATTGGGGGGGGCGATAGGGGATGCTTCTGAGAGAAGCTGCCAGAAGCTCCTGCAGTGTTCAATGTAGACAATGTCAGCCGGCACCGACGTGGATCTGCTGCTGGACAAAGTTGAGCCCATCCGCAGCATCGTTAGCACTTCTGTGATAGCAGAGGGAAGAAAAGGGGGGAAAAAGCCCTCTACGACTACAGCTGTAGAGAGGAGTGAGAATATGAGCGAGCAACACCTTGGCAGACACCGGGGCAGTGCAGAAGCAGGGGAAGGAGGTGCTCCAGGCGCCAGGGCTGAGACTCCCCTGAGCCCGTGGTGAGGATCGTGGGCAGGCAGCTGTGCCCCTGCAGCCCACGGAGGACCCCGCATGGGCATGCCTGGAAGATGCTGTGACCCCGTGGGAAGCCCCTGGCAGAACCTGCGGACCCGTGGAGAGAGCAGCCCACACTGGAGCAGGGGAAGAGTGTGAGGAATTCTGCCTCTGAGGAGGAAGGAGCAGCAGAGATGATGTGTGATGGATGACCTGAGAGCAGCCGCCCCGGGTGTGGCTGAGCAGGGAGGACTCGGAGAATTTGGGAGTACAGTTTATCCTGGAAGAAAGTAGGAGTTGGAGAAAGGGTGTCTTTTAATATTTAGGCTTGGTTCTCATTATCCTGCTTTAATTTGCTTGGTTATAAATTAAATTAATCGCCCTAAGTCAAGTCAGTTTTGTCCATGACAGTAAGGGCTGAGTGATCTGTCCCCACCTTTACCTTGATTCACGAGCCCTTCATGATATTATCTCTCCACTGTCCAGCTGAGAGGTGAAGTGATAGAGTGGCTTTGGTGGGCACCAGGCATCTAACCAGGGTCCACCCACCATGTAATAATATCATATTATTTTAACAATTTTTAAAGCAATTTAAATTTATTTTTTTGTAAAAGGTCATTACAAAAACTCATTAATCTTCTGTTATTTACACATCTCACATTTTCACCAAATCTTAAATATGCAATTTTAATTTTTACACACTCTGTTTTGTTAAACTAGCACCAGAATTAGCATGCTAGAAGACTCTAATGCAAAAATTCTTTACCTTCATCAAAGTAAGATTAAAAAATATTTCCCTAGATTAGGAACATCCATCAATGATTTACTTAAGAATAAGATAAAAAGTGAACAAAAGGCCAAAATATATACCTTGTAAAGTAGAAGCCTTGTTTTAATAACTAGGTATTTAACTAATTGGCATTGCTCCAATGAGTGCTTTACCAAGTTACTGCACTTTCACCAGATTTCATGGAAATTACTCCATTTCAAACGTGATCACCAGCTATGAGATTACAACTGTGCTCTGTACATTCCTCTCTGATACAATAAGGGGTACACCAAAGTTGGTAAGCTTCTACATAAAGAACCAGCGAACTATAGTTTCAATATCCACAAACTAATGCTTGAAATGCTCAGAGGTAACTGGATTCCCGTCTGCTCATTTAACATAAAGCCCTGAAGTCAGGTTTTTTTCATAGATTTTCCGAACAAGTAAGATTTCAGCAAGTTTCACGTGTTTAGTCTGTACTCTAGCCTGGACTTACAAAAATCCAAATACAAGGCAGTTAATGTTTTTGCTGGAGTATCAAGCCATATATGTCTGATTGTGTCTGGAATAGCCTGAGTTTTTTGTCCTGCCCGTATATTTAACCTGCTGGTCTAGGGAAATTGATGTGCCAGTGCTTCCAGGGACACTTTTTATTTAGCCTCGGAATAAATTGTATCAGCACTGTATCTTTTTCTCTATCTTTAGAAGGATCCAGACAGGGTCTTCTTTGACACTACTGAAACTATGTGCTACTATTCAGGTTTGGGAATGGATAGCTCTGAAGTCTATAATATCCCTAATGTGTCTTCAGATCATTGGTTGAATGCTTGAAAACTATGAACTGAAGCAGCTTGTGGCAATGAAGCTTAACTGAAGGCAGGCCTGCCCCTGTTGAGAAGGCTGTTTGTTTAAGGCTGGTTTTGGTGTTATCTTTTGACAAAGGTTAAACAGCTCCCTGCTAAGAGTGTTGGCTGTTACAGATCATATTACTTAGGAATTTTATTCTTCCCTTGCTAATACAACTGCAGAAGAGAACCACCTAGCTGCCTAACTTGGACATTAGCATTCTGTTAGAGACACAATAGAAAGACTACTATTCCTAGGTAATCAGTGAACAGGAATTTAACTCAAAGAGTTTTAAGCAGACTTTTTTCAGCACACTTAGGAACAGTAGAGAATTTTTCTACTAAGCCATATGACTGATACTTTTATTAATTTTATAGATATTTCTATTTTTAAATACGATACATGATGTTTTCACTATATGTTAGAAATAATGCTGCTCAGTTTATAAAGCAATTTAATATTAGAAAAGCATTAAAAATAGCTATCAATAACAATGAATTTTATGCATCCCTAATGAGTTAATTAAAATGACAGTAATGTTTCCATTTTAATAAGAATTCTGCTATTCTGCTGCTGTCAATGAGATGAAATTATTTGGGGAGATTTTTAGCACCTTACCTTGGTGCCCAGTGGACATAACAGCAGAAATTAAGCACATGTAATTAATACCAACAGAAAAAAAAAATTGTTAAAAGCGATAATTGCCATCTGTTCTTGTCAGTATTATTAATGTGCATAGAATAGCCTTTATTGCAAAATAGCTTACAACTGTAGTGTTGACAAAACTTGTTTCTTTCAAAGTAGCTGGACTTGCAGTAAAGAAGGTAAGGTGAGCAAACAAATTCAAAATGTTAACACAGCCTAAGAGTATTGGTGTATCAGCCAATTTATAATTAGTTGCAGCTTGCAAGGAATGCAGATCTCAGAGGAATAAAACCACAATAGTACTTGTAGATAAGGTGCTGAACCATTCATGTGTTATGCTTTGATATCTTGTAACTGTTACAGTTAATCTGGCAATGTAAGTTTGATTTCTTATTTTCTGAGGAAAACTTATGCCTTGCTTCGGTTTCCATAGCTACTAGTGCTCAGTTGATGTATTTGCTATGCAAAAAATAAGCCTTTTTTCAGTTTTGTAAATGTAGTATACTCTATATTGCAAAACTTTTGAATAATTTTCTTGGCCTAAAAGGAACAACTTAGTGCAGTTTGGTAAAATGATACTTTACAATTAGTTATCATCAGGTTCTCTTCTAACACAGCTTCCTAAGGTTTATTTGTGTTCTCAAGTTATTGCCAGATTCCTACAGTCTCCTGAATCTCTTCAAATCTGGTAGCTGAATTCTGCAACCTGACAGAGGAGTAGAGATCTGAAATAATAGGTTCTTACAAGATTCTGGTTTAGGTAAAACAAGCATGATTTATGTAAAGAAAAATTGTTTGGATAAAAATAACATTATTTTATTCTTTATTCTCCATAATACAGAGTGAGGATATTCTGTGAGCTATGGCAGAACTCAGAACAGAGCAAGCCCATCGTGGATGGCCTATGCTTGTAGCTCACAGAACATCTTTTGTCTAGCCTGAAAGAACCAAATGCTGCCAGTTACATGGATTGCTGAGGAACGTGTGCTGGATTCTTCTGCTATTGAATCCTCTGCACAGGATTCAATTTTCTATACCTCGTAGTGTGTGGAGAAATTAAATATACATTGCTATTCAGGGATGTATAGCTTTAGCTAAATGTTTATAGTCAGATTTTCCCATGCTAAAAAATGTTTGAGCTACTTTCTGAACCGAGGCAACAGACGTGTCTCTTGAGGCAGTGAGCTCTGCAACTTAACAAATTGATAGAGAAGTTCAGAAAGGTATCAATTTACATGGTGAAACTGAGAGCCTTGATGCTATCTCTGAGCAAATAACAAATAACAAAATCAGGCTTTTTGCTAGATTTGAACAATAATAATTTCTGTTTCAAATGTAAGTGCATTTGGTTTGAATTATGTTTTTAATGTGTGTGTCACATCACTTTTTTCTATATGCCCATTTTGTTATTCTGGTCATGTATTACTGTAATTAATTAACTTTTTTTTCAGTTGAATTTAATTTTAATGCCAATAGCTCAAAATAAATACTTTTAAACAACAGAGTCTGTAAGAGATCATCAAGTGTGTCTTGAAATCAACTCTCTAAAACTCTCTTACGTGTTTTGGTTTCCTCACGGTACATTTAAGATTTAGTTCTTAAAATTGCTCATTCTTAGGAGATTACCATCTATTTCTATACATGGATAATGTAACAGGAGGTTTTTCCTATGATTTTAACAGAGCTATTAAATTGCTGTTTCTCAGGCATAGTTTGCAAAACATTAAGAAAATTATTGCATTTTAGGTTCAGTTAATCTGAAAAAAATTTGAGATTAAAAAATGTTCAGTTCAATATGTAGAGGCTGATGACCAGAAAAACTCAATACTTCTAGACATATTTTGTCTTCATATAGTAATTTCAGCCAACGAGATAAAATGGCAAATTTCATTCAAGAAATAGTGACATTTCTTAGTTCAGCATTCAGAATCACTGGACATAAATATTTTGCTGATGCTGACAAAGAATTTTTATATTCCTTTTATATTTTCTAGTTTGCAAGGTGAGAGTAATCACTTACAGCAGTTCATAATTCTTAAAGCTCTGGTCTTAAATCTCTTACCAAACACTTGCCGATGATAAAAAAAAACTTAGAAAACTTTAGCTTATTCAACAGTTGTGTGGTTTGGATGTCCCCTTCCACTGGAATGAGGGGCTTTTAATAATTTGCAGCAACAAATGCATTACTTTAATAGATCATAAAATAAATGCTGATGGAATATCTCTGATTAAATTATATGAGTAGATGTCAATAGACTCACTGGTATAACTGATCCTAATTATAGTAGTATGTGTGCAGGTTATCCCCTATACCATAGGCTCGTGATTAACCCCACAATTATGTGCAGTAATTCTGTAATATGATGCTATACTAGTATCTTTAAGCATATGACACTACTAAGTAGCTTGACTTTTTAAGTTTATAAATCCATGTACTAAAATCAGTGCAACTATGAAATTATCTGAGTTTAAGGCATAGCCAGCACAACTGAGAAGTTATGTGTATTTAAGGGATATACTGTCTTCCTAAAAGTCAGAATATATGTAAAGGGAAATGTCCAGACTTGTGACTTGGAATTCCATTATAAAGTTTTTTTCCTAAGAGCTACATTCACATAGATAGTGAGTTTTACATTTAATCTCTGTTCTTTAAAGTAATTCTCTGCTTTTGTCTTGAACATCAGGAATATCACTAGATGATCTTAAAAGAGAGTCTTGGTTTGGATGGCCTTACAAGGTCATCTGTTTTTAATTTAAAGAATTATGTCTGTAGCTAAGTTCTTATCACTGGGCCAAATTCTAAAGGAAGAGAGAATTGCTTGATGTTTAGCTTCTTAAAGAATTACAAATGCTATACTGGATTCATGAAATTTATTATGCCACTCATTATCAGACCATACTGTTTGTTTCTTATACTTAACATAATGTACAAAAATAATAAATAGACTTGCTTTTCTAAGCTAAGCAGTCCCTAGTTTTCTCCAGGAAGCTGTCTTGTTGCTGGATGCCATTGATAAAAATGAAGGAAAAATTATCAAATTTTTTCTATTTACTGAAATATAAAAAAATGATTGAGAACTTCTATTTGGACTCTTTTGCTCCTGCTATGCTGAACTGATCAATGGGGAAAACACCCAGGACGAGTCATCTCTGAAGAGCACAGCAATTTCGTTTGTTGTCAACTGACGCAGATGTTCATTTTACATTAATTTTTTGGTGTTATTCAAGCAGCTTTCAAATTAATGTAATCAATAACATTAATGACCTTTAAAAAGCAAAGGAAGTATTAGCAATGGAATATTAAATATAGAAACCTTCTGTATTTGATATCAAGTTGTCTGTCAAACTACAGCTATTTCTAAAATGGTGAGCACTGAGAGAGATATTAAATTTAATCAGATATTGAAAAACCATATGTATGGCAATAAAAACTTCCTTCTCTGACTTTCTCTTCATTTCTTCATACATACAAATTCATTCCCCTTGTTAGCTGTCTGCCCTGATACAAACATCTTTTGATCATCATTTCTTATGTGTAGTGTGTGAAAATGCTTTGCAGGTGCCGGACTTAAAATTGTCAGTTCAGCTACCATTCAAATGGACACAGCAATGCAATTTCATCAACACTATAAATCCTTATTCTTTCATTGTCTTCATGCAGCTGTCTTGAGGACCATATGTACATGTAATTATATCGCTGTATTACACATAATTTTTCTTCCTGTTTTCTTTGTTTTCTTCTTTTGAGTATGGCCATTTGTGTTGCAGTCACTTAGTTCTTTTTTTCTGACAGGTCTCTGTACAAACTAAGACCAAATACTATGACTTTGAGAGAGACACGGATGGAGGCCAGATACGATACTGAACCAACACTGGAATATCAGTTACAGAAAAAAAATGTGATGACCCATTACTTTGATTTTTGAAACTTATATTTTCTTCATTGTCTTGTATTTTTAACATACGAGTAGTGATTTCAAAGGCTTCAGAAGGATGTAAGTAACATAATTACAACACTATTTCTGTAGTATACTGCCGGGTCAAATTACGGTGATGGTGATCATCATCGTATTTGGCTTCCTGTGAATACCTCTTATTCATTCATCATCTCTGATGTGTATTTTCTAATTGTTTAAGTGTTTCATGCATTTTTACTAGGCTATGAGTGGGTTATTATATTGTAGATTCTCTGGGGTCTGGCTGTTAGGTGAAGGTCTCAATGTCAGCTAGCACAATTCACTCGGGGCCAGAGGGAAGCCACGAGCGTGGGCTTGGCAGGAGGCAAGGCAAGCTTTCCTGCTAAAGCTGATCACTGCGGCATGGGTGCGCAGCAATAGACAACCCAGCTGCTANAGAACAAGGAGCATACCAAAAGGAGATTAATTCTAACAAATAACATCTAACTAATACAATTGACATAAAACACACCGCCACATTATATCTGTGCTATCAGTAATGTATAGGTAGATATTTTCCTGTAAGTCTCATCCTTAATATTTCTATACTGCTTTACTGTGCGTAAGCTAAAAAAAGAGCAAAAATAATAATAAACAACCCCCCAAAACAAAACCCAGCAAATAAAAAAACAAAACACAAAAAAGCCCATAATAATGTCCACAAATGTTGTTTTCCAATGTGTTGAGTAATACTTTCTGTGTTTCCATTGGAGCTAGAAGATACTAATTTTTGTTTGAGTTGAAAAATTAGGAGGTGGGAAAGATGGCAAGAATAACTTCAGTGGAAATATTTTCCATTTTCTGGTAACTTTTTGGTATTGGTAGTGTAAGGGGGTGTGGGGCTTTTTTGTATTTTCTGTAGTTTGAGATTTCAAATAGAAAGGCGTTTAATATTAGTTGTTGTACCATATTGTACCACTGCATTTGTTATGATGATAATTTTTTTTTTCCTGAAATGATGGTTGTTCCTCCCCACCCCTCAAGCTGCAATATATGGGAATTACTTGTCATTCTCTTAGTTTTTCTGTAATCTAGACAGGTTCAGAAAAGTTCCCTAAAGTTTGTGTAGTATTTAAAAGTAGGCTTCTTGTGCGTCTCTAAGAAAAAACAGGCAATGCTTTTTATGTTATATTTATCATTCTTAAATTTTGTTTTCCTTTTAATATGTAAACCATTTTCCAAGGGGAATTATAATTTAATTTTTTTGCTTTCCACTTACTACTTCATTTCAGTTTTAAGTCATCAGTGCATTTGGCAATTCTACAGCTAGTTTCTCTGTTTTAGTAATTTATGCAGATTAGAAGCAATGAAGATCTGAAAACTGACTCCCCTGTGGCTCTTTTCAACACTTTACTTTCTAATCACTTTACTTTAATCAGTTCTTTATCTGTTCCTATGTTTAACCTGAATCTTTCCTGCTTTCAGTTTAAGATGAAGACTATCATTTGAGACATTATCAAAGACTTTATGTAGATCCAAATTATGATGCTTGTACTCCTATTATCAATTGTATTTCTAATCTTCTCAAAAATAGAAGGTGACTGGTTGTCAAGATTTAAATTTCTTTAAAAGCGTTATGAAGATAAACTATATTTGCTTTAAATTGACAATTATTGGACTCTCGCCATCTTTAAATGAGTTCTATGCTATAGTGTAAACTACAAATTTTTAAGGTCAGTTCTCTCACTTGTTCCCTTTCAATGCCACCATGTGTCACTCAGTGTGTGTGTGCACTTACACACAAATATTGGCTGTAATGAGGCAGGCAAAGCAGAGAGTAGGAATTATTTTGCAGTTCCAGCATATGCAAAGTAAATTACTGTAGAATTCTTGAGGGCTGCCAAGAGAGTTGGCCTTTGGTCCTAGCAGATCGGATGAGACTATTTAGACAGACAGAGAAATGAACTTCAAAGCTTTTCTCCTCTGCTCATTGCCAGTCTTCATGTTAGAGAGGTGGTAAGATAATTCCAGATGTTAAATACCTTACTAGACCTTGAATGTGAGTGATCTTCCGCTGAGCCTAAGACTGATGTCTGTGATTATAGGTCATAATAATATGACCTCTCACTATTCATTAGATTTTTAATTTTCAAAACATATTCTAGACCTAATCATGTTTAGAATAATATCTTATGTGATACAGGATTTTTTAATTTATAACTGAGAACATTTAAGACAGAAAAATTAGAAAGCCTGGGCAAAACCAGAATAAGTTAGAGCAAAAGTTACATCTATGTATTCAAACATTTTCTGTCCAGTGATTAATGTCTGATCTATCACAAAAGGATTTTTATGTTGGCAGCTGCAGAAGCAGGTTGACACTGATTAAGTTCTGAGTCACTTAAGTCAGATTTTCCTACTTAATTCTACCATGAGTATATCTTTTCCAATGTAGTTCTTTCTGTGATTTTGTGATCAAAATTATAAAGCTTTATTTGAGAATCGAAGGATAAAATTGAAGATAATGGTTATATTTTTCTTACTTGGATTACAAGTAAAATTCAATGGAAGAGTGGGAATGTGTTAGGGATTCAGGATTGGCATGTAATTCAGGATACGTTGCCACTTGCATAAATTATTCTGATAAATTCAAAGTTATAATGGATTTAAAATGCAATAAAATGAATACAAATTGATTCAGTATCTGAAGGGAGCCTACAAGAAAGATAGGCAGGGAGTTTTACAAGCACATGTGCTGACAGGACAAGGGAGAATGGGTTCAAACTGAAAGAGAGTAGGTTTAGATAAGATACCAAGAAGAAAGCCTTTACTGTGAGGGTGCTTAAGGTGCTAGAACAGGTTGCCCAGAGAAGCTGGGGATGCCTCATCCCTGTAAGTGTTCAAGGCCAGGTTTAATGGAACTCTGAGCGACCTGGTCTAATGGAAGGTCTCCCTGCCCATGGCAGGGGTGTTGGAACTAAATGATCATTGAGGTCCCTTCCAACCCTGCCCATTCTGTGATTGTATGAATTGCTGATAAACTATCAGAATTGTGGTATGTACGTTGAAAAAGTGCATGTAATCAAACACATGTTGAAGCAAAGACACTGACAGAGTACAGATTCTACTGCCTCACAGTCACCTACCCAAACAGACTACCCTGGGATGCACTCTGAAGATTAACAGTTAGAAAAACCCCACCAAGTAGTTCAAGTAGTAGCTGTAGTTCAAAAACTGCATTAAACAAAACACGTTATCTTTCACTTGTGGGGATGCCTGAGTTCCTCAATGTTTAGTGAGGCATGATAGAAAATCTGTATTCTAAAATACATTAGAAGACTTTGCATTTCACAGTATGTAAAATGAATGTATTTGACAAGAGTATTACGGATTAACACATTCTGAATTAACACCTCAAAAACTCATCAAAATGTTTAAAGACACAAGAACTTGGTAATGTTTTGGAAAGGTCTTTTTGCTCACTCTGTTCTGATACAGTGTACAACGAGAGGCTACCATGGTAACATACTTAACTTAGCAATCTTCAGATCTACTCTGGCCTCAGTTTTATGAACATCTTTTTCAAAGAGCAGTGCTAGAATGGATGTTTGCCACCCGTAATTATAGCTATTAATCACTTTAGGTAATGCAAGGATGTGTCAGCTTTATATTTACCTAGTAGCATATGCTTGTACGATGAAAAGGCCCATACAATCAAAAACATATGCTCAGGTTTGGAACAGTAGTATTTCCTTGCAGTGAGAATGGCAAAAGATTAGTCAATATTTACAGTAAAAAGATACTTTCTGTTTGCTACAAAATTAACTCCAATACCCCCAAACAGAGGAACATCAATGACAGTATCAAATAGTGAAAGAAACAGCAGGTGAAATTAAATGGAATTTTTTGTTCTTTTAGGATGCACTTGAACAAAAAGAGGAAGTAACTTTTATTAAAAATACTTTCTTCCTTTATAACGAGAAAATGGCCCAAAAATGTGTGAATTTCCCAGGCTATTTTTTCATCATGTGTTTATATGATTTTATCTTTCTTATCCTTCAGATTACAATGTATTATTTTAGCACAAACCCTTTGGAGAAAATATCTATGCTTACAGCTGAGGATGTATGTAGCTATCCCATCTTGCAATCCCCAAAATAAGCAATTTATCCATTCTGCAGTTCCCAAAATAAGGAATTATCTGCTCAGAAGCCATTTCAGATTATCATTGCAAATACGAGGAGAATTTGTAAGGGTAAAAGATGACTGATTTCAGTGCATAAACAAGCACATGTTTTTTTCAATAACAAATTTTTAAACTTCACCAAATATGCATAATCTGTAAATTTCTACATTTGTGATTTTGTAAACATTTGTTTGTATTTTTTTTTAAGGTTTGCAGGCAAAAATTACTTGATTTAGAAATACATGGATAGCTCTTTCAAAATGGTTCTTGTACCCCAAACTATAATTGTAACACTTCATCGTTTGTGTATATCTGAAATTTCAGTTCAGTATTTTCTGTTTATTTTGGAATATTCAGTAGCAGATAATTATGTTATTGCAGTAAAAATTTATAGTCATTCCTAAGGTCATAAGTCCTTTGAAGATAGGCAACAAAAGCTGTAGTAAGTAATGAACAGGTTTTAATGCTGAATGTCCTTCTGCCAAATATGGTTCTCAAACTTTCTGAGCAGAGGTGAGAATGCAATGTATTTTGCATGACATTTCAATCAGTAATTCAGTGGTTTAAATGAAACTAAACTCCTTTTTCTTATCTATCTTCTGTTTCTTAGTGTTTCAGATTATAAAGGCTGACATACTGACACAAGAGTAGTTTCTACCCCATTTTTGCCCACAGAGGTAAATCTGCCCCATTTTTTACTACCTAATGATTTCTTTACTAAAGATTAGTAACTTATTTTTTGAAATAAGTTTTAAATATAAAAGATATTTAGCTGCAGATTGGTTTATAGCATAAATATGAAGGCTCTTACTAGTGTAGTAAATAGTGTAGGAAAGAGTAAAACCCTTTTTTCTTTCCTTAATAATTTTTCTTCTCACCCGTCCTTGTACTTTCCCACTCAACTACTTTTTCCCCCCCNGTGTTCATGGCAGAAGTGAAAACAGCTTATTTTTTACCAAAAAGACTCCTTCTGCAAATTTTGCTCTTGAAATAGAGTGAAACACTGCTATCATCTGCATATGCAATCTTGGGGGCATTATTTCATGTTTTCACATTGAAGGCAAAAGGAAAGTTTCAGTTATCATTACAGTACTTTGAAAGTGATGAAAAGAAATGAAAAACAACAGATGCACTGAAGTGAGACAGTAAATTTGATGTACTCTTATCAGAAAGCTGCATTTATGAGGCTTCCACTCTGTTGGGATATGCCTCCAAATGCTACAACCTAATGGGAAATACTGCAAAATGTCTACAAAATATGTATTCTGTGATCACTGAAGTTATGAAAAGAATGAAAAATAAGTTAATTTTTAGCTCGGGACATAGATTTGTTTCTTTGTGTGTTTCCTGAGTTTGTAAGTTCAGAATAAGTTATTTGGTGCAGAAAATTTAATGAACTTTTTAAAATAGATTACTAAATAGGTAATACAAGGAATTAGTAAATGTTTTTCTTAAGTCTTTGTATTCACCTTACAACAGCACCATACGCTAAATTGCAAAGTATTTATTTTCATATCTTTAGTGTCATAACACCTCTGAGTCAGAATACTGTTGTGCAAGGCAATATTCAGTTGGAGAAATAAAAAATGGCCTTGATCCATCAGAACTTAAACCAGAGGTACTAAACAAGAGAGAGCAGGTGAAGAGGAAAGGAAAAAGATACAAGAAAATGCTAGACTACAAATTTCTCTGTAAGCGTAGTCAGTTGGATTTCAGATATTGTTGAAAATTCTGTTACTAGCACTTAAAACAAGTACTGAAATATGCTTAGACTAATAAAGGTGTTTTGCCCATAAATGCAAAAATAAGTGGGAGGTCAGCACTTAAAAACTACTTGAATCACATTGAGATAATTTCTTTTAACCTTTTTGCAATTTTCAGAGCATATCATGTTTCGTGAACCCTGCAGCTTCCTTGATGAGAATCCAAGAAATACACAGAGGACAACCTAATTAAGATTAATCCATATATATTTAACTAACTAATGAATGTGGTTTACTTACAGTATGTGTTCTGAAATATCACTAATAATACCTTATCTTCTTTGAACAGGTAGAGATCCTGTTTCCACAGATTGCCAAAAGAAACTGCAAGAGACTTCAAAGGTAAGGACCTCCTCAAAAATCCTTCATATGATTACTTCTGCTTTATCAGAATAGAAAATGTCTTTTTGACTGTCTGGCTGATAAAGAATTGTAGATGGCATTAATTGACATAGGCTTCCTGTTCGAGAAGCTTTTTGTATAAAAGAAAAATTTTTGCTTAACCCTTGATTAAAAGGATAAGCTTAACTAATTTGGTAACAGCAGAAACAAAAAGGATTCATGTATGAAAATAAAATATTAAAAGCTTGTAACAATTTTACCATATTTTTCCTTGTGCAAGATTAAAAGAATACTGTTAAGCTACTAGAAAATTAGACTTGATAAGGATTCTTTTTTCCAATATGAAAGCTTTCTAACTTCGCTTTTTAAAAACTTTTTACTTGATACAACTTCCTTTCATTCCTTTAAGAAATATAAACTTGAATTTAGTGTCAGAGACTTCTGTTTGTGGTACTTCATTGTTCTTCAGCTACATTCCCTGTAACAAATAGTTGATTTTTAAGTCATCAAGTTAGAGATTGTAACAAGGACATTGTGGTCTGCCCTAAACTTTGATTTGTTAAGCAGAGAGAAAGAAAGAGCAGTAATTGTTGTTCCAGTCACCATCTCTGTGCCTACTTTATTTTAAAACACTGGGTATTTTAAGAACCTGTCACATGTCATTTATGCATATGTTTTAATGCATACACTGACAGGATAAGAGATCCTATATCAATATGTAGCCATACTTTTCTACCTTGCCTTAAAAAATGTCCCATAATTTGTTTGTCTCCCCAAAACACAGCTAATTAATTGCAGATATTAATGGAGAGGTTCTGAGAAAGTTCCACAAATTTTTGGGGATTGTGTCAGATATCATCTGAGTACTGGACATTTATGGAACAAAAGCATATAGGTAGAGTATCTAAGCTGAGACAAAAAAGTCAAAGGCTCATTTCAGAACATGCTGTATTCTCCAACTGGCCAAGGACTTCAAGCGTGGTCTTAGGTCCCAGAAGAATTCCTGAAATATTCAGCCTTTCAGTATTTTGGCTTTGATCTTGTTCTTCTTTTTTTTTTTCTTCTATTTTTTAAACTTTCTTTCAAAAAATCTTTTATAAATTATTTTTTTCTTCTTGATTGAAATCTCAGGGCAGTGTAAAATATGGGAGGCCACTTTCCTTATGCCTCAGTGTGCTACCTAGCCCTCTCTTTGTATTCTTCCCATACACCTCTAATGCTTAGATCCATCCAAAAACTCCAAATGTTGAGTAGTCTATTCTACTTTGGAAATTATGAAGGAAATCATATCATAAAATGGCTGATGTTTTTTGTGTGCAGATGTGTTGCCAAGTTGGTTCCACTTTTTATTTTTTATTTTCAGGTCTTGTCTTTATATAAAAATATAATTGATGAGGTAATTTGTTACTTTCCCAAGTATCTCTGGTAGACTTTGATCATGCCAAGATTTAAATAGTATTGGCTGAGTGAAAATATTTCAGTAAAAGTAGGAAAAAAGAATGTTAGAGGTGAAAAATATGGAAGAGCTTAAAAAAGCGTGCTCAGAAAAAACACAAAGGAGGAGAAAGAGAGGGTGCCATACTTCAAGGTCCTATTTGAATGCCACTGAGGGTGCCTAGGAGAATCATCATTGAAGGACATAAAGCATCAGGATGAGAAAATACGTGTCACATTTCTGACAGGTACATCTAACTGTGAGGAAAAAAAACCCTATTCAGCATGGGAGGTTAAAGGAAGAATAGAACTAATGACATTACAATCCTCTTGAGAAGTCTCGTTTTGTTTATTAAATAAGCCACACTAGTAAGATAAGTAAGAAGAACTGCTTAGTCTGGCAGTGTTAATTGATGCTGTCCTGGGAGTTTATTGTTATGTATTACTCTTTCTGTCCTTTCATGTAAAGATGTCAGCACATTGTACCTGACAGGATGTACTGTATATTATAAATTATTCTAATTGGGATAGAAAAATGGCCATCAATTCGTGCTACTCTGTATATCTAAGGCATGACTTTAATTTGTACATAATATTATTTCCCAAGTATGAGGTTTATTTTAGGATGCACTTTAAATGAGTACTGCTTCTATGAAGTCTCCGGATGCAAAGTAGTTTATTCCATCAAGTTAAGTTTTGACACATATAGATATATTTCCCTACACAAATACTGTGAACGCATGTATACGACACATACATGATAGGAAATGAGGACAAGAGATAAGAGGAATACAGCCTTTCAAGCCTGACATGAGATGCTTAAAGAGAGCTAAATAGAATCTTGTGTTCTATCTTGAGGACAACTTATATTGACAGCAATGCTACAACCCAATGACAGGGACAGGAAGGGGCAAGTATCAACTTTATTCTTTCATACTGTGTCATGAGAGTGTGGAATGCAAGGATGGGCATACTGTATCTTATACAGGTGGTTATGGCAATGTGAGTTTCCCCCTTACTTCTGTAATTCTTGGGCATATAAAGTTTTAGAGGTAATTTAAAGCAAAATGAATACGTCTCATTGCAGTGAATTACTTCAGGGATGCTAGTTGAATACTGAGGAATATTATTTCCAAAGAAGATAGCTTTCTATCCTTCTGAATTCCAATATTATATTGATGCAGCTTGTAGCCATTTCAATATATAAAACAATTTGGGAGAGATTTTTTTACCTCTTAAAAAATACTGGAGATCTCCACTGGAAATAGTGGAGATTTTTTTTCTGAATTTCAGTAAAAAATTGAAAAATAAAAGTAAGTATTGTTTTCAATCCTGTTTCTCTAACACAGTTGAGCAATCGTGTGTATTCAGTTTTGGGCCAATCCTATCTATATGGAACACTTTAAATATTGCTTTTCCTGGTAAAATGTGATGGAAGTGCCTTGAGGGTATATATGCTAAATATTTATTTATTGCATGGCTTATTGCCTTTTTTTTTCTCCTTAGAGGAGATATATTAAGTCATAGAGCATTTCAGTTGAGATTACTTTGCCTGTGCATTAGGAAGAATTTTGAATTCAAGCATGTATCCGTTTTGTTTAAAACGTCACTTGTCAAACAGGTGTGTTTCTATTAGGAGAAAAAATACAGTTCCCACCAGTAGCATTTTCATCTATGTGACTACTTCTCTTTAAGACAGAAATAGCTGTTGTGATGAAAAAGAGATGAGGATCAGGAGAATCTCTTGAAAGACTTATATAGTGGTTTTCAAAAGACTGAAATGACTTGGAAGACTAGTTTCAAGAAAATCAATGCAATTTAGGAGATGATGTCACCCAGCAGACAAAATTGTTTCAGGCAGGATCCATAAACAGACATTGCAAGAGCTAATACTGAGAACCATCCTTAGACACCTACATTGCCAATATAGAGCACAAAAAGAGCACAAAGCCCCTCTAAATGAGATCCACAGTCAAGAATGTATGGAGCAGACATTAACCTATAGTTAATCATTAGGAAGTCCTAGGGTATGGTGAAAATGATGGTGAAGTGACAGGATTTCTAATCCTCTCATGGTTTAGGATTAACGCTACTTCAAGTGACTAAACCCTGTTCTTGTTTCATTCTTTAGGATATGGAGCTGAGGTTACCTGTTTAAAAATGTGATAGGAGATCTGTCCTTGGAGGACACAATTAATATGCATTCTACTTGCCGTACTCCAGAATCATGTGACTGAGTAGGGAGTTATACCAGGCAACACAAGTTTCTTCCTGTCCAGGCACAGTAAACTGAAGAGAAAGAACTGGTTTGGGCTCGGTGGTGAAATTTGGAGAATAGAATTAGAGTTTAGGTCTATTTCCATGCATATGGATTGAATATACAATTTACATGAAATATATCCTAAATTACATAAATATTCACCGATTAGATAAGTGAACTTCCCTTGGCCTGTTCTTGGACACTCAATCCTATTTAAAAAAATAGATTTACAAAAAATCAATTACTTTTTATTTGTGGTATCTTTACATGCAGACACCGCTTGATTCAGTGTCATCGGTCTAAAATATGTACAGTTAAATGGTTTTATCCTGACTCATTCAAAAGGAAGAAATAATTCAGTGTTTTTTGCTTTCTGAACTTTGCACAGTGTAGCATCATACTAACACTGAGAACTGTATAAAAATTTGTAAATGTTTTCTCACTTCTTATCTATTAAATAAGGCATCTTAGTAGGAAAATTACTTCTTCTTTTGGAATTTTATAAAATAGGAATAAATCCCAAAGCTTCTGCTACTTTTTCTATTTGAGGGATTTTGGGGGTTTTTTTAAATTTAAACTGCTGCTTCTGACAACTTGGTCTTATTAGCTGGATTTATATAAATCCTCTACTCAGGAACAGAAATTTACTGTAGAAATTGTCCTGCTAACCTCACTTGCCCAAAAGTAAGAAAAGACAGGAATCTAATTTGCCTTTTCTTGTTGGCATTTGGTATGCCAGTTGAGAGATTAAAATTTAAATTTCTTCAATGCAATGGGAGAAAAAAATAGCAGTCTCTGGCAGTAAGCAGCAATACATTACTGATCTTCTCTACTCAGGGTTTTGCTTATTTAATCTCTCTGTTTTAATTATTACTTCCATTACTTCCTATCTTTGGGATTCAGGATGTGTGCATTTTCATATAGTTGTGTCTGAATCTTGTCATGCGCCTTAGTTCCAGCAAGTGTTACGGAGCAAACTTGGGAGCTGCTGCATGTTCCAGAAAAAAAGAGTGCTTAAATACCCTGGTCCTTTTGTTTTTTCTACATGAGAACAGTTGTCAGGCTCTGGCACAGGCTTCCCAGGGATGTGGTTAGTTCACCATTCTCAGAGTTATTTTAAAGATGTGTAGGTGTGACACTTGGGGACATGGTTTTCAAAGGTGGGTTTGGCAATGTTAGTTTTGTGGTTGAACTTGATGATCTGGTCTTTTCCAACCTAAATGATTTCATGATTCCTACTGAATGCCACTGAAGCGTGAAACTCAGCAGAAGACAGAAAATCTGTAGCCTCTACCAGAGGAATTGTACCCTAACTGCTTTCCTTTCCCTTCCCACACCTTCATTACTCCCCAGCTTGAAGTACAAGATTGCAAATTTATTTTTCTTTACAGAATATCTCCTTTGGCTGATCTTTATCTTGTAAAGTGAGAGTTTCTCTTTGAAATGCTCTGCTATTCTCAGGTGCACGTTACACATGTGTCTTGGAGCTTTCTGTTATTTCACAGTTCAACCTTCTGGTACACCATTTTTAAGATGCTATATACTAATTTATAGAAAAGACTTGAGAAAATGAGTGTATTGTGTTTCAAATTGATACACAATTTGTGGACTGTAGCTGTCAGTAACCTAAGAACACAATGATATATCAGGGATAAATGACAAGCTATGCTTATTTTATGCTTCATAATTTAACAGTTGAACTCTGAACTCATTTAAAGATATTACATTATTCTACCTGGAAAAAAACAAAAGGTATTAATATTGCAAAGTTCTGGGATCCAGACAAAGTGATTTAAGGAGATAGAATAAAATACCCAACTGAAAAAGTTTATTCCTGCCACTCTTAAAATTGAAATAAGAATTGTTATTGTCAAAGCAGCACTCTTATGTAATTAGACAGTATTTAATAGCACAGGTAATGACCAACTGTAACTTTGCTGCATTTCAAAGCCTCTACATTTTCCAGTTTATTTCTTTAACTTCTTTTTGCAGAAGAGGATTCTTGCTTGCCACCCCAGATTTGAAGTTGTAAACCAGACAAGATTAATAATGCATGCCCGAGATATTTTGATTTATAGGGTTTTGACATTTCATTCTTATGCTATCACATTTCAACTGAGTAAAACAAAGCTGAAAACAAGTTTGCTTTTCCCTCTCTCGTTAATATCTGGAGGTCCTATTTTCAGAGTCATGTGTCTGTTTCAGAGATAGTGCATCTCTGCTTCACTGGTGGTTGTAAGAACAACTCAGCACACTATGTAAGCTGTCAAGGGCGTCTGTCAGGAAGAAATGGCGCCATAATGCATAACTAAACATGAAATAAAAATCAAAGCAAAGCAAAACTGAAGGGATTTGCCTTTTTCAGACATAGGGTGGGATTTAAGTTCTCAAAGTATCGCCTAAATATGAGGTTTAGTCTATCATTATAATCCCTTTCTCTGATTCTAATTCTGTAAACGATACACAGAAAATGGTACCTGCAATCATTGTCGCTTCTAAAATAGTCTTTTTTACTTCCTGGTATCCCAGGCTTTTAATCAATATTGTGGTTTGCGATTTAGTCATCAAAGTGTCTATTAAACCTCACATTTCATTATAATTTATGTCTGCCAAGAACTGCTTTCTGTAGTTGCATTGCGTGGTGCTTCCTTCTAGTAACTAATGGGAAATATTGTACGTACATCAAAATTGTTGTAATCTTGGTATTTTAATGAACATATTTTCACCCTATATTCTTCATACCCTGCTAGCCTTCTATTTTTTTAATAAAAATCTGTTTTCACTGGTATAATCTGATTATATCATATGCATTACATGCAGAGCTTAAAGATCACTTTCTTCCAGAAGTCTGTAAATAGAACAGACGTATTCACCCCCTTTTTATGTGATTGGTTTTGTTCAGATTTTGCTGCATTTATGTTTATATTGTGATCTTCCTCTTTTAACTTGAAAAGCATGAGCCTCTCGCAGCTGACATATCTTCTCTGTTAGGAGATGTTCTTCTCTGTCTTCTATAGGGACTTTGTTCACAAGCTGATAGTTCTTTTCTTATAATTTTTTTTTCTGACAACCAGTTTGTTGTCTCCCAGGACTAGGCTATATGTTCTCCATCAGACTCCTGTACTTAACCTGTTGCAGTTTGTGTGAGGGCAAAGGAGCACACCAGCTGTGCAAAGCAATTTTTTCAAAGCCTTATTAGTAGTCCATTTATAATAGGAATGCTTTTATTTTTAATTAGATTGGCTTAAGACTAAAAAACTCTTTCTAGCATCTACCTCTTTTTCTGGTGCCATGTTCACCCATCCAGGGCCATCCTGGCTCCTGAGGCTGGTGGCTTATGTCTTAGAGGAAAAGTTTGGCATGAGTTATCACCATCCCAAGTCCTCCAGCAGGAGAAGGCTGATTTTCATAGTGGGGAGGTTCCTCCCCTCAAGGAGTTTTAATGTTTATGAATATGATTTCTTCTCTTCAGTGTCACCTTGGAGACACTGTTTTTTTTAGCATGCTCTCAGTCACTGTATGTATGTGCTCTATTTCACATACTTGGGTTCTTGCTCTTTGTCTACTTGTTACTCTTAAAACTGTTTTTCCTTAAAACTTTTATTTTCCCTAATAACCGGAAGTTGACTGCAGTTGTCTGTGTGCTTCTGGTTTCAATCTGTGCCTTTATTTCAAGGCTTCTGCTGTCATCCTGTGTCTGCACTCCTCAAGCCATTTTAATGAAAGGCCGTAGGCAGCTCTACAAAGAGCAAGTTCTTGATAGCACTGTTAGTTATGAAGCATTTTTAACACTGGGCATCACACAACATAATTGTGCACAGTGAAGCAAAAGCTAAATCAAGTAGGTCCTACTCATTTGGAAAGTCCATGACATCACAAAGAATTTAATTTCTGGGTTAACCAAGGTAAAAGCACAAGGCAGTTTATTATGCAAGCAGTGCTGGGAGGGGAACATGTGCTTGTTTTTGCACTGTGCTAAATGAACAACGGTGTTTGGATTATGCATGATTCCTTTGATTTAAAAAAAAAGAATGCTTAAGCCAAAATTCCTACATTTTGATTTGCATGCCAGAATAGCTGCACTTGAATTTAGAAGTGTTAAGCAGTTACCATCTCCTGATGAAGTGAGTGAAGGTTACTGAATGTGTTCTACTAATAATAGCAGCGATGTTGTGATATGGAAGAGGAACACAGCATACTGGTCTGAGCTCTAATTATTATTCAGACAGCCAGTTGCTTCTGAGCATTAAATGGATCATGGTTTTTAGGATTATACTATTTTCTAAAAGGGAAGCAGTATTTACTATTCCTAGATTTACACTGAAAGTCTGGAAGAAAAAAAGAATTGCATTGTAATACAGCAACAAATACTGCATTTTTTGCTTTAGGAATCAAACAGGAATCAATTATATTTTTCTCAAAATTTATTAATTTTTTTTTCTGATCAGGTCAGTAAATGGGTTTTTTTTAATGTGTTCCTTCCTTTGTTTTCTTTCCTTCTCTGCATTCAGGTCTGTAATGTCTTTTAATGGACCTCAGTTCAATTACACTGGATTTTACACTATTTATGATGAGAGAATGTTTTCTTTGCTCTAGTTATGGCAATTTTAACACTTTGTTCAACTGTAGAAAAGAATATCTACAACTGAATGCTGTCTAAAAGTGTTTTAAAGAAGTATGATGTGTACATAATGAAAGTGATACAGAAAAAGCCTCTTTGGTTTGTGTGAATTTTTAAAAAGTAAACTTGTCTCTTACAATTCATCATAGAATGTTGGTTCTCTGATATTTATCAAACTACTGTAGGTCATGACTATTTATCAGCATCATTTTCCACCATCATCTGTAGCACAGATATGTATCTCGACTGTCTTTTGCCAGAATTTTCTGACAAATTAGCTGTTGCAGAGTCTTTGAAAAAATGCGGGGTATTTCTTAATATAAAGCATCCTGCAAAATTATTCATAACCAACTCTGAAGTGTAGCATTTTTCGAATTTTTTAATTGAGTTGGAATGCATTATGAAAGTCCTGAAGATGAAACAAGGGCCACAAATTTGCTGTATTTGAGTGCCCTCAAGATCAGCTTAAAGAGTCATGATCTTTCTTGTGTTCTCTTTCTGCCCTTTCCTTAAATTAAACAATGACATCACTTCAGAAGTAGACATATATTAAAAGTCTTAAAAAGGATTTTTATAGTAATTCAGGGGAGAGACAATTGTTTCCTAGTCTTTCACAACACATTACATATCTGAAACCCCAGTCTCTTCAGTGTCTTACAGAATTCGACATTGCTTTGGAATGATGTGTTTGAGGAACTATAGCATTAAACAGAGGAAAACTTGGGGCTTGATTGAAAACTGAGTTAAGATTTTTCAGCACAGAGTTACCACCAAATATTTTTAAATCCTCTGTAGGATTCTTGCTTGACCTTGGGATTTATTTTTCTTTTATTTACAGAGTTTCTATTACAACTGTTTAATTTTAGTACGAAGCATTTGGTCACAATAAAAAAGGTATCCTTAGACATAAAATCCATTTGCTAATGGTTTTGCTTTTTCTGCAGACATATATATGTACAAATAGTAAGTATATACATGAAGGAAATGTCTTCCTGGTTTTGCTTTAAATTCCTAACCTACTACAATATTTCCTGCCCTTTGAAGGGTCATGTTGAGTTAATATTATGCTTAGAAATTATTACATCCCTATAAGGAACCTGCATACAGATGGGGATGCCTCCCTCTGTCTGGTGACTTTTGATTTGCTGTTGTTTGTTCAGGAATATCATTATAATGCAGTTGAAAATAAAGGTAGGGAAAAAAAGAACGCCACTATTGTAGCTATCCAGTGCACTGGGGGGGAATGGAAAGCATAAATATACTTTCTATATTGTTCTAAAATACTGGAGAATCCCCTGGCCAGTATCAAATTCAATAACTCTCCATTTAGATTCATATTCTTTGTATTCGATTGTCACTAGTATATCACAATGACTACTAATTCCTTTACGCTGCCTCTTTTATAGTGTAACAAGAAATTATGGTGATCTATATTTGAAATCACTCCTTTCCTGATAGTGCATGGCAAAGATTTATTTTCCTTGGATGTAAAATAATATTATGTTATGTAGCATCATTACACCATTGAATACAATAGGGTTTATCACCTAATCCGTCTCAAAAGTATTTTCCAATGACTGAGGACATGAAGCGAATAGAAATTTATTATCTAAAGCCAAGAGGATTGTTTAATACTTTAAAGAAACAAAGGATCTGGAATTCACCCAGAATATTTTACTTAAAAACTTGTTCAATTACCACAGTTCAGAGACTAGAAGTTGTTAGAAAAAAACTGAATTTATACCTCATTATCATAATGCTCCTCATTCTCTTGTTGTCATGGGGCGCAAGGTTTATATTCACAATCTCTACTTCTTGCAGAGGTTGTAAATGCAATTACAGATTCTCAATGACCCTACTCACCCTGTTTATGCCCAGTGACAACTTAAAACATAGGGCAGCAAGGATATGATTTCAGGCCTCTTGATGGTTACAAATATTCTGTATAGGCCATAGTGAGGCTGGGATGGGTAATTTGTATTTTTATCTTTACTAAAGTCAAAAACTGTGGAAATTATTTCAGGCACACAAGAAGTGAACAATGTTTAATTTTCTTGACAACATGAAAACTAGACTGAAAGTGTGAAGTAAATTATGTGTTTTATACAATCTTTTCCTTATTTTCTTTTAATGAAGCAAAGATTTCAGTATAAGACAAATACCAAGAGAAATAGTATAACTTTGGGACATGTAATTTTTCAGGGCATCTGTCCTGGTTTAGGACCAAATAGGGGAAAAAAAGTCTCCAAAAGGAGCCCCCCTATAGGAACAGGACCCTCCGCAACTTCCCCCCTCCCCACCACCGGGTTCAGGAGGAATTTCTTCAGAGGGAAAGTGGAAAAAACTTGTTTATTCAGAAACAATAACAAAAAAAACACTCCCCAGCACAAGAGAAATAACCCGAGATGACAACAGATGTTTTCACCAGTCCAAGAGAGGATGAGCAGTTTCTCTCTGCTGAGGAGGGTGCGAAGCTTCTCTCGCAGACTCCGGGGGAGCTCTTCGCCCGAAGCCGGTCCGGTATCTTCGGGGGGGGGGGAAAGGGGGAAAAAAAAAGGGGAAAAAAAAAGAAGCAAAAAGCAAAGCTAGCAAAGGCAAAGCAAAAAGCAAAGGAAAAAGAAAGAAAAGCAAAGCTAGCAAGGCGAGCAGCAGCAAGCCAAAGCAGCAAAAGCAAAGCAGCAGAAGCCGAAAAGCGACAAGCCAGGGGAGGGGACAAAGCTGAAGACAAAACAAACTGAGAACACGGGAACAGAAAACACGATTGGGATAAAAAGCATGAAAATGTCCTGTCACCCCAGGACAGCATCTTAATTGATTTTTGTGTTTGATCTGCACATTACTTTCTTCATTCTTTGGGCAAATGTCTAATATTAAAGATAAATATTTCAGCCATCTATATTCCTAACTTAAAAGTTTATTAACAGACCTGTACATTCTCTATATCTGGATATTTTTAAATAATAGTTTCTCACTCTCAGATTTCTTGGTGGTTTTTCCCTTTACTTTCTCAATTTCTGGTTAGTTTCTTCTATAACTGAAAAGTAAAGTATCAATTTTTAAGTTTTATTTTTCAATGTCATTAATGGAACTTCTATTAGAAGTATTATCTTCAATTTTAAAAAATGTGCTTTTTTTCTGAAGAAAATTTCAAAATTATTTTCAGTGTATTTGAAAAACAGGGTTTTTGTGACAGAGCTAAATGTCTTTTTAAATATCATTGTATAATTTTCCTCTGTGGCATTTTAACCCATGCAGTTGTAAGGCCACCATAATTCAGGTCTGACATGTACCATACTTTTAATGAGACATACGAGATTTTCTCATTTGGTGAGATTTACTACCAATTCACAGAATCAAAACATCACAGAACAGATGAGGTTAGAGAGACCTCATGAGACTGACTGCTCCAACCTCGCTCATCATAGCCTAGATGACGACTAGACTAGAGCAGGTTGCTCAGGTTCATATCCAGTCAGGTTTTAGGTATTTCCAAGGATGGGGACTCCACACAATCTCTTTTAGTAACCTGTTCCATTGTTTGATCAACCTTCCAGTACAAAAGATTTTTCTTATGTTTAAATGGAATGTCCTGTGTTTCTGTTTTTGACCAGTGTGTTTTGTTATAAGAGTGTGGAAAGCCTTCTTAAAGTTAAGAAGTGTGTCCACCGATGTGTCCGCCGATCCACTGTGTCCGCTGATCCAGTAATGTCATTATAGCAATCTGTCATGATGGTCAAGCATGATTTCTCCTTCTTAAATCCAGGCTAGCTTGGGTTTTTCACCTTCTTGCCCTTAAATGTTTTTGAATGTGGTTTTGAGGGGTATTTTTCCACCACTTGTGAACTGAGTTCAGGCTGACTAGCCCATATTTCCTGGATCCTCCATTTTGTCCTTCTTAAAGACAGGAGGGACATTTTTTTTTTTCTTGCAGTCCTGGGGAACACTATCCAGTTTCCACCATCTTTCAAAGAATGTCATCAGAGTGACATCACCCAGCTCTCTCAGCACTGGTTGGATCTTACATTTTGTTCTATTGGCTCATGGTTCCCAGTAGTTCAAGTGTTCCTGTAAGTGATTCTTGTCCACTAGGATTCAGTCTTCATTACGCCAGACTTTCCCACTGTTCTCAGGAGGACTGAATTTCTTAAGGAAGACCTTACTGGTAAATGCCAGGAAGAACACCTTGACCTTTTCCTTATTCTTAGTCAGCATCAGAACCATTTAACTGTCCTGGGTTGGCATCCTACTTTTTACCTCGTTCCATTCTCTCAGCATTCTGAGCTCCACTCTCTGATGGTCATTGCAGCCAAGACTGCACCTGACCTTCACATTCCTAACCTGTTCTTCTATGTTTGCCAGTATGAGCTCCAGCAGTACATAGGCGTCCAAGCTGAAATACATATTTCTGCACATAGCAGAGGTCTGAAACTCCAGACTCCAATCTTGATTCTTGAAAGAGAATTTAATTTGATATTTATGGTAAGACCTATTGAAAATGAAGTCAAATTAGATAGGATATAGGTACATGCCTTTTCTGGAGATAAATATTCATGGAGATGAAAATATATTTTGAGCAGAAGTCTGTAAACTAAAGCACAGGCTTAGGAAAATGAGATTTAAGTTTAATGCATTAATATATAGATAGTTATAACTGTTAGAAATTAACATGTATGTAAAGTGGGTACGTATCTAGAAAAATAAATGTACACTCTCAATGATAAAATCAAATGTGCTGATTTTGGAATGAGCCAAAACCTTTTTTTGCATCATGTAAAAGTGTATTGTGTTTTAAAATGATGGATGGCTTAGTAAATTAAAGTTGCTCTTTTCTTATGGTAAAAATCTGCCAAATTCTAAGTATATTTTTTTTGACTTGGCACTCAATCACCTTTTTTTTTTTTTTAAATAACACACAAACAAAGCCGTAAGTTTTTCAGACACTAATAAAGTCCACAATGCTTCGTGCTCCTCGTGTTGGCTTTGCAGGAGCAATTAATTAACAAATGCTATTCCCATAGTTAGTCTGCTATGTTTGATCTCTGTGTGTTAAGATATTTGACAAGATAAGTGCTATACCAAGCTTGATTTTTTTTTTTTTTTTCATTTAAAGACATCAATTCTAATGTCAACTTACTCAAACACAAGGGTTGGGGAGAGTCTAATATCTGCTAAGTTGAAAAAGACAAAAAAGGATATTGGGAGAATGATTATTTTCAAGCTTCCAGTCAGATACTACAATCAGTGGAAGTTTAAAAATAAACAAGACAGCTTGTGAGACCTCTGTGTCAAAATACACTCATGTTCCAAATAGGTATGGATTTCACTGGGAAAACACATAAACCTATTTCATACGCAGCTATACTAAGTAAACTTCTCCCTTCCCCCAACAGAAGCATAAATATTCACTGCTGTCCAAGAATTTTAGCTAGGAATGGAAGAAAAATATATCCATATATTTCCTTTGTTTTCAAACTGAAAATTTAATCATGTGGTAATCCTCAAAAATTAGATGGTCAGATCATTGATTGGTACAGAATAAGTATTACGTGTTTTCATAGCAGAACTTTTTCACCAGTACTCAAAATAAATGAAATCAAACACATTACAAGGAAATAGGTTTCTTCTTTATATTTGAACTGTATTGTCTTCAAGGAAAAGATATTTAGAGGTTTTAGAAATGTTGCCATGATATTTTACATTAGCAGCAAATAAAGTTATTACCCCTCAGTTTATCTTTGATGTTAGTGCTTAATGTGATGGGGAGGATAACAGCTGTTGCAAGTCACCTCTTTTGTCAGCAGAATAAAAAAACATAACCAAAATTTTTGAACTCGGAAATGGCCTAAAAAGCCAGTTTATCCACACTGTTTCTGGAGCCTTGGTTCAAATTCTTTTCCTTGGTTTTATGCTAGGAAGTTATGGATCTCTATTTTGTATGCAGAATTTACTCTCTAGAGTAGTAGGATATAGAGGAAGTAGTATTGTTTTCTACTGTGTGTAATTTCAGAATTTCATATGTAGAATTTGGGAATATTTTCAGTTGCCCTGAGGAAATTAGGTTTTGTTGGTTTTGACTTTGATTTAAACTCCAGTGTTTGGCCAACAACTCTTAAGAGTAAAATTTCTCAAACCTTTTTCCTGTGAGATATTTGTTTATGTCAATCTAGATACAAAATACATGAGCTTTTTTTTTAAAGTCACTAAAAAAGTTTTGATTAGTTATTGTTTTACAGATCAATTTACAGATACAAAAGCACTAGGGGCATGATCAGAATTAAAAGATCAGAGGTAATTCAAAACTGCCTGATGTGCCATGTCTGAAATATGTAATTTCTGCCTTCAAAGGTGCACACTACAATTCTAGTTACCTGATCACCCATGTTACGAGACCAATCACCCTCTGTCCATGCTCCATAAGACAGAACTGTGTTATATAATTCCTGCAAGACATGCCTTAAACCAGGTCTGTGATAAGAACACCTTCCTGCAAAATGTAGACTTGCAAAAGAGTTGGAATTTATTCAAACTTTAAGGATATCAAGAGAGGTATTCCGAACAGTGTCTTGTTTGTCTGTTCATATCCTCAGAAATTAAGAACTATTTTTGAAAATGGAGTGCCCATCGAATTTTATGGTTGAATCTGAGAAAGCTGATCTTTTAAGTAGCATTGTTCAACAAATCCACAATGTGTTACATTGAGCAGCATATTGCCAAGGCAGGCTGATTGCGGTTTTCCTAATGGAATGCCCTTACTATATTGAGTCAGCCAAACCCAAATGAACTGAAGGTAAGTCTGCCAAACTGTCCATTTAACACTGTGGTTTCCTACATACTGAACAGAAAAATATCTAAGAGCAACGTGGTCTTTTTGATTTTGAAATTTAAATGGATCTGCAGTTTTGTCAAGCCTTAAACAGTTTTTTGTGGGATCTCAATGTCATAGCTGAGGATATGTCTCACATCTATATGATGTTTCAAATCAAATGGTATCAAGGTGAATAAAAGCAATTGGAACTGTGGGCATTCTGCACTTGTGAGTTTTACGTGCTAGTAAAATACTTATGAATTTGCTGAGCAACCAATGCGTCTAAAACTCTTAAGTGAGATTTAGCAAGTTCTTTGCTTGAAACAGTTTTAAATACCAGAGAATGGAGTACAAAGTATCCCTACTTATCACCTCTTTTAATCTGGATTTTTCATCAGGTAACTGATAATTTGTGTAAATCACATTCCTGATCTTATATTTTTTAGTCACCAGACTTTCTTGCAGAAAGAGATTAATGTGTATGTAAAGAATTCAGCTTTGCAAGTGTCAGTAGTGTGTTAGTATGACAGGTAATGAGGCAATTTGGCAGAACATCAGAAACTAATTGAGCTCAGCTCACATCAATGCAGTTTTTTTAGCTGAAGCTCTATCTTCAAAAAATGAACAATAGAATTACATAAGACAATATGACATGTACAATTTTAATTGGAAACTCTAATTTAAAATATTTAAAGCATGTTTAGAATAATTTGAGAATCTACAGACACTTTCTTATCCAATTAATTAAGCTTTTTCAGTGGGTCATATAATGAGTTAGTGTCAAAAATATAAATTATGGAGGTCTCTGCACACATAAATATTCAAACAGCTTTTAAAGAGAAGGGATTTGGGGTTTTGGATAAAGGATTTCCCAACTGCACACTTCTATGTAAAATGAACATAGAACTTTGTAAAGTAGCTATTGAAGTCTGTAAGTACTGTTAAAATAATGTTCAGTTTAGAAAGTAGAGCTTTGATTTGGTCACACAACAAAGGAAGATTTTAAAATGTGATTTAAAGCATTTCAAAGATCATTAAATGATTTTGATAACACTGGTTTTCAAGTATTTATATTAATCTCAGGGGCCACTGTATGGTGTTATAGAGCATTGCCACACATGGTGTCCTTCTATTATAGAAGGATGACAACTGAGAATCTTTTAAAATGATGTTTTGAAGGATACATATCTTCCCAAAAAGTTATTTGGGGCGTTGTAGATCTTCATCAAACTATCGTTTGAGTCATATCCATTATGATTCACTCATGCTATTTCTATTTTTCATATTCTTTGATTAATAACATTTCCTGCCCATTCAGATTGCCAATGACAACATGGATATACTTAGCATAATTAGCATGTAATATTATTCCTTGTAGGAAGAAGAGGCAATATTATATCTGATTTTATGGGTAGTAAAGCTGTTGTGTAATAGATTGAATTGATTTTGCTTCAAAGTCACCAGTCAGTCAGTGTTAACACTGAGAGCAGAAACAGGACATCTTGATTTACAGGATATCATCCTCATCAGTAGTTCACATTCTTTCTCTCATTCTCTTTTTTCTTTATTATTCAACTGGGCAAAGAGTTTGGAGGAGCAGGATATCTTGTGAAAAGCAACCATGCTGCCCTAATAGTAATTAAATTGGTTTTGGTAGTCTTTTGTATTTCATAATCTTACCAGTTTTTAAACTATGCTATTTCTTTATGGTATTTTATTATGTCAAAATGTCTGAATTTCAAGCAGTAACAGGTTTTGGGTTTGAGGGGGATGGGAGGGAAGTTTGGATGGTTTTCTTGTTCTGTTTTGTGTTTTGGGATTTCGAAATGTAAATCAATACATTGCTTCCAAAGTAAAGGCATTTTAACAAATCCAACATTATGCATTAATCCCCTACCAGTACTAGTAGACCTGCAATAATTAAATTCTTAACTTAAGCTGACTTCAACCTAATATGTTCCTGCTGAAAAGAAATTTTGAAGATCTATATGAAATACTGGGTGCTTCTGGTATAAAATATTATATGCCAGGCTTATTCTTATAATTAACTCTGATGCGCAGAAAAATCTTGTCTCACAACGACAAAACATTTGAAACAGGAAAACTGAAAGTGCCTTTTAATCACAGTTTCTAGATAGTGTCAATTTACAAATTTAATGGCGCTTCTCAGATATTACTAACATTTTTGTACACTTCTTCATAATACCAGACAAGTGCATCATTAATTATGTCTGAGCTGGACATTGCTGATTTTTTTTCCCCACAAAGAAACACATTTTAGCAATTTTGCAGTATATAACCCCTCGTTAACAGCACAGACAAATGCACTGAACTTGTTTTGATTAGCTTCTTTTTACCATTTTTCAATAACTGTTTGCTACTTACTGCTTCTATGGATGTCAATACTTCCTTTCATGAACTGTCTTCAGCTAATTTCCATGATTGACTGTGAGGACTTGAATGGCATGGGCTCTGGAAGTCTGCCTAAAAACACTGACAACTTAAATTATTATTTTGCATCATTCATGGTAACTCTGTCAGGTTGTCTGAGAAAAATTAAAAAGGAAACACAGGTCATTACAGAATGAATATGATGCATCCAAAATGGTTCCCTTGAAGCTGCTGGAGTTTACTTAGTCAATAATCTGTCATGAAAAAATAATTCCATGTATTTTATTGAAAGGCTGGACAAATCAGGTCTACTGTACTCCAATACATTTTCAGAAATGTTATCTAGCTTCTTCCTTAAAGCTCTTTACATTATCAAAAATTTAATAAAAATCGCAACTTTCTCAGCTGATAGTCGTGATTGTCTCTGAATAGTCTTTTATCTTAAAAGGACATACATCAATATATCAAATATAATATTTTTCAGATTTATGAAATTTCAACATGTTCTGGATATAGTATATGTATTTTCTTATTTTAAAGCTATTTTTAAAATTAACAGTAATTTTAAAAATGAACTAATACTCTCAAATCTCTTGTCATCAAGGCATATATAATGGTCACTGTAACCTATATGGCTTATTTTCTGCTGAATGTATAGAGAAATTAACTTGTTATTGTTTGGGGTTTTTTTAATACTGCCAACACCCATTTCACCACTAAATATGAAAAGTTCTGTATGTTACTTGTTTTTAGAATTGAATTGTATTAAGAAGATTTTTTTAATCAATAATGCCATTAAAACTACTTGCAAAATCCAGTGCACCAAACACAAAGTAACAAATAAGATTTGGTGAACTGTTATTCTTAGAGCTGGAGTAATTCTGATATGATTACCCAATTTTAACTAGAGCATTTCATCTAGATAAGCTCAATCTTATTGTACCTGCTTAAAAACCAGTACTAGAGCTTAATGATAATGAGTTTGTAAAATGCAAGCACTGGTTTGCAACAAATCATTTTATGTTAGAAACCATAAAGTGTGTCCAGTGAAAGATGATTTGTATCAGCTGAAACTTTAGCCTGAAGCAACTCAGTGGGCTATCACTTTAATCTAGTTTTTGCAACCTTGAAGTATGTGTTAGTAAGCCGAGGATAAAAATATCAAAATCACAGTTGAGAACGATCACTAGAGTTTCTAGGAACAAACTAGACAGAAAACTGTCCCTTGTATTCTTTTTGAGGCTGGTTGACTGGAATTGAAGTCATATTGACTGTGGGATATTTTTAAAATATAGGTTATTTTTTAAATTGTTATTTATTTCTAGAAAATTATGCTTTTCTTTGATAAAAAGTTCCATAGCTAGAAAATTACACAAAAAATGTCCTGTCATTCAAAGAACTGAAATTTTGAAAGGTATAATTTGCCATTGCCTTCTGTTTATCAAATGAATGCCAGTGTACTGTGTTTGCAGACTAGTAGAACAGTATGTTATTAATTCTTTAGCACACTAATATTGCATTAAACAGTACATTTAACAGGATTTAAAAAAGGTTAATTTTGTCAAAGAGAATCACTTTGATTGCCAATATCTGCAATAAGCTGTAGCTTCCAGATGATAGTAATAGAAATACAGAAAGGTCAAGGTAGTACAGAACCTCTGTAGGTCTTTTGGTTCAACTTCCCTGCACAAGTAGGGTCATTTAGAGGTGGTTGCCCAGACCCAGGTCCAGATGGTATTTGCAAATTGCCAGGTGTGGAAACTCCACAACCTTCCTGGGCAGCCTGTGCCAGTGCTCAGTTGCCCTCACAGTAAAAAGTGTTTCCGTATGTTCAGGTAAAAGCTCCTGTGTTTCAGTCTTTGCCCATTGCCACTTGTCCAGTCACTGAACATCACTAAAAAAGCCTGACTCCATCTTCTTCACACCCTCCCTTCAGGTATTTGTACACACTGGTAAAATCCTGCCTCGGCCTTCAGGCTGAACAGTCCTAGCTCTCTTGGCCCTTCCTCAGAGGAGAGGTTTGCAGCCATTCACTGGGTTCTGTCCAGGTCTCAGTTCCACTGAGGAGTCCAGAACTGGACATGATACTCCAGGTGTGCTCTCAACAGTGCCGTCCGTGTAGGACAGCAGGCATCTGGTTAGTGTGGTGCTTGAAAGGTACCTGAATAAGAGTTGACTTGATGGTCCTTCTGGGTCCCTCACAACTCAGGATATTTTATTAATTCCTGAGCCACTCTTGGGAACAGGTCCCTCATGGCACTGTTTACACCACTGCAGATGGGAATGACAAATCCCTGAATTAATGGAGCATAAATAAAAATAATTCCTGAGCCTAATATTTCTTTTGTTCAGAAACATGATGCTACGTATATGGACCAAAACCACATTTACGTGTGGATTCAGAAACTGATTTATGTATTACTTTCAAAATGCTAAAAAGAGGTGAGGTGTAGGTTTCCTTCATTGCACTCAATTGGAAATTGTGAAGGAAGAAATTAATTTAGCTGTTTTCAGTGTTGTCTGTGTTTTCATTCTAGAAAAGTTAAAAGAAAATGGGCAGTGGGCTTCTGTTAACTAAATGTTGGTAAAGATTTAAGACCTAAAGTCTAATATATGAGTATGTATATTTCTTATATACGAATTTTATTTTGGTCTTGCAGTGCTATAGCAGGCATTTTGAGGGAATGGGTTCATTATAGCTTTTAAAAGTCATTGTATCTAACAGCTCATGTAAAAAGATAACATGATGTGAGAATTTCACTTTGAAGTGCTACATTAAGGTGCTGGATTTGATGTGTTTCATGAGCTGAAATAATCAATTTTAATTCATATTTTAAAATAATTATGTCAGTCTGTGTAAACATCTATGTATATTCTTGATGTATTTTTCTAGACATGCTTTAATGTCTAGAAATTCTAATTCTAATTCTTTAATTCTAATCCCTTTAGATAAACTGGATATCTGTAGCTACATTCAAAATTCACAAATACGCACTAAATAAATTTAATAACTCTCTTTTTAACAGTATTTGAGGGGTTTTTTTGCATATACAGATTGCATTATTTTCTCACATATTATTCAAGCAAGAAAAAGGTTGTATGTTTGCCTTGAACTGTCTTGAGTATCTTTTCCTTTTTGACATCCTCATCCTTCCACGAGGATTCCATCCATCCATCCTTTCATGCTTCCTTCCATGACTGAGGAACACTCTGTTGTGCTTTAAAAAATGATGCTTAGCTGAGAAGTGAGATTTACACTTAGCCAGTCTGAACTTTTACTGCTAGACATCGTGAAGATGTTATGGAACCTGGAAAATCTTATATTGCCCTGTTGGTACTGCTAGTCACACATTTTTCCAGATTGCATTTTTTCTGGGTTATACTTCTTTAAAAGTATGTTGTGGAATCATGGATCTATTAAATTTCCTGGTAACTCCCTGTTAATTGCCATGGGAGTCATTGCACTGCACAGTTCAATAAACTTACTGAGTATGGCCATAAACTTCTGAAATACAACCTGGGAAACCCTACCAGCAAATTGCCAACAGCCCAGTTCTGTTTTGGTGCTGAAAAACCACACACACTAATATATCTTCTTTTCTACCTCTGAACACTGACCCTGATTTCAGACACAGTTGTGCAATTTACTTTGTCTCCATGAATAAATACATTCTTTGTTGCATATGCTGTGAGATAGCTTCTCTAAAAGTTGCTGATTGATACTGAGCACAGCACAGTCAAGAAAAGTGAAAGCATCCTTTATTTGTGGTACAAATGGTGTGCCTGTGGGCACATAAAGGCATCTGGCAAGGTTTGGTATTGCTGCTGTAAAATTTCCTGGCTTCTGGGCAATAATGGTTAAAAGCAATACTGTAAAATAAAAGTCTTATATTATGTCAAGTTCAACCTGACAAGCAGAGCATGCCTGTGTAAGAGAGTGGGTAATCCAGTCATGTTCCATCTGAAAAAAATAATAAATTCACATAGCTTTAAACTTGCTTATATAAAGATTCATATACACTTTCATATACATACAAATTCATAAGTTATTTATGTAGTATGTAAAGAAGCATCTTGAAGGGCTTTGTATATCCTAAAAAAAGCTAACTCTAAAACACATGGTTTGGTATTTAGCACTTAGTATTCGTCTGCTTTTAACATTTGTAAACTTTTTCATCATGTTGATGTGATACTACAAGTTCATTATATTACCCCCTCCTTCAGGCAGCAGTTACTCTTCCTTTTAAGTTTCAAAAGTTGCAGACAAACATGAAATTTGATGTGTCACCTTCCAGCTGGGATTTCTAAATCTGCTATAAATTTATATAACTTGTTGAAATTATAGTCAAGCTTTGGAAACTATTGTGAGATCAGATAAAAATCAGTAAAACAGGGGATGGCTATATGAATGGATGAAAGTAATAAACCCAAGAAAATCCATAGAATTTTTCCATTTGTTTTGGTTTCTTGGGACTTTGCATTAGGATTCATCTCCATCTTTAGCAAGGTTATCCTTACTTATTTTTGCTGTTAAAGTTCTTAAATCTAATCCGTTTTCATATCACGTAAATGTAACCAATACAGTCTCAACTGCAAACCTTCTTTTTTTTTAATATTTGAGGGGTGTCATTACAACACCAGCAATTTATTTCTCTGCTTATTCTATAGTTCTGTTTTCTCCAGGAGAAAAGACTATCAGCTATTTTCATCCTTTTTCCTGCAGACCAAATAAATCTGTATAACCCTCCAGCATTTCCCCTCCTGATGATCAGAAGTAGATATGAATGTTAAAATGCAGAAGTTTTAGCTACATTAGAGGTAGACCTAAACTGGAACTTTAACCTTTGTTCAGTACTCAGATGTTGGGTTAGGTGAGGAGAGTTTTTTTTATTTTTCATTTAAAAACATATCAGAGGACATTTTAAAGACCAGAAACAGACACAATTGAGAATTAACTTCTCTTTACTATGTTTAACATGTGGGATCTTTGTAGATTTAACATATATTGATAATGGTTTGGAACTAAACTTTACTTCAGCATTTTGGTTGCAAAGTTTGGAAACAGATCAGGATACTGGTGGTATAGTTCAAAGCAACCTCATCTCTCCCATATATGCAATTGCAAGAGCTTATTGCTACAAAGTAATGGTAGGGAACATTGTTTATAGTACATAAATAAAAGGTAGATAGACAAATAAAATGCATATATTTCAGAATTACACTCTATATTTTTTTTAACTTGTAATAGAAGAATTTAGTTGTGGAACTCTAATGGGTAGTAAGACATGAGGGAAATACATCCTTACCTTAACATGGCCAAGATTATATGAAGATCACCAAGGTGAATGAAAAAATAAGACTTTAATGAACTGTGGTAGAAACTGACCACAGTTTTATTAACTGTAGCAAAACAAATTAAATAATTTATCATCTCCCTGAGATTCTAGTCACTAATTTCTGTGATTTGAGTTCATCCTAGTGTCACCTTGGCCCAGTCTTTTTCAGCACCACATCTACTGTCATGAAATCTCATCATGCCACCACTGCTTAACTGGGAATTTTCAATTCCAGTTAAAAATGAGATAAAGCATCTCTAACACAGGCAATTCTTCATCTTAAATAGATTTCACTGTTTATTCTGCAGATAGAGGGTAAACAGCTTCATTTTGCAACTTGAATTGTAGCATTAAATGCAATCAATGCTGGCATTTCACTACTGCAAATGGAGACTATGAAATAATATAGTCAAATCCTCCTCTAAATAATTATGACAGATTTGCATTCATAGCTCTGAAGTAGACCACAAAATAATGGTTTTAACAAGACTGCAAAATATTAGGCCGAGGATGAAAAGCAGTGCTGGTAAGTTCTTTTACATCGTGTTCTACATGATGATTATACTTTAAGTCTCACCTATGCTTCTTCATGTTTGGAAATAAGGACTTCCATCCAGTCTTCATGGAGACTGACTTTACAATAGGGATAGTTCCAACACAGAAGGATTAAAAAGTAATTATAAATTTCAAAATTGTAGTATTTCAAGTTTTAAAACTGGTCATCAAAGGTATGATAATTTTTTGTTTGAGTTTTGCCTTATTAAGAACTTTTTTACTTTCTCAATAGTTTCAGTAGCATTTGTCATACTTCAGTAACAGAAAGACATTTAAGTCCATATAAGCGTAGTCCCTCTTCAAATGCAGCGGTGTCCTTACCCTCAAACTTCAGAGAGGGCTACTATTAAGAAAAAGTGAAACAAACAGAAAAAAACCAACCAACCAAAAAAAAAAGTATCAGCTGCAAAATATTCATATAAATCTTCTGCAGAGGGTTATATTTATGCTGTCTAGTATGATGCAATTTCAAAAGGGAGAAAGAATTTGAATCTGAAGCAGAGAAATCATCAGTTTAAGTAAGCAGGGTATTGCCTAAATTTTCCATTGTACCTTGTCCACATTTATGAATAAATAATATCCCAAAATTATTTGTAAATCTCTGTAGATATTCTTGCTGGTCCTGGTGTCTATTGACAGTATTTTCTTTTTTGATTTCACAATTGTGAAATGGTGTCCATAACAGAAATGGATCAATGAATGCTTATTTTTGAGAGAAATTATTTGGAGAATAGTGATAAATTCAATGTAGTTATTATTTTTTATGTATGTAGCATAGAATAGAGAGACTGTTGTTAATATTCATACTGTTGAACAGATGGGGTAGAATAAAATATTTAAGTATTCATCCTTTGTGGCACGGTGAGCGTTAAAACTGAGTAGTTGAATCATGAGAACATTCAGAATCATTGCATATGTGTTAATTATCATCTTAGGACAATTATCTTCATGTTCACTACTTTTGCCAATCTTTTGTAGATTTCTAGCTTACATGTTGGCGCATAAATGACAACTATTTTTATATAAATATATACTATTTATTAGCTCCCCTAAAGTATACAGAAATTAAAACAAAATAAAAAAAAAAAAAAACAAGGAAAGAAAGAAGCACTATGCTGTGAGGAGTGTTTACAATTGAATTTAGATGATAACTGTGGCAGCCTGAGTCAAATACATTTGGGAGATTCAACTCCTTCTCTTCCTACTTGTAGGAAAGCAGAAACAATCCCAAAAGTTTCTCCAAAGCACAGCAGCTGAACCTTCCCTTCAAAGCCAAGTAGAAGCCCACTATGACATGTATAGAGCATTAGAATGTCCATATCAGTGGTTGGATATAAAGTATATTTTGGGACTTGGTGATGTGAAGAATGAGTTTCAAAGTTCCACGTGGTTTGTGATTTACATTTGGAAGAGTTCCAGCAATTGCTATGCAGAAACTAAAAGTCCCAAAATATCTGAGATATTTATCTGCATAAGTATCAGTCAAAGGCAGTGCAAGAGTGTTTACAAGTGTAGATTGCATTCAGCCAAATTACATTGCAAATTAGTGTTTTGTAGCTATTTGCCTAAAAATAAAATAACTTAATGTGTTGAAATTGTTTATGCTAAGGAAAAATGTATCTATGCCAGCAGCTTGTAAATGAAGTTATGGCCTGTTCCATCCCAATGCATTCTGAAGTGACCAAGATATTAAACTCACAAACAAGGTTGTCAGACAACAAATCAAGCTGCAAATTAAGCTTCTAATCTTATAATCTGGTTACGCTGCCAATGTACAACTGACAATTGATTTGATGTTTGCTGTCCAGCACAAAATATCATATATTCTTTTTGATTAATGTCAGTGAGCTAGTTTAGTGTATAGCAGCCCATGTCTTCCCTGCTCCATTGCAATAGTTTTAAATTGCTAGGGCCATTATCTGTATGAACAAACCTAGTACTAGCAAAGTGCAAAGCAGAATTTGTATGTGACTCTTCTGGAATTATTCACTTGCAGGAAATGTCTATTCTCTTTTCAGCAGGTACACAAAGTAGGTATTTTTGAAGTTATTTTAATGTGATAGCTTTCACGACTGCTATAAAAGTAAATATTTCAGGTAACTACTTTGGTAGACTATCAGGAATTATTAACAGAATGGTGTATTTACTTGTAGCATTACCCCATGTAGTTACCCACAGTTTTCTGTCCAGTATCTCTGATATGATTTCCATGGAGTTTGCACAGAGTACATGTGACTTTTCACTTGTTATAGACTGATCATAAAACTTCTTGCTTAGAGGACTCAGAACATCTCTTTGTGTTGTTTGGGGCTTTGAAACAGAGCAAGGGAGACAACAATATGGAAGGAAAACTTTGGCTGTTAAAGTGACTGACATGGAAGAATAGCACGAAAAAGTCTTAACAACTCTTCAGTTAATGAAAACAGTGTTGTGGATGGGAGCAGTTTGTGCTGACTGACTTGGAAAAAGGCTGGGGAAGACTGTGGTAATCCTGCATCCTACTCACAAAATGAATAATCTTGATTGGTGACAGTGTAAATATAGGAAAGCATTCTGGTTTCTGTACTGTATGGGAACTACATTGGATAATTGACTCCAGGGAGACTGGGTAGAAACATGTGAAAATTCAGCTCTCACTCAACTTCTACCTCAATTAATTGACCTTGAAATTTTACTGAGTTTTACTAATGGAAAAATTGTCAACAGAGGGGTGTTTGTTAATAAAAATCTGATTAGAAAAAAAGTTAAAATTGAGGCACAGTTGAAGTGTATGGCTTATCAAAACAAAAATGAGAAGACATTAAAAATAGAAGAAAATTTTAAAATGTTGCCAGGATAAATTGCTTGAAAAAGTATGAATTGTTTTGTTTTCAGATGTTCTAGGAATAAATAACACTTAAATGCCTTGTAGCTACTTTCAACTTCAAATTGTGCTTGTTTGGGTTTGGGGCGTTTGTTCTGTTTTGTTTTTATTTAGGGGAAAGCTGTAAAACTTTAAAGACTGTGTTTTATGAAATTGACATAATTGACAAAATTTTAGCTACTATAACATAAACACTATCATTATACTAATGGACTGCAGAACCAACTGTCAGAGTAAGGAGATTTGGAAGGCATTTTATCAAAAGGAGGTATCAAATATAGGGTAGTACTAGGAAAAAATCATTCTCTGACACACATAAATATTTACATATTCTTTCTGCACCACTTTTTCATTATAAATATGTTTAAATATTTAATTTCAATGAAAAACATTAGAACATACAGTATCTTCTTTAAAATATAAGTGTTTATTTCTAATTTTCTATCAATACTCATAAAGAAAAAATATTTTCTATTGCTTTTTGTAATTAACTTAATTTCTTCTTGGTTATACAGACCTTAGGGCAGGCAAATACCTTTTAGTTTTAAAATAGTTAGAGTGTGAATGAATGTATGGCTTGTTTGGTGGAGAGTTTTATAAGAATTTTATCAAGAGAAAGAGAACAGAAAAACAATTTTTAGTAAGTTGCGCACGTGATATTTCATGCGTCCTTCATACAGATTTATTTTTAGAAAACTTGGGAGAAAAACTTCCAAGGTCTAGGATATAATATAGATCATAGAATCATAGAATTGTTAATGTTGGAAGAGATTTTGGAGAGCATGAAATCCAATCATTGACCCATCAGTACAAAGTCTACCACTAAACTATATTCCCAGGTGCCACATCTCCATGTCTTTTAATTATCTCCAGGGATGGTGATTCCACTGCTTCCCTGGACAATTATTCCAATGCAGGAGCACCCTTTCAGTGAGGATATTTTTCCTGATGTTCAGTCTAAACCTGTTTGGATTCTACTTAAGGCCCTTTTCTCTCGTCTCTTCTTAACTGGTAAAAGAGATTAACTCCCACCTCACTACACCCTCCTTTCAGAAAGGCAGTTGTAGAGAGTGATAAGGTCTCCCCTGACCCTCCTTTTCTTTAGGCTAAACAACCCCACTCCCTCAGCCACTCCTCATCAGACTTGTGCTCCAGACCCTTCCCCAGCTCCTTGCACTTCTCTGGCCTCGCTCCAGCACCTCAATGTCTTTCTTGCAGTGAGGCACCCAGAACTGGACACAGCACTCGTGGTGCAGTGGGAGATAAGAAACTCTGTGGGGAATATGAAAAACAGATAATTGGTATCTAGTGGAGCTATAGAACAAAGATCATGACAATGAAATTTAAATTAGTAATGTTAGGACACAGTAACAGGCAGAAAAGGAGTCATGCTTATATGTGTAACCTTAATGTGGTCCCCTGCTGCTTCAATTAACTCTAAACAAGAGATCATGGAATAAGGAAATTCATATTTTCCCTTGAAATTTACAGTTCAGGCATATCTCTACCTAATTTCACCAGCGTTAACAATGTAGTTAGGTTAGGATTCATTCTTAATATGCGGAATAATAGGTATATAAATGGTAAAAATTCATGAAAATAGAAAAAGTTTTAAACTGCTAAGAATAGCAACTTGATTCTGAAGTATGTTAGTAGTAGGTTTTGTTTGCAGACTGTTGGATAAAGAGTATTTTATCAGAGCTTGTGTGAAGTCTAGAGTTCCTTGTGAATATATGTTCACGGGGAACATTCTCTTCATTCACCCTCCCCTCAACTGGATTCCAAGGATTTCCTTTTGATTGTAATATGGAAAACTCAGTGTGCTCCTATCTCCCTGCAGTTCTTTCCACAGCTCACTTGCTACTCTGATCTATTGTATTTCAGGACAGTACATTGTTTAAAAAGTCGTTTTCATTTTTAAATGTTTTTCTCTTCCATCTTATAACACTGGAAGTACAATAAAAGGAATTGTTCATTGTTTTGAGCTCTGAGTCTCAGTCATTAATTTAAGTCCTGATTCTGCAAGATGCTCTGCTTGAGCACAGGCATTTTGCCTGCATACAGGCTTTATATGATCTTGGACATAAAGAAAGTAGTATTTTCTGTATTATTTTATCTCTACTTCTGTGGAGACTTAATTGAAGCCAGTCAGCCCAGGTTCTATTTTTAAATACAGATATTTAATGAGGTATCATATCAAAACAATTTGCTATATTTTCTTCTAAAAATATACAAGCACAAACATAGCTGTGAGATCATGTAATGCTTTTTCTTTTCTTTTTTTAAAGAATAATCAAATTATTAAGTCAACTCCCACAAACTGTGGCAAGTTTTTAGTTTTTAGTGAGTAAACCTCTGTAAAGCAATAAAATTAAAATAAGATAAGAAAAGAATCTTCTGCATTCAAGGGGAATAATGGGTGTTTAATTGTATATGGTGTTTGGTGTCAATGGTGAATATCATGGTGATATTTGGACGCTTTCAGTAAACCAGAATTTCTCTGAATAACATTACATTCCCTTGATATAAAGGCATCCTCCAGTTATTAAATATTCATTATAAGTAAAAAAAAAATTGTTTTGTCTGATGAGTAGGAGTACTTAGCATTTTTGGAGCACTTCCTATGTTCACAATGAAAGATTAGAGAAGGACTTAAGAGAAAGACATGAAAGAAATCTTACTTCAGATAAGAGAACATTAAAGGGTTACAAAAAATAGTTTTCTGATAAATAAAAAGTTTCTACAAGGAAGGTAGTAATTTTTTATTTATATTGTGAATGAGATGAGAAGTAGCGGTATAGAACTGAAATATGATTTTATCTATGTAATAGCAACAATGTCTTTTGAGGACTAATAAGATCTGGAATAGTTTAGAATCTCCACAATTGGATCTTCATATGAAAGTTCACCTAAATATTCCTCTGAAATATATTACATTTAATATTGTAATTAAATAATAAATTTAAAAAGTATTTTAAAATTTGGTTTAGAAAAATAAAGAAAATTAAATTCAGCCAAGTTGTGTTGCAATGAAAAAGAAAAAAAGCAAGGTATGTTGAAACAAATACAAACTTAAGTCATCCTATTTTAGAAACTTTTACGTATCAGTGAAAAATAAATAAAAACATAAAAGAAGGAATAAATTGATAAAGTGGATAAAAGAAGAGATATAATGGATAAAAGAAGGAATATGCAACATGCAATCAACTTCCTTTTGCCACAGGAAATGTTCCAGACATCTACAGGGGTATCCATATTACTTCCCTATTTACAATTTGTTCCATTCACAGTCATTTCTGATGTCCTGATCTGGGTGTAAATACCAGTTTTCAGTTCTCCTTATTAAGGAAGACACCTTCCTCTATCCATTGACACCTTTTGATTGAGAGGGACTGCATCCTACAGACTTTGAAGACGTGCAGTTGGTCTGACTAGAAAAATGGTTGAGAAGCACTGGTTTAAGAGCAGTGACTCAAAGGTGAATAAGATCCAAGAAAATTTGCATTTTTCAGAAGGAAACAACAGAGCTAGAAAAGAGTGGATGTTGGCTTCTTTTCTGTTTGATATTTTATTAGAAACTTTACAACAAAGATTCAATTATCCTTAAAGAAAAGTAGAGTATTTTAAACTTACAATACCATAAATTTTAGGACCAAATGTAAAGTACAGAAAAATCTTTCTGCAATAATATTATATTAATTTCTATAATCAGGAATTTTTATGGACTAGACTATCCGTGTCATGGAATTATGGCTACAAAAGTTTTTTGAAACCTCCTTGACAGCAAAATTAATAGTCTACAGTACTTGGGGATTGGACCTAGATGATCTTTAAGGTCTCTTCCAGCCCAAACTCTTCTGTGCTTCCAGTAAGTAAACACTGAAAACTATTTGCAATATTTGTTCCTTATCTATTTAAATAGATGTTAACAGTAAAATTGGAATACTCTTTTCAATAACAATTTTTAAAAGTTTGACCTTCAGATCAGAATTACAGATTTCTTTCTATCATGATCCTCTTTATCTTTTCATTACTGCTTGCAATACTGAGCACTGTATAAAAGGAATTGTGATTGTTTTTTGTAGCCTAGGCATAATGGGGAAAGTGCCTTCTGCTCGTATACTCTGTGTGCTTCTCTTATGTTTGCCTTTTGTTTTCAAGAATGGGTTTGAGTAAAGTGTTCATTCCCATCAATACCATTCTTTTTCCTATTTTTGTTGCTTTTTCATTACCCATATTTGTATTTGTAATTGAATTTTTGGTTGCATTAATGCTTGTGATGTACTAGCAGCCTTATTCTGACAGTAACAGCCTAGAAATAATAATGTACAAAATAGTTTCCCCAATGCAAAAAAGTTATCTTAGTTTGTTCTCTGATTACCAACATAGAAAAAAGTAATAGTAGAAAAGCACTGCATGTAGGCCAGTGAAAATGTCCAAGCGACTTAAAAGTTAAGCTGCTTTTTACAAACATAATCTATAAGACTTACTTTATATCTAGTTCTTTATTTTAAGCTCACTGCACACTTTGCACTCCCAGACAAGGTAAACCTGATATCTTTTTGCTTAGAACTTGTGTTTATTTTAGATTGTCTTTTCTCAACCAGGGTAAAACCAAATAAATTTCAAATGTATACAAGGACATATATATTCTAGGATTTTAAGATGAATTTCCCATGAAACTCAAAGGAAGTATAAACATATATACTATTACACACTTCCACTTAAAAAAAAATCATTTTTTAAACAAACCCTGTAAAAATTTCAATGGAAGGTTTACATGAAATGTATTCTTGAACTAATAACCTCTCACATACTATTAGTTATGACTAAGTTTCTTGAGTCTAGCCTAGTGAAGGTCAAAACTCTGTTTTCTAGAGGGAAAGGAAAAAGGAGGAAGGTCTATTCTAAGAGCTATCAACCTGCTCTTCTTTTTGTCCTCCATCCTTTGTATTTCTCAGTAGGAATATGTATTTCAAGATAAAAGGAGATTTTTCTCCTATTCCATGCCAAATTTCAAAGGCAGGTCTTATATACTTTAATGGCTTCTGATTCCCAAGATATATGAATATCTAGTAGGCATTTTCCTCAAAAAAAGGAAGTGGTGAGATAGACCATATATTTCTAACTTAGTTCCTCTTTTTCTAATGAATGAAAATTCCATGACTGTTCTTAGCATTGGACTTTTCATTCCACACTTTTAATCAGATTCACGTTCTGTAATTTATGGCAGAATGTTGACCAAGAAATGGGTATATTCCCTTAAAAATGGTTTTTCATTGTTTCAACTAAGTGAATGAGAAGGGCCTCAGCCTCTGTAGTATGTCAAACTTACACAGATCCTGCTTAGCTTAATGGTTGATAATGATCCATGATGATTACTTAGTAGAGTAAATAAATATCTTTATAATATCATTTAAGTAAAGAACTTACTAAACAAAGCTTAAATCAGACTTCAATATCATTCCAATTCAGACTGTGAGGAGTGGCTACACTACTTTTATTTTTTTTCTCAGATAAAGCATCTTGCATTTCAGTTTCACCAGTATCAAAAAGTATTTTCTTACTCCATTTTTTAAATTTTATTGGCGTGCATATACAAATAAAAACAGTTCTGGCAAAATTGCAGTCACTATTTCACTCAGTGTCTTTTTAATATAATGCTTTCTGCAATTCCTCATGTGTTTGAATAATTAAAATCTAGTATAATGTGTGAATAGTTAATTTGAGAAATTTGTAATGTCTTATGGACAGTGCCATTACTACTGTACTATGATAGATTCCCTGCTTTTGCTATCTTTTCCTTGCAGTTTATCATATGACCACAAATTTTTGCTGGGGGAACAAAACTGAAACTATAGCTCAAAAAGAAGAAAAAATAAGGATGTGACCTGAAGCACCATAATTAGAAAGCATGCATCTCTATTGAAAGTGTTATTAAAAGGGAAAAAAAAGCTTTTCATAAACTGTGGTAATAATCTCTGATCAATGAAAGGCTGTTTAACTTCCAGTAACAAAGATATACATTATGAATATGAAAACAAAATAACCATATCTATGTTCTTTTTCTGGTTATGTGTTTGTCAGGATCCCTAAGTTCTTACACAAAAAATCTTTTTGAAGGCTTTGAATCTACTTTTAAAACATGTTCTTGTTTTCAACACTATTTCTAAAAATTTGTTCATGCTTCTCCAAAATCTTCTGCTATCTACATTTCAGAATCTCTGGAAATGAGTGACCCTTTCAGAAGAGAGATGGCTTTCCAAGTTCATTGTTCTGTTCAATTGGCAGCAGCTAAAATACCTACCTTAGAGTGCATCTTTTGTACTTACTAAGTGGGCATATTTGTCTGCAGAAATAAATTATTCTTCACTATATTTAGCCAAAGTATGCAAGTAATTATTTATTAGGTGATTCAGCAGTCTGACTAGTTTGTTTGACTACATTTGTTGTTTCTACTTCTTTTCCACCTATGCCTATCTAGGACCAAGGAGGCAGAACATTGGTGTTACATCATAGATAAATCTTAATGAGAATACCAGTTGTTGTTGTTGACTTTATCAAATAATGAGGTAATTATTATTGTCCATTGCATTTTCTTCCACTGTAACGTTAGTTTGCTTGACTGTTCTGTGGACATTTCCAGCCACATTGAACCTGCAGATGCACTCAATGTTTTAATTGGTATTTTTCATTTGTCTGGTACTTTTACTAATATATGACACAGAAATGGCACTTTTTAAATTACTCATTTTCTAAGACAGACAATCTTGTAGTAGCTTTCCACAATAAATACCAGTTCTATTCCTAGAAAATTTAAAATCCTATTTTTTTTTTCTGCTGTGGGCGGACAGGCATAGGTGGATAGGGACAAAACAGAGGACAAGCAAACTTCCTATCCCATATGCAAGTAACCTGTCATTTTTAATTCAGTATCTATCCATAGTGTATGTCTATTCAACTCTTCATCTTTTCGTCTGTGGGAAATCAGAAGTAAAAAGAGAAACCCTTTATATTAACACAAATCATGCAACATCAAAGCTGGACTTTATTTTCACTATTTTTGCCAACAACTTCACATTAATAATAATTGCTGCTAAACAATTCACCAGAATGTGGCTCCATTTCCAGCACTGCCAATGGACTTTGCATAATGAATTTTGCAGGACTTTATCTCAACTATTTCATCTATAACACTAGATAATGATCTTTTTTGTATGAAGTAGGAATTGCATAAATTCCTGAACATTATTATTTTTTAAATATCATTATGCCTTATATGGATTTAAAACTGAAGTTCAATTATTCATTTCTTCAGCAAATGCAAAGTTTCTTCTTATCACTCAGAAGCCATACATTCATAAATGTCAATTTTGTGGAATCACATTTCTGATCATTATCACTTTTAATGCATATGTTAAATTATCTATCATGTAGAACAAGAATAATTCAATTCATCTCGAGATTACTTTATAGCACTCAAAGTTCTCCAGGAGTACTGTTGGAATTTTTATTGCTTTCATTCTCAAGTGTTAGTTTGGATTATTTTTTTTTTCAGATAACATGTATATTAAACATTTACTGACATGTCACACAAAGAAGTAATTTGAAGTCATTTTTGTGGAAATCTGTATAAAACTCTGACACTTGACTTTAGGTTGGAATGCATTTTGGTAGCTTCTGATGAGCAAATTGTAATAACACAAAATTAAATGTGAGTAAATAAGTTGTTTTAAAAGAAGCTACTCTTGTGGTGTCTGAAATTTCTCACTTTAACTACTTTGAACAAAGTAAGTATTTTCTGTTCTTCTTCTTTAAAAATTTATATTAGTTTTCCTTTGAGCAGTACAATGTTTTTCTCTTGTAGGTTAAGAGGAGGAGGTTGCCTTTAGGGGGTTTTGTATCCTGTTATGTGAAGCATTTCAAGTAAATTCTGCTCTTTCTTACTGAGGGAGATGAACCCTAAACTCTTTCCTCTTTTTCAAAATTCTTCCCTGACAAAGAATCTCTTCCTCCTGAGTGCTCAATGATTGTACTACACACTGGATAGAAACAAGAACCCCATTAGCCAGGAAGCACTAAGACAAATTAAACCAAATATAGGAAGGACAACTGTAAAACAACAGGCAGAAAGAGAATGGGATGGAAGGTGTTCTTGTTCATCTTAACTAAGTCTTTTTGCAGATGTGCTTCAACGTTATCCTTGTTAATATAGAATACAGCAATGACATGTTCATATGGATCTGAATTTAGTTTTAATAGAATCACTACCAAAGCACTACTACATCAGGAATCCTGGAAGTCAATAGCTGATTATATTTTCCAGCAAACATTTGCTAAAATAAAAATCTTACAGGAGGAATTAACATGGAAATAATAGCCTTTATTTGAACTGCAACAGCTATGCATTGTTTTTTGTCTAGGAAGGAGTCTTCATTTGTCTATAGTGACTTCCTTGAGAACCTTCATTCATGCATTAAGACTTTCCAGGTAGCTGAATCAGGTTTAATTTTTTTTTGTCATTGTTATTAGCCGACCTTACTTTTTCAGACAGCTAATTCTTTATCATCAGCTGTGTCATCTACTTCATCGTGTACTTCCTGGCTAGATAAACTACTGGTGTTTGACGCAAGACGCACTTTATTACTTCAGTAGCTAGAATTATTTTAAATGGTTATACAACCTAATTATTTTGGTGGCAAATAGGACTTGTCTTGGTGTGCCCAGGTCTGTACATGTGGTTTGTATTCAACTCCTGTAAGCCATTCTGTGTGGCTTTGGTTTTGGTTATTCATGCTGCTCTGGTTCCTGTGGCTCCAAAACATGTAATAATCTCTCTTCAGAAAAGTACAACTTGGAATACTCATGTTTTAAACCTCTTCACTTTGCCATCTATGCAGATATCCTAGACTCTTCCTTTTAGGCTGTCAACAATAAACTCATATATTGCTCTTCTAAAGAGGGTAGAAGAGCATCTGCAGATATCTATGGACTATGCAGATATCCTGGATTCTTCTTTTCTATGATCATTTTGAAAAAAATTGAAGAGTACCTCCCTTAAGAAGATGTGCTTGATTTTTTTCCCCTATTTCTCACTGGTTTCTTGTTCTCTGCCAAATATTCTAAACTCCAGCTGCATAACAATTGCTCCCAGTAACTTTGTGTTTTCTATATGTTATTGTCATTTTTGATCTTCTTCTAGTGACACATAACATTATTTCCTTGTCCTAGAGCAGAGTAGAGAAGTGTCAATAAAGTCAGACCAATCATAGCAATGTCAATATGCAGTCTGGCATCCAGACAAACCTACCCTTTGACATTGTGATAACAAGCTGGATTGGCAAAATTAAAGATAAGGTATCTATTTCCATTAGATGGGAATCATTTAAATTACATTTTTGAATACAGAAAGTTATTAATTAGTTCAATCATGGGCAGCATCCATTATTAAATATTGATTTATGTTTTTCTTGGAGTGCCTTATTACCACGGCTAGTAAATTCCAGATTTATTTTTAAGATTGGTTTACAGCTATTGACAGATGCTTTTTCTATGGTCTTCTCAACATATGTGCACAGAAAAGATGATGGTGCAGGAGATTTATGTAATGTTGTAGCAGCTCATTACTTTTAGAACTCTGTTTTATTGCTCTGTTAAAGATGCATTAACAGATGAAGACACTGCAAAATTGGAAATCAGAAATGATTAAAAAACAACATCCAATGGAATCAGAATTTTTTTTTCCTATTTAAAGAAATCTCCTGCCCACTTATTAAGATGTATAAGCAGATCTATAATATGTTATAATTAGATCTGACCATGTAGTGTAAAAAGTATTGTGTATCAAGGAATTCAGACCAAAGAAAGTTGTTGTGTTTTGTTTGTTTTGCTCTTTCTGTAGAATCTGGATAGATACAGAGGATTGGAAAGTACAGTATGGAAGTTAGTCTTAATTCCACTGATGACTTAGCTTTATTCCGTGTGATTCATTTGTGGGCAGAGGTCAGATTGACACTCATGCATAACTTACTATGGAAGCGCCAAGGTCAGGACCATAACCTGTGGCATGAGATTGAATGGGGCTGGTGGCAGTGAAATCAAGTTAAGAGATTACTCATATTTAACCTCTGGTATTTAATGGCCAGTAGTCTAACTGCTTTCTTAGATGGCACTTTCATGCCACAGAGCTTAACATAATAGCTTGTTTTTCACAAAAGCTTAATGTGAGTGCCCAAATATATTTTCTGGAGGGTATCCAGTCTTGCTTTGAGTACAAGAAGGGGCAGAGAATCTAATTTTTCAGTACTTTGATCCAGTGGTCAACTATTTTTATTTTGAAGTTCATGCTTTACATTCAACTTTCAACTGACTGTAGCTATGCATCTTTGTTAGAATTATTTCTGTTCAAGCCTTGAAAGCTTTAGTATTATAAGCACAGAGCCAGATAATCACAGTTCTGTTGTCTCTTAAGCCAGCTATTATCTTTGAATTTTATTCAATATCTCTGAATTGCCTGCAAAGAACTGGAATTGGTGGCCATCTGTATACAGTAACACATCAGCAGTTCCTGGGGAATTCATGTGGGCTCCTGTCTGACATGAAGACTCCAACCTGGTGTCTCCAGAAGACATCACCTATGCATATCTTCCTCATCTTCCAATGATATCAAAATCGGACAGCAGTCAGATCCCAACCTAAAATTTATTCCCCAAGAGCATATGGAAGTGCACCACTGGTGCTGACTCTTGCAGAAAATATTTTGTTTCTGATCACACTAGTGTTATGGCTAGTGGTATCAGTGCTTTCTGGGCTGGGTTCTCTAAGTAATTGAGATTCTGTGTTACCAGGGCTTATGTTTCCAAGAAGTTGATTTTACCTTAAATAGGTTTAAATCCTCTTTCACATATAGGCAGTATTTATTTGTTTATGAAAGAAAACAACTGTATTTGTGGGTTTTAATAATCTGAATGTTAGCTTTTTAACATTTCCTTTCTCTCATTCTTTTTTTTCATCCTCAATTGCTTTTGTGAGGTTTTTTTAATTTAACTAGATATAAGATACTAATATTGTTATGCATACAGTATTGTTGTGTTAGTGTCACAAATTTTATGCACTTATTAAGTCTAAGCATATAATTTTTTTATATATGTTTTTAAAACTGCACCTTTCTGCCACAGTGTTATGTACACTGATTTGCCTTATACTGTATCAGAAAATCACTGCTTTCTAGGGTATGGGCACTTATGCTTAATATGCATTCTGTATAGTCTTTGCTAATAATTTCTTGTTCATCATTTGTTTTAATCATTCATTAGTCTGCTTCAAACATATTTTATGACAAGTTATTGATGAAAAATGCACATAGCACTGCCTAGTTCTGGTAATTTAATTATGATGTAATCCCACAGAAGCTGGTTAAAAATGTTGATATTGATGATGACAGCTCTGATTTGACATCTGCCAGTTCTGAATTCGTTCCATACATATACCACTCAGTGTTGCTTTGTTTTCAGATTAATAATATAATGCTTTATCTCAATGAAGAACTATTGTATGAAGCTGGCTTCATCAAAAAGATCTGGGATTTAAAAAAATCTCTTTATAATATAATTATCTAATTAGACATTATCTATAGAAAACCTTCTGCAGGCCATGTCAGGACTTTGTATTATGCCAATAACATTTATAAAATACAACTTAGAGAACCATGAGACTGGGTGTGACTTGTCAGCTTTTAATTTTCTTTTCATCTGTATTGCTTTAAGAAAATCAACATAACTTTAAAGAACAGAAATAGAAATCAGATGTTGAAGGTTCATTTGATATGCTTACTGGTGTTTTTCTTGTTTCTGCAGTATGCAGTGTACCACTGATTTTTCCAAAACATAAAGTTCAAAGAAGGTGAAATTAAATGTTTCATCCATAAAAATATGTACAAAACAAAATTAAAGTCCATATTCATAATTTGCCAGAAATGCTTATGCACTCATCCATTCAGTGCAGAAGCTTTACCTTCTGAGCTATCTTGCAAACAAAAAACAGCTTCTCTGTGGAGGGCTTGAAGAGATCCCTTCATAATCAATATTCAGTTACAAGTACAACTTACAAGAATTTGGCAAATGATCTCAGCTAATGAGAAAATTGTGATCTGCTTGTGTATATTGTGAAAGTAGAAAAATTAGCTCAATTTGCTCAGTAAATTATTCATTGGAAGTTACTTATTCATCACTAATAAAAATGCTGTCTTCAGATGTTTCATCTATTTGGTGTTTCATCTGCAATGAAAACTGATTTTACAATCTGTCATTCCTACAGCTGTTCTAGAGAGCTAGAGAAATCTTTATTCTCACAGTAAAAGGAAGCCTCTATTCTTCCATCTCATAAATAAAATTAAAATTAAAAAAAACCCTGAGATATAATATACCTCAGCTTTTATGGTGGAAAAAATCCAGTGAAGAATCTGTCGATACAAGACTCAAAACCAGGAAAGTATTTCGTACCATACAGAAAATATTTTTGTATATTGTCTCTTCCCAGTATTTTAACTTGTTTGTTCTTGTTTAATAACACTTCAAGTATGTAGTTAGCTCTAGGGAAAACATTTTGGAGTGGTTAACATATCTGTTTTACCATGTGAATTTTCCCCAAGTGGCTTTGAACAATAGTAGAAGAAAGGTAGCAAGGTTAGCAGATAAATGACTGTCACTGTCATGACAACCAGTTGAATGCTTGGAGCAGCATGATGGAAAGGATGATTTGAATTGCATCAGAAGATGACTTCCAGGATTGTGAATTCTGGAACTTCTCCAAAGGGATCAAATATGGCTGGAATAGTAGTTGACAGGAGCTGATCCACATTATGTATGCTGCAGCTTCCTGGTGATTTACTAAGCCGAGAAAAAACATAGGCAAATAGAATAAAATAGGGAAAATAAACTCATACTTGGAGCAGTTTACTTATCTATGTGTGGAGATGAAACTGTTTGGGAAAGCTAGTAGGATGGACAAGAAGCCCAGGAAAACAGTGTTGACATATTTTTCTTTTATGTGCTTAGAAAGTATCCTAGAACATTTTCTTAAAATTACAGAATTGAAACCAAAACTTTTTCAAGAATCTTTGTGTAACTAATAACTGAACTGCAGAGCTGAGCAGTGTGCAAATAGAGAAATGATGAATGTTGCACAAATGGGTATCCTCAATACCAAATAGCACATATATTCTCATGCTGTTGTTACTAAGCTTCCTGTGTTAATTTTGTTACGTCAAATTAGTAATAAATCAGCGGCAATTTTATGTGCATCACAATAAAAAAGGGCATTTATTTCTTTGAAATATACTATGTATCTAATTAAGATTATAGTAATATAAGAAAATCAATGCATTCATGCATATTTTAAGTTTAACTTGCTAGAATAAGATATTTAAATAATTCACCAGTGCACTCAACATTTGAGTATACTAATAGTAACCTATATCACTGCCTGTTTTTCTAAGTCAGGACAATTATGTCATCCAAACAATTTGCTTCCATGGATATTCTATTACATACAAGAATGAAGAAAAAAAAGTGGCCTCCTTTGGTGAACATGATACTATTAACAGGTTTTTTACATGTTGAACAAGTGGTGTTCCATTAAAATCTTGACATTGTCAGGGAGTTAAAGAATTCGCAAGGTATGTAAGCAATTTGAAAATTAAAAATATCTTGAGTTTTAGCTCATTCCTTACCATTAAATATTTAGAAAGATCATACTTACTGAGTGCCCTGCCCATTCTTATTTGGATCTCAAATAGTAAAATACATTCACTTTCATAGTGGGACAATTACTTAAAGTAATCAGGTCTCAAATTCTACATGACATGAAAATCTATTTAAATTTGAAATATTCAGAAAAAGTAAGGGACACAAAGTGTCCATCACTTAATGGTACTTCTATATAGAAAAGCTTTAAACTCTTAAAAAACAGAAATATTTAAAAAAGTTTTCATTTTTAACTTTCATGCATTTATCTTTTTGATAATAGAAAAGATTAACTGATAGATGCATCCTTTTATGCATTATTTTTTAGTCTGAGGTCAGAGTGAAGCAGTTAGGCTGAAGTAAAAAGCAAAATGTTAACTAGCAATAACTTTCAGGAACCAATATATTATAATAGAACAAGAAAGGAATGGTAATGAGATATTAAAGGTAATAACTGAAGGCTTCATCTGAAGACTCATGAAACTTTATTTCCAATGTCAGCTCCTGGAAATTTGGAAGGTATTCCTTCTTCAGAAAGAAAGCAAGATGGTTCTGGTTCCAAGATTCCAAAATTGTCTTAGAGCATAAATCATACCTGAATGTGACTGGTGAGAGAAGAGCTTAATATGCCAACTGATCATCTGTCACTGCTGATGTAGCACTGTGATGGAGAGGTTTACTTAGGGTGGCTTCTCATTCTTCTGTCATCTATGTAGATATTGTCATGCTAAAGCTTTACTAATGTAAGATCTACTTGGAAAGAGAAGCTAAAATTGAAGTATATCTAAGCTCATGAAAACGAATGCTTTATGATACAGGTTTTGTAATATCCTTTAAAATTTGATGTATTGTTCATATAAAATATGTATCAACTTATACTTTCATTGCATAATTGGTGAAATACTACTTTTTTTTCTAAATATCTGCAGGATTTTATATTACTGTTTTGATATGTAATAAATTGAATTTATTTTGATGATCTAATAATAATGGTTAAGTCATAATGTTCTGCATTATGACTAAATAGGAAAATAGGAAAAATAGTAAAGACAAGTAAGACAGAAGTTACATGTCAAATAAATGTCTTTTTTTGGTTAGCTTTTAAAAACTGAACTACGTCTGGCAAGTAAATATCTAAGTGTCCAGCTTTGGAGATATTTGGAACGCACAGTGCACTGTGCACCTGCTTTAGCTGACCATACTTTGGGCAAGGAACTTGGTCTAGGCAACCTCTAGATTCCACCCTTCCAGTATCAAGGATTCCATGATTTTATGATTTTATATTTAAGTTTAACAGTCAAATGCTCATTTGTTTTACAGATATAACTAAATTATTAGACTATTTTGAAATATAGCTTGGTTTCCATTATACCAGAATTTTTAAATAAGGGGGAAAAAAGCTGTAAAGCACATTTTCTCCTTCCAGAAGTCTGGTGAGATCAGGTTTGAGGACTACTTAAAAGAAAAGCTATTCCCCAGATTTAGAATAAAATCAATACAATGATAATAATGGTAAAATTAATGTTATAGCAATAGTGTGGTAGTACAAATGCACACAAAATGAATGCTTACCATGTCCTGACTGAAGCAAAGAAGTCTGCTTTTAATAGCTATTTCTGCTTAGAGTGTAACATATTGGTATTACTCTTAGTTATTACAGATGAAAGAAGTATTTTGCACATCTGTGATTTTCCCTGATTTTCATCAATCATTTCAAATATTTGTTGTTGCTGTACTTCTAGTGTTTCTTTTAGAATAACACTATAAATGCAAATCATATTAACGTGTAATATTAAATGACTATTAGAATATATTCACAGAAAAGCAATGGTCCTGTGCTGTGTGATAAAGTGTGTAACTACAAACAGTTTCAATCAGAGGAAAGCAACTGGGGAAAAGTACATTAGGAGCCTGAATAAAAAAGCTGTTCGCAATCAGTTACAGCTGAGTGCAACAAAAATTACTTTCTAGGGATAAAAGGAAATTAATGATTGACCAGTGTAACCAGAACATCCCACAGCATGTTGAATATTTAATGCCATGCTACTTCTGCCCAAAACAATCTGAGGTTTGGCATATATCCACCAAAATAGCTCTTCGCTAATTAATTTGCCATGTCATTTTGCATAAAATTAGTAATTAATACTAGTCACCGTGCACTACAGTGAACTTTTTTTCAGTTAAAGATTCAATCTCAGTAGTTTTAAAAGCTTGATGAAATGGTCATTTTTTATTATTCTTAGAAAAGAACTTGCACATTGAAAAAGGTATTGCAGTCAGAAGGAAGGATATATCAAAGTTTATAGACCAAATATATTTGAGGTTGTTCAAGGTCAATGAATTTTTCCCTCCACTTGCTTGAAATTATGAGTAATAGAATATGAATAACTGGTACTCCGGCTGAAATTAACTACAGTGATGTGTAACACTATATTTAGCTGTCTTTTAAACTGTTGCAGTCTCATTTAACAGGCTCCAAATTAAACCTGCATTCTCCACCATTTTAGAGGGAACATTTAGCCTGAGGTTTTGCAAATTGATTGGAAGAATTTCCAGTAATTATTACTTGAGATGCAGAAAGAATGCATTCTTTGAAGAAGCACTTAGGGTAACCATTGCAAACAGTAGTCTTGAATAAATAAAAAAAGTGTTCTTATGAAATTTGGAGTTTGCCATGTGGAAAAAAAAAGAAGAGTATTGCTATATAGAAGTTGTGAGTTTGGGTCATTTTCCTAATTTGCTTATTCCCCAAACAGATGTTTTTAAGTGTAGTAAACACAACTTATTCTGAGCAATTGTGCAATACCAAACCCCAGGAACTGCAGTCCTACAGTCAAAAGCCTAGAGAGTCATTGAAAACTAACATTACTCTGTGAGAGTCTGCAATGAGCAGGAACAGCCTTGTAGCAGAAAAGTCAGAGACTGGCAGATCATTAGTAATTAAATTAATAGTATTGAGCCTAAGGCCATGTTTCTTCATCTTCTGTTTCTCATATTGCCTCTCATTTTTTTTTCTGTGATAATCTTTTCATGTTTCTTATTCCTAATTAACACTTGTTAACACTTTTTTTCCTCCTTTGGCTTCTTTTGCTTTTTTAATTCTTTCACATAGTTCTGTGTTCATTCTTGGGATCTGTGCCTTCTCTGTTGGCTTATCTCTCCATTCATTATTTCTAGTTCTCCTTTTACCCTTCTGCCTCCACTGTTACCTTCTCCATTTGCTTACTGCTTCCTTTCTTTCATTGTGCTACATGTCCGATTTCTCCTTATTTAACTGCAATGGTTTTCTGTCAGAAAGGAATCCTACAGCACTGCTGATAGTGCTTTCTATTCCATGTGAACCATTTGAGTGATGTTCATCAAAGAACTGTTTTTTGCTTTTGTACCAAAAATTTTCATGCTATGAACTCTGTAGTTCAGTCTGCTCGAAGTACATATTTCAGGATTGTAGCTGCAGTAAAATGTCAAGACAGCAACCCGAACAACAGCAGTAATATTATATAAAGTGTGAATGGTATACACTGAGTTTAAATCTCAGCGTAGTGCAGGATGTTTTTAGTAACTAGTAATCCACATGTGCTTTCATATGTACTGAATTTACAGAGGAAGATGCAATGTACTATGGTGATATGCTGAAGTTTTTCTAGCCTAAACATATGTTACCATGCAAACTCCCAATCTAAGTTATTTATTAGAGGTGGAATTGCTTTTTCTTCCAATGCTATCCCTTCAAGACAGGCTCCAACAATCAACATATTTGAAAACTAGGACTTCTCACGCAGAGCAAGTCTTCAGGACAAGGTTATGCAGTCTCTTAGCACATATCCTCTGTCGTTGGACCATTTCTTTAAAAAAACCTAAGCAGCCTCAGCTTTCTCGGGTTTCCTTAGCTGAGGGCTCCATTGGTGCAGGTATGTTGGGGTGCAGCTGCAGCCAAGGCTGAGGGTGCTGAGAGCAGAGCCGAGGGGTCGTGCACCAGCAGCCCCTGGCAGCACAAAGGGCCGGGCACCTGCGGCGCACACCCTGCCAGCACACATGGCAGGAGCTGAGGGCTCGGCCGGGACAGCGAGACCTTCGTGCCCTTTTGGCTGGGAAGGTTTAAAAGCCCTGGGGATCCTTTGTTCGGGGTCCCTCCTCGGAGAGCACCAGCTTGGGCTGTTCCTGGGCTACTGCGGCGTGAGCAAATGGCTTTATGGAACGACACACCTGAGCCAATGCCATGGCAAACCCGGGATGGATCTGGCTGCAGTGACCCGAGATGGGACGTGCAGGAACCCCTCGGGTCACTCCAGCCACCACTGTGGAGAGGGATTGGCCCCAGCCGTGGAAGTCTCTGGTGTTGAGAATGCAACTGAGAGACAGCCTCGTGAATGGTCAGACTGGGAATTTTCCTTAACACCCCCGTTACCGTCAAGATAAAAATGTTAGTGGGTCTTGACTTCTAGAAATAGTGATGGTAGCAGGATTTTTATTTTTTTTTTCCCCCCTGAGAAATCAGCATGTAAGTGTTCCAAATGCTGGATGTGATTCTCACGGTGTGAGAAGTTTTTCAGTAGGATGTCCTGGTTTAAAAACCACGGGATAACAAATTCTGTCAGAGCTTACATTTTAAGCAGAATGTTTTTTAAGGTAGGGTGAATTGTAATGCTCTCACATCAGAATTTGGACAGCAAGCAATATAGGGAACATTTATTATTTCCTTTTTTACACTGTTGTCAGAATGTTTTTCACAGGAGTATGATATTGTGAAGTGCAATGTTACACAGAGAGTGACAAAGAAATTTCTGTTAGAACTTGTTATAAGCCTTCTGGTTTGGAATTATAAAGGAAGAAAAGAAAGAAGACCTGTCTTTATGAGTCAGAGGATGCCAATGACCAGCCATGAAAAAAAGAAATGCAATCACTGCATGAGTTGAGAAAGTATATCTACTACCAACAGAGAGAAAATAAATCTGTGCATTAATGAAGAATATTTTTCTTTTTAAATAAAAAGTGCAATATTTTCAGTTGGAAATCAGCAATAAGTTTCTAATCTCTGAGGAGAAGGTGTAGTATTGCTTTCTGTGAAGTTAGGGTAGCTAGAAATAAAGATGAGCACATGAGCTTGATTTATAAACTCTTCTTATCATAGGCAATAAGCTAGTGATGTCTTCAGAGCTTCCTATAAAACTAATGTAGAGGTGGCCAGTTAATAAGAATTATTCATGTTTCCATTCTCATTATTCTCAGTTATTCACATTTTACCTTAATTCTTACAGTCCACTTTTGGAGAAGGTCTCGTCTCTCTCCATTTTCTTGAAGTGTTAATACCATGACATAAAATCAATGGACATAACATTCCCTCTAAACTTCATAGCACACTTTACCATGAGAGGGAATATGTGTGCTAAAGTCTTTACAAACAATTGCATGGGTGAAGGTATGGGCGTTAACATCTTTGAAATGGATCTTAACGTCTCTACTAACTTCAAGCAGCAGGTTTGTTACAGAGCCCAGGCAGCTTGGCTTCTGAAATGGGCAACTCTGCACCAGCCTGAGTTTCAGAGCTTTGGGCAACAGGTTTGTTGCAGCTTGGCTCCTGAAAGAGATAAGTGGGTCTGCACAAGCCTGAACTTCTGAACTTTGGGGTAAAATGACACGTTCGAGGTGGGGGGGAATATGTGGTAGGTGGTTCAGGAAGGTTGGACCTTCCCAGTACCTCAGCCAGTGGGGAAAGAAGAGGGCAACGTGCGGCCGGGAGTTTAGGATCAAAGGAGGCTGCGCCCTCCGAAATCTCGAGAAAACCCCTTGGGCGTGTGCACCAGTGGACTCTCTCCCTTTATTGGAATAAAGTTGCAGGACTCCTCTGTCTCCTTTTTGGACACTGGCTTTTCATAGCATGATTTTCCGTACAACCACTTCAATGAGGTAAATACGAAGCAGTTTCGTCTCTTTCCGTGGCTGAATGCTTTGCAATGGCAACAGCCTTCTAGTTCCTTATAGTACAGGAAAAGAAAAAAAAGCCAGATTTTCATATCTCTATAATGAAATGTCCTTCTAGCACAGTTTGAATTGCCAGTACAATGTGATGTTTGTTTTTTTTTTTTAAGGGAGACTTCTTTTCAAAACTTTGGTTGATTAATTATGTCATAGTACATTATGAGAGTGCATTATTCCTGACAGAGCTACATTCTTACGGAGCCTTTTTTCAAGTTTTACCTGATGTTAAGCATGATTTAGATATTGTAGTAATGTAACTATTGGGGGAAAAATGCTTTCTGTAGCCTAAATGTGAGTTTATGAATATTTATCAAGAAAGAAATTTAAGTAAACTTTCCTAGTGAATTGATGCAGTTATAGATTTATGCAGAGCTAATAGAACAGCTTGCAGCCTGGGATTTAAATACTAGTACTGCTAATAAATGATATTTCTTTTATGAAAAAGAATAGATGGAATGAAATCCACCAATATAGATGCCAAATACACTTGTTAATAAAAAGATATGAAGAAAAATATCATCATAATTATTCAAACATGAGTGGCTTTGTAGAATTATTTAGGTTAGAAAAAACCTATAACATTCATCAAATCCAACTCAGCACTGCCAAGCCCACCACTAAAGCATGTCCCTAAGTGCCACATCCACACATCTTACCTGTAGCTGCCCAGATCCTCTTTCAGCCCCTTTTGTAGATGGGTATTTATATAGGTGGATTAGTGAAGCAAAAGAAAATTTCGTAGAAAAAGAACATTTATTTTTTTAAATTTGTATGGAAGAATTTGCACATAAAATATTAAAGAATCATTCATAAAATAACATTTTCTTCCAAAGGGTTATCTTTCTTCAAAGATTAAGATGTTAAATCTTAATTTAACTGGTCCTGAGAAACAATTATATTCCTTACCAGTCACTACAGGCTATTTTTTTTTTCACTTCCTTAAGTTCTAAAATGCTTTATAGGAACGGCACAAGATCAGAGGAGCTCTCATGGCTGTGAATCTTATACACTACTTGTATGCACTTTGCCATTCTTTCTGTTACTGATATACTAAGCTCTGTTGCTGTAGAACTTTCATGGCATTTTCTTGATTTTGGAGTAAGTTACATGGTGGCTTTTAAAGAGCAAGAGGGCAGTTTAAAAGCACATCTGCATTTTCATATATGAAAATTAAATTTACCAATGAAGACTCTAGCTTTAAATTCCTTTTGCATACTTTAAACTTTGTTCTTGATTGGTTTTTTGTTTGTTAAAGAGAATTATTGTCTTAGAAAATAAGTGGAATATGTCCATGTAGGAAAAACCCTGTGTTTCTCTCCTAAAAGCAATTGAAATCAAAAGTAGGAAGCTATGACAGGAAATTAACAACAATACTAAAATTTTCTCTTATGTCTAGCATCTACCCATCCTGTAGTGTAATACTGAAATGTTTAGTTAAACATATATTCAAAACCTCCATGGTCTAGAAAAATAAATTACATTTAGTCAGGTAGATTTTCTTCTAAAATGTATTTCCTAGTCTCCTGATTTAAATGCATCCAGTGTTTTTAAAATATGTCTTTTGCTTATGTTTATTATTGAAAAATGCTTCATATTTTTCTTAGTCTCCTATATATTTTATGTTGTATGTACTCACATGGTTCATTTAGACCACAGAATAACTTCAAACAGCTATTAATATATCTGAAGAGAGAAAACATGCCCACAGCTCATATTTTTCACAACTCATATTTATAACGTGGATCATTCTTTTTTGTTTATATTGCATTGCCCTGTAAAGAATCCATGATTCCCTCAAAAATAACGACATTTTTGTAAAGGCAACACATGTTTATTTGGAGGAGTATTTATTTTTTTTCCTTCCTGTTTCTGAATCTCTAGGGTATATTCAGTTCATAGTTTCAGTATTTTTCCTCTGAAACACAAGCATCTTTATTTACTTCTATTTTTGCAAAAAATGAAGGTGACAGGTAGATCAGGAAAAGGTGTTTGTGAGATAACAAAGCATTATTAATGTTCTGAAAAAATATGAAAGTTTGCTTATGTGTTATAGCTTGCCATAATCAAGTATCAAACAAATTAAAAAACTGAAGAATATCATTGAAATGTATTGGCTTTGCTTCAGCTATAACTGTGAGGAAATGTTTGTAGTCCCTTGCCTCAGACAGTGGAAGTAACAGATGAAAAAATATATCTGACCTCACTTCCTTTGCTACTTCTACCAAGAAATTTGTGTTCGGAAGAATTGCCTGTCTGGGAAAAGTACTCCTAATTTTGCTAATACTTAAATAATTTTTTCCGGTAAATTTTGGTGTAAGATAATTTATAGACATTAACTTAGTATTTATCTCCATGCACAGCCAACATTTAGCCTCATGGAGTGTGCAGTATGAAACCTGGAATACGGAAAAGCATTATGGACGCAAATGTGTTACATATAACAGAAAAACATTATTGGGTTTATTCAGAATATACTCAAAGTCTCTCTCATGGCTGAAAGTTTGACTCATGACTGCACTCATCAAAGCAACTTAGATCAATTTGCATGCTTTTAGTTCAGGAAGGAAGTCACATGAAAATGAAGGCACCAAAGCATAAAATAGTATTCATTAATAAAGGCTCAACATAGAGGTCAAAAAAGCAAAATGGAATCATACACTGCACTGGTCTGTAGAAACAGCCATTGAAAAATTACAATAGAAGCATGATACAGACATTACCCAGATGTTTAATTGTTGTATATCTATGTTTCTACATGTCTTTAAAGGTATACATCTTAACATACAACTTCCGATGTGCGCTCTTAAAAGTCTGGCAGATTTATGGCCTGGTAACAGGAAGGAAAGGAAAGGACTGTCTTGTCCTTAATAGTCCTCCAGCCCTGATGCTTCTGTTGGATGAAGCACCATGATTGTGCAAAACAGTCTCCGAGGCACTTTCAGATCTTCTCTAGTGGCCTTGGTGTGTGCAGAGGGTAGATGCATCACCTACCCATAGCATTTATCAGCATAGTTTAAAATCATGGTTTCCCAGACAACTACCTGAGTCTAAAATGTAGAGGTGAAGGAGGTTATAACTTTTGAATCATTCTTTCACCTGTGATTGCATGTGTTGTCCTTTGCTTATCTTGACTCCAAAAAAGTGTTTGCAGATTAAAGCAATATTAACTAGTCTTAAAAACTAATTTTCCTTTAGTACAGGAGGAAAAGACAAGATAGGTGCCCAGTATTTAATTTTTTTCTCCATATACAATGCTCAAAGTAAAAGAATAACTGGGGGAAAAAATGAACCTATAAATAACTACAGGTAACCTGAAGCAAGATCTTGCTGAGCTCAGTGGGAGCACTAAGATATGGGCTCCTGCCTCACATCTAGCATTTTGTTCCAAAACCTTCCTTCACCTGAGAGGCATCAATTTCTTGTCATAATTGCAAGATTTCACTTACAAACTCAGCAATATCTTGCTACTCTGACAGGGAAGACCTCTCAGCTTCCACATCCATCTGAGCTGTGGGAGTTGGATGACCCTGGGAGATCAATCTTTCCTAGATGGCATGACCCCCAGGCTCTCCATGAGCTCAGAACTCAGGCAGATCTTGCATTCCACAATATTTTGCACCGACAATGGCAGCTGGATCACAGGTCAAGAAGGGAGGTTTCTTCCCCTTTTGTTCTTTTCCTTCTTGGCTCCTGTCTGCTATGTTAGCAACAGTCAGCTAATTTGAAGTTACTTCCTCTTACTTCTCCAATGAGCTTTAAAGCTATCCATGGTGCTTAAAGCAGTTGAATGGCAGCGGAAATGGGAGAGCCTGGAGGGAGACAGCACTGTTTTTAATGGAAACAGTGGTGTTTGTAGAGCATAATGAAAAGGTGCAGAACAAGCATGTGATGTCCCAATAATAATCATATATACATGTATAATAAAGTTCTCATTTTCCTTGGAGTGTCAGCCATCCAAAACTTAAATCTGAGTTATGGGGTTATGGTCTGTAGGCTTATTTTTTTATAAAAATGATAGTAACTGTTTAATTGTCTATTCAGGGGTTTTGATTATACCAAAGTTGTGAACTGTCCCTTTCTTTGTATTTTTCAACTACAAACCCACCAAAAAGACTTCCTGAAGATTGTCTGCCTTTCATTAAGTTTTCAACATATATTTGATCAAGAATTTAATTTCCGCAACGTGCTGAATATACTTCTTTGTAGTTATCAAAATTCTTCAATATGTACTAAAAGTGGTGGATGCATTTAGTGCTTTTGGCTTTAATGGGTGTGTTTCAATAACTTAAATCCAATACACTATGACCAGAAAGCAAACATACCTTATGTCTAACTGAAGACTCATTGACTTGGTTACCATGCAATAAAAACATCACAGCAGAAGCAAAATTCAAACTCAGATATGTGCAGAGCTAGTATATTATCAGCTGGAATGCATCTCTCTAACTCTATTGACATAAAAATATTTTTGTAAGACTACTTAGTAAAAGAGGCTTGATAAATTCATACAGAAATAACTATTGCCCCTGTTTTAATGTGAAATGACACAAATTTTTTAAAGTTTTGTTAAATATGTACTACATCATTGCAAGATGAATTCCCTTTTTATTTTATTTACTCTAACATCAGGAAACCTCATTTAGAAATCACTAATAAGTAAGCATTCTGTGTGCATTTTGAGTTCTTATATTATGTGCTTAGAATTTTTGCTGTAAATATGCAACTTGAACACTGAGTGTTATTGGAAGATCTGTAATAAATGGATTAAAGTGTTGTAAGTGTTCTCTAATAGTGGAATAAGTAAAGCATGCCTTGCTTGTTTCCTTTTTGACTTTGATGTGCTTGAAATCAGAAGTTTTTCATAGTTTGTGTAAGGTTTCTTTCCCTGTAGTTACATGTGGATATTTACTATTGGATAAATGGATGTCCAAAGCTTAGCATTTAGGTTCCTAAAAGGATATTGACAATTCATTCAGAAGAAAGAAATATAGTCTTTATTTTCAACCCATTTCAATTTATTTATGCTTTAAAGGAAACTAGAAATGAAAACATTCCTTCAAAATAATAATTGTTAATTAAATGTCATGTTTTAATTTGAAACCTGCCTCAGTTTGAGACAAATTAGGAGGAAAAACTCACATTGTAGTCTTGAATTCCCCAGTGTGCATGCTTCCTCATTTTGATACTTTCCTTAAAGTATATTTTCACTTTTTCCATCCATTTTGTACAGCAACAGAATTATATAAACCAAATCAAGACATTTCACACGATATTTAAATTGGTCTTTAGGAAGTATCTTTTGAAGGCCTCTCTGGCTGTTTTCTTTTCAGACTGTTGCTGAAAAATCTGCTTTCAACTGAAATTAATACAGATATACAATACTTCTTTCAATTATTAAGATTTTCAAATACAATATGAGAAATGTATTTTGCTATTATTATTATTATCATTATTATTGTTATTATTATTATGAGAAAAAACCTCCCAATTTCTTGCTCTTCATGAAATTCACTTATTTTTTCCCTCCTTAAACATATAGAACTTTAATACAGAAGCACAGGTTTATAACTAACTTAATCTAAAATGCAGGATTGCTTTATAGAATTAATAAGTTTTTTTTAGAAATTATCTTTCTCTCTTTTCTGTTAACTTCAGGTGTTTTTAAATCCATTGCACTTCTGTGAACCTTTTCTTGAATGGTTATCTGCTTTGTCTTTTTAAGGTCTAGACTTTTGTTCCAGGGATTTATGATTCATATTTATTCTGTCATGTTGTATTTTAGTGCTTGCTATACAGGAATTGTCATAAATAACAAGTCTAATTATCTGAGGTCATTTTAGAGAGTGTTGTTTGTTGAAATTCCTCTTTTCTCCAGTGCAGACATCCAACTGTCTTAATTAAAAAAAAAAAAAAACAAACAAAAAAAAAAGAAACAAAAAAAAAAACCCAAAGTCAAAAAAAAATTTTTAGAACTAAAACTAGAAGCCTTCTAGAATTAAATGTCATGAATGACAGAATGATAAGGAAATTGTTTGCTTACATATGAAGGATTTTGGGTACAATAGTAATCTGAATCTGTAATGGAGAAATTTTCACAGTTGTCCTGTAATTTGTGTATATTTTCAATGGAAATCAGGTTTTCAGCCTCCAGCACCAGTCTCATGATGTAGGTAAGCTACTGCAGATAATGATTCTCCGTTAGGACTTGTATCTGTGTATCAGTAAATAGTAATTTTCTATTTGAACAGATTATATAATATGTTGAATTAGCTATCGACAGCAAGTATAACTTACATTCTGATTTGTATTTTCTTTGTTTTCTGTGAATTTTATATTGGAAGAAAAATAATACACATTTCTTAGTGAGGATATCACAGGCTAAAACCCTAAACAAAACCTTGTGGAATCCCACTGGCTTCAAACAATGTAACTACTGTTTGTTAAAGTCGTTAGAATTAAGAATTGGTGTCTTAGGTATATGTCAGGCCTCCTATAGGCCTATGACATTTAGAAGAAGTGTGTTGAAGAAGGTTGTAATGACTGCTAAAATAAAACCTCCGAGTGATAAATGAACAGATTGCTACTGTGAAAGTGTTTAAAGGTTTAGGACTCCTACTGATGAAATCACCAGAGAGAGTATGTAGAAAATTACTCTCTTCTCACCTTTAATTGCGTTATTTAACTTGAACATTTTCTCCACTGAAGGGAGTGCAAATAATAAAACCTTTTCATTTACTGTGCAAAGTCCTTTACAAACAAAGTATAGAGGCCATATGATTTAGGCTTGCTTTATTGAATTAAATAACTGGCCATCTATACTGAAGTTCGTGGTTGGAAGGAAAATTAAAATTTGACTAAACCAACAGTGTGTTAAGACTTCATCAAACAGAGATGTTGCAGATGTCTTCAGGTGGATACAAATGCAAAAATAAGCATTTCCACCAGAGAAACAAAGAAGTCTGTCTTAGAGAATGAACTGTCCGTTCATTCAAGCACTAGAAGACGCTTCTGCTGAGAAAAGGACTGAAATTCTTAAAGCCTTGTTTTCTACATCATTGATAGTACTGTCTGTACACCAACTTTCTTTTTTTTAATGTTTTATTGAATAATGGAAGCTACTTTTGACATGTAATATTAATTATGAAAGAATGTAAAATATTGTCAAGGAGAAACATGCAACAACAGAAAAAATATCCTTTTTATATGTCTTTAACCTTATTTATATCTTTTATCTTATTGAGAATAGACATAAACTGGAGGATATTTTTGAATTGCTTTTGATGCAATTACTTCCGAAAAATAAGATTCAATATGACACCTTTTAAGCCAGAGGAAACATTGAATTAGCTTGAATGCACTTTACATTATTCACATTTCCTCATACATGAACTTCATTCCATTATATAAATACTTGGACACAGGAAATGAGGTACCTTGCATGTGAAAATGTAAACATTCCTCTGTGACAAGGTCTATAAAAGCACTTGACAACACATGTAGACAAATTAATGTTGCTTATAATTGAGAACATAGCTTAATTTTTCATTTCTTATGGCTGTTGTGCAGATTAAGGTAAAAAAAAAGTAAAAACCAAGAAGAAATCAGAAAAAAAATATTTGCTGTCTTTTTAAACTTTTTGTCAATAGCTGCTTTTTGAATCTCAAAGGAGAAACTGATAGGAGAGTACTTTGTGAGGATATGGAAATTCTTATTGGATACAGAGGGGAGAAAATGGTTACAAAATGTAACAATATATAGAAAATTCTCCATAAATTGATTAGTCACATTTTATGTGCCATAGCTTGCACAGCACAGATTTGGTTTAATTTATTTCTTTCTAATTGGCATAAAATGGTGCACTTAATCTTTCAAGTTATTGCTTCTCAATGTCACCATTTTTTTTCCATTATGTGATGTACAGTGGGTTCCATATAATGACCAGATATTCTTTTTCAGGTAATAAAAATTTCTAGAGATGATATTTTTGGAGTGAGATATGTTTGGCCATCTAGATAAATGACAGCAGTATGAAAGTAGAGAATGCTATAGAATTCAATGCAGCCAAAGAGAAAAGTAGCATCAAAATCTTCATACTATGAATAAAACCAGAAAATGCCAATAACCCTGAAATCAAAGGGTGCTAATTCTAAAATGGGCAAGATCACACATTCGTGAAGTGTAACAATTTTGTCTTTATTTAGAAAATGGTTTAAACGTGGACATTCTTGTCTTATATTTGTTTTCTTTAGTTGAGAGCTCAGTACCTCTTCTGCTAGCCAAGATCCTATGTTCCAAAAGGGCTCTAAAATTTCTAGGCTTTCTCAGAATTAAAAGTAAGCTAAATATAGAAGCGGTCTGTCTTCAAAACTTATGAGAAATCTATTTTCTAAGAGAGTATATATTATTTAATTTCATTTTATTGTGCTGTCTAACTTCACAGCCTGGTATATATGTCCCATGTATCAGTCAGCTTTATCTGTTCCAGTATGTGTAAATTACCCATTCCCTGTAGATTTGTCAGATACAGGTAGAAAGGAAACTATGTGATTTGGTAATAGTTTCATAAAGGGATCAGCAGAATTAAAGGATTTGACTTCTGATGATTTTATAGAGATTTTTGTGTTTTAATATATGCAATGATTTCTTTTTTTACATTCACTGAGAAAGGTTGTGTTTTCTATATGGGAGCCATCACATTCTGGCATGCTAACAGTCACCTTGCTGTATTTCTTCATTACTCAACCAGGCACAACACTTGGGACAATCCAGTGTATTTCTTGTCAGAGTAGCTGAATGTTATTTCACTCTTTAGAAAGCGTTTATTTCTTAGTCTTTATTTTGAAGACAGCTTGGCTCATGGGCCAAGGTTCCAGATAAATTTAAAAGTCTGGTAGCAAAGCATGTGCCCTCCTCACCCTGATTCCACCACCACCTGAGAGCCAGCTCCTGTCTCTCTGCCTATGGAGCTGTGACAGTAGACGCTTTCACTGAGAAGTGAGGCTTTTTAGTGGGACATGATACATGTAGATTGCTAACTGTAGTTGAGGGTTGGTCCAAATGTGCTGATGAACCCTAACAGGCTTTAATTTAATCTTAATGGGATATTTTAATCTTCTAATGAATTATTAATGCAACTTATATACTTGTTCTAGGTTTTCCCCCATGAAAAGATTAAATTGCTGTTTATATACTTGAAGCAATTATAGATTACCCAGAGCTATCAAGAACAGTGCTTCATCTTCGAGGCTTCTCTGTGTGTTTACAGGGTAGGTGTTTTTTTGTCTATGGAAATTCCTGACAGAATGAACTATTTTTAACAGAGGTTCAAGACCTTTTCAGCAAATAGTGTGCTATGTATGAGGAAAGTAATCTTTCAAATGCACACATCCTTTAAAATAATCCAAATTGATTTTACCCAGTAGTCTTATTTTCAAGGAAGGCCGTTTCAGACAAGTATTGTGCAACTGGAGGCTAAAGAGTAAAAAGAGACTCTAAATCTTCTCTAGTCACATAGCTTTGGATTTTTCCAACTCAGAGAACATCTGGGCACTAAAAAGATGGTATAGCTATCTCCACACAGACTTTGAAAACCTTCTTGTGTATTCTGGGTGCAATGGAACTGCAGCCTGGAGACGCTTGGATTATGCAAACAGCTCCTTGAAAGCCATCAAAGTTTCTGAGTGTTTGCAACATGTGTCATATCTGAATAAGGTAACTGGTCATCAGGATCCAAGATCTGAAGCCAGTTATACTTTAAAGCATAAGTCACTGATCACACATCATTCATCTCTTTTCAACACCTGCATTTGCTTTACCTTACCTCGCAACACTTAGTAAGATCGTGAATGCAGATAGCAAAGCCTCTGAGAAGTGAGAAAGGGAGCTTAGCTCAGCTTTAAGTTGTTCTGCTTCCTTACATTATGTTGTCCCCCATGAGGGAACCAGAAGGAATATAAGACCATTTTATGCATGCTGATTTTGTCACTTGCAGAGGCTCTAACAAATCATGTAATTTCTATAACTGAATATTTCTGTATTATTCAGTGTAATTGACAGTGCCAGAAACTAGCCCTAAGCAAATGAAATGCAACACAAAATCTGCTGTAAGCAAGTTAATCACAGTCTAAGTGATAGAAAGCTTGCACTTCATTTCTTTTCCAGGATACATTTGTAACAGAAAAATAATTCTCTTTTCTCTCAAAAGACTTGGGAGGCTGTCAGGCGCTTTGGGGCAATCAAAATAAATAGTTTATGCCTCCCGTAAATAAAGATATGAAATGTTTGTATTTGTGAACAAAGACCAGAGTTACCTCATAAATTTGACATTGTAGGCTTTGAACCATAGGCTTAGACCACTGACAAATGGGTCACTGCTCCAACTCTCTGCTCTTGCACGTCTCATGAAGGCACTTGCCTCAATATTCTGTGCTATATTTTAAGGCTACCTTGCTAGTACCATTTTTGAAGCTATCTGCTTAAAAGATTGTTCTATTGTAATTGCCTGGAAGCATATATTTTTAATTAATATCTGTGTTGCTCAAGATTTTTATTAAGGAAATTTCTTGGACTTTACACAGCAATGCCCCTGGGCTTGCTGTTCAAAAAAGTTGTTTAGACACATGATTTTCTGGGTATTTCACCATCCTACAATTAGATATTTCATATCCTTGCCAGTCCTTATTTATTCGTCTTTCAACAATGTCTCTTTCTAGTACACCTTACAAATATAATTTGCACTTTGAATACCTTCATTTAAATTTCAGAAAATGCAATTAATTTTTTCATTAGCTTAATTTTATTCTGATTTTTTTTTTTCTTCCCCACAAAGCTGTCCAAAGCCAGCTGGTCACTGTGACTCACTTTCCCTTCAGATCAAAACTTTGAGTTGTCATCAAAATGTAGTTTCCAGTGGAAAGTCAGGAGCCAACCACATGACAAATAGAAGTCTATGAAAACCATACTTTCCAAAATTAAATATTTGCTATGTATAGATCATGCATATCTTGCTAAGGAGGATGGTAAGAAACCTGAGAGCTTAAAAAAAAATCCCTTTGCTAACAACCTATATCACTATATTTTCCCCTTTGTAAGACTACCAGCTTTTTCCAAGCAGCAAGCACAATTGCACTATCATGCAAATCCAAAAGATTTTCTTATTATTTAAAAGCTTGAAAAAACTCAGATTTTCTAGATGAAATTGCAGCCTAGGGTAGCTGTATGTTTTTACACTTTTCCATGGTAAGAATTCTTCCTCACTTCCATTCATTACCTTCTTCAAAGCCTAAGTCCTTTGAATTAAACCTGTGGCTGTACAGGCATTTAAACCAAACAAGGTACCTGTTTTCATTGTATCATTGCAAATCTTGACTTTTCCAATTCTCTGTTTTCTGATTATTTTATGTCTTCAGCAGAAATAAGGTCATGGTCCTAATTGTTTGCCTTTCAATAGCTATTGCTTTCATTTTGAAGCTTTAATGCCCTTTGCTGTGTTGAGAAATTAATATGAATTTGTCATGCTGGTTTGGTGGGTTTTTTTCCTCCATATTTACAAATGTTTATCACTTACATTTCATACCCAAATGTTCAAGGTTGTTTTCCAGAGCCAATCAATCATAAACTTATGGATAGATTCATGTTTTCTTCTCTATGTCCTCATTAAAACTACTTTTTTCCTATTTCTTGCCTGTGTAGGATACAGCAGTTATCAAATTTTTATACTTCAGTTATAATGTTTTACTCAGTGTTTAAACCTATCTGATTACTTAAAACTATAAAGTGCATCAGAATCACTTCTTATAAAAATGCAATTTCCTAAGGCATGTGCACACATAGGCATATATTTCATGCAGTTGTAAATTGAGAATTAGGTTGAATTTCATCTAATTGCCTAGACGGTTTAAGTCTTTGGAGCTAAAAACTGTTTTACTGTTCTGCTCATTGCTTTTGTTCTTATTTCTTAATTAATTTTGGTGTACTAATGGCTAATGCTCTATAATCACTCCTCAAGTAGAGGAAAGTGGAAAGATGCTCAAGTGTCTCAATTCCAGTTTTTCCATTAAGTGACTTAAAATCCACATACCAACAGCCCTGGTCAGCCCTACAGCTGGCATGCTCTGTAGGTCCATGTAGCCACACTGGACTTCATGAATTGCTACAGATCGGAAATGCTACAGAGTGGCAACAATTAATTTGGACGTGGAGTTTACTGTCATAGTATTTACTTCAATCCAGTTTCTGAATTTGTTTTTCAATGTTTTTCACTTGGATACATTTTTGTCAGACTTTCCAAAGTCGTTAGATAAAATACAGATTTAATGATCAAGCCTTATGTATATGTTCACTATGAGCTTCTTGAAACTGTTGATGGGAATCCACTGGTTTCAGTTTCTATTTTAAACTGAGAAACGGTCTCATATAAATGTAAAACCAAATTCCTTCTAAAACTGGAGTATCTATCAAATGACAGAAGATTATAAATCAATGGGATATTCCAAACCAAAGTCTGGAGATTGCTTGCTGTATTTATTTCTGGAGTTAGATCAGAATTCATGTTTTAATCAACTTCAAGATACAAGAAAATAATAAAAATTTTATAAGGCTGATATTTCCAGGTCTGCTGCATCATCTTAAATGAGGAGCTAATTAAATTTAGTATTTAACTCCTTCTTATCAGTTCAGGGGTGGTAGGCACTTTGTTTTCATTGTATAAAGACATAAATCCTGCCTCTGCACTCTGGTGGCAGAAGAGCTTTGTGGGCAGACCTGTGCAGGGTTCAGTGAGTAATCCAATCTCAAAGTGATAAAGGCAAAGCACTCAATCTGCAGGTCAGGATGCAACAGGAAAAGGCTGTAGTTTAGCAAGAGTCTATAAAAGATAAAAGGTCTCTTTGACCACAGGCTGCTTACATTGATTGGAATTCACCATAGTCCCAGATAGGTTAAAAAATACATAGTTTAAGTGTAAGTAATTTGAACTATTAGAAGTGATTAACTTTCTACATTTAAAATTTTATAATTTTTTGTTCTTTCTGCAAGTTTGTTTTGTCTTTTCAGCAACATGCTTTAATGTGAAGCAAGCTCCATACTTTGTGAACAGAACTCACATTTTTCTCCAAACAGTTGCTTTTTCTTCCTCCCTGCAGTAATATAAAAACATGGGGGCACTACTGTACTGCCTTTTTCACTCAAACCTTGTATTTGAAATATGTATTTAACCCTTTGGATTTTATATTTGGTATTTTTCCCAGTTATCTGGGGGTTCATTTCCTCTGTTGGGATTAGGGAATGCTGTAATAAAGCCATCAAAAAATAACTTCTTAAGGAAGACAGCAATAATTCTTTTGTCTTCAGGCATAAAGAAGACTTGGATTTCAATACTTTTATCATTGCCCTTTAAAATTACTATAACCTGAAAACATGATTTGATATCTTGACTACCTGAAATGAAGCTATCAGTGAAATTCTACATTAACTTATTTTTATATCTGTCTATATCTATACATCCATGATTGATAAGAAAGTTACTGTTACTGTTACTTCTGTTACTGAAGTAATGGTGGCGGAGTCTGAAAGGGGCTCAGAAAAGTTTTCTTGCTGTTCTTCAAAGCAGTAATGAAAAAAGGAACTGTTAAAGTCAGGCTAAATCACAGCCAAATGGTAATACAGCAGTTAGCACCAAAAATGATAGCTTTGAGTTCAAAAGTTATGTTGTTGCTGTTATCTCCCCACAATTATTCTTCTCCTCTGTCTAGATATTTATTGCTAATAGAACATAGTATCAAAATACTTAAAAGCTCTTGACAATGTATTGAATTAAGGAGGCAGATGAAAAGGGATGGTGAGGATACATATCACATATGGAATCCAGTACAGTTTTCTTTTTGAAAGATTCTGAACAGTTACTGTCTTACACTGGATTGACAGTAGTTCCTTTTACTGAGATATTTTCTGTAACAAAGAATATATCAAAGTATCACAAAACCTCCATGAAAATACTTTCGCAAACATGCATGCAAAAAGTTGTGATTTCAAATCTTTATTACTTTCTCTGTAAATAACAATGCATGTTATAAAAATTCACAGATTAGAGAACAGTATCATAACTATAGTTGGCTGAGAGAGCAAATAATCATAGCAGTAAATTTGGAGGAAAAAAATATTTTTGAAAGCTGTTGCAGTTGTTTAATCTTATCTATAAACCCCAAAACTGTTTGTTTATAGAAAAAACATAGATGAGAAAGAAGTTAAATGTATCACTGACTAATACTGCAGCATGTAATTCAGTCTGTGGCTCTCCTTTAGACTGAAACCAATGGCAGTCATGGCAGCTATACAAAGTCAAGGTCAGTATATGCAGAAAGCTCTTGTTAATTTACTGTTCTTCAGTGTGTTTGCAAAATCTACAGTTTCCCTTCTGGCATCATGTAACACAAATAGAGGAATTACGTGTTGCTCATTCTCTAATGATTAACTATTGCTTATGGATATTGCATGAACATTTCTGGTGGTGTCTTTCTGCCTGAGGAAGTTGGTACAATCCTCTCCCACTCAGTACAAACTTAGAGAAATTCTCCACATGAGTGCTTCAGGTTTACTCCCAAAACAGTTGCACTTGGTCCCAAATAGCCTGTTGTGGGCAACTTCTAAGCTCTTTCTGTTGGGTTCTGGGATATATATATA